>JPKY01000035.1:0-200844 GCA_000769265.1 Hapsidospora chrysogenum ATCC 11550
GGGGGAGGGGGGGATGTGCGAGTGAAATAGGCATGCATACACGTTACTCGGGATATATATCTTTTAATGCTCTTGGGCTTAATCTCAGCTTTATATAGATGAAGCAGGCTAGAATTGTTTCAATTGCCATAAAAGAGAAGACGCTTCTGAAACTAGGGAACGCAGCTATGCCATGCTCCAGCTCGGCCAGCGGCGTCGCTCCAAAATCGTTGTTCGAGTCTGGTGACGCATACCCCATGCCCAACCACCAACCGGTCGGCCAGAGTTGAAACAGACGAGAGTATCCCTGCGGTGGCTGTGGGCTACCGTGAATTTTGAGGAATGCGCTCCGCTATACACGGAGCCAAGGGAAATAGATGCACGATGGGCAACCCCCCTCCCTCCATTTTGTCACATTCTCCATATCAGGCCTTGTCTGCTCATGGTTGAGTGATTGCTTGCCACGGCGCAGCACGACAGTTCCGTGCTCGATGATGACATTCTTTTTGACATAAATCGCAAGAAAGGATCTGGAATGGTTCGTTGAGAGTACGTATCTCTCGTGGTAGGGGCGTGGAAGGCAGACTTGATGATGAATCCGCAACCGTCGGCCGAGATGGCCAGCTCTGAGCCCGGTATGTTCAATGCAGACGGAACATTCAAACACCTAACTATTGCGACTCAAAAGGAGATGGAAAAAAAAAAAAAAAGGCAGAGCTTGGCCCCCGTGAATCGTGGCGGCTCCCTCCAGCCACCTACAAGTAGGTCCATGGTCAAACCCTCGTATGGAGTTGTAGAGCGCAAGAAAGAGACATGGTAGGGTCAGCGCCAGCATAGCTAAATTCTCTCCGTCATCGGGTTCTATGATAGAAAAACCACCCCTCCAAAATTGCAACATGCGCGTTGTGCTAGTATACATTTACAGTCATCCCATGTAATTACGAGACCTGCGTCATGGGGTATGGATGGCGGTTTGTTGCGCCAGGCCCATCGAAAACAGCTCCGTCCACTCCCCTTGTTGATGTCAAATTTGTAGATCCTTCTTGATGCCCGGGGGACCCAACTTCGCGTCGGACCATGGGCGGCTCGTGGGGTGGTGGTTTGCGCTTGCCGAGCCGCGCCCACAGCATCACTGCCCGCCTCGAGTTTATTCGCAGGCGACGTCGACGGTCGCCTTCGAGTTCATGAGCAGAGCGACAATCAGACCGTACAGACCTGGAGAGTTCATGTGTCAGAGCGCGCACTTCCAAGTCCGTTGATATGAGATAAAAGGACTCACCCAGGACTTCGGCGAAAATGAGGATAAGAATCATGCCGACGAAGAGACGGGGCTGCTGAGCGGTTCCTCGGACACCAGCATCACCGACAATACCAATAGCGAAACCAGCAGCGAGACCAGCAAGACCGACGGACAGACCAGCACCGAACTGGATGAAACCAGTGTAGAGAGGAAGGTCCTGCTTGAGGCCATCGGAGATGAGAACTGACACGACTAGGCCGTAGATACCAATAATACCAGCCATAATGACGGGAACGATGTCTGTGCGAATGATCAGCACTTGATCTGGGTAGAATGCGTTGGTCGACGCGACATACTCTTCACGATAAGGTCAGGTCGGAGGACACCCATGGCGGCGATACCGACACCAGACTTGGCAGTACCATAGGAGGCACCCAGGCAGGTGAAAACAATAGCACAGGTGCAGCCCATGGCGCCAAAGAAGGGCTGTTATCGTGTTAGCATTTCATCGAGCGAGCGTTGGATGTTTGTTGTTGTCGAGGTGGCCACTAGGGGCCCACCAGGAGACGACGTCGATCGGCGACACAGGGGCGGAGCTGACTGACCGCATAGACGGGGCTGCGTGGGCGCTCAAGTTAGCTTTGCATTCGATCAAGTGCCATGGTGGTAGCAAGGCGTGACGCTTCGAGGAGCTCTCTCAGATGATGGGCAGCTCCAGGTTGATGCATCCCCTAGCTCGATGGCTGCCGGCAGGAGGCGCGCTGAGTCCGCTGACGTACCAGTATTCGGAGACCATGGTGGCGGTATTGAGCTGTCGAGACAGGGGAAGAGAGTCGGGAAGCTAAGTCTGGTAGCTCGGTCGCGGTCAAACGGGAGCTGTAAAGCTGCTGGGTAGTGGGAGCCTCGGTGATGGAGCTGGCGATGTCGGGCGGGTTGGTGGCTGGAGGATTGCTTGTTGAGGTCACGGTTCCAGGTTGGCGTTCTGGTTGGCGGCAGGTTTTGCTGCACTGCCGCAAGGGAGGAGGGTGGGTTACATAAGATGGGGAGCGGGAAAACGATAACCCGATGTTGCCAGAAAAGGCGGTAAGTGGCGTTTTGCAACACTTCCCAGGTTGAGGAATCTCCTCGATTTGCACGCCAGAGACAGACAGCAGCCATCTTCTTCATTCTCATTCAACAGCCGACGTCAGCACCGCATTCGATGGAACCAGAGCAGACCCCTTGAGGTGTAGGCAGTCCCAAATCCCACTCTCGAAGACATGCAATGCTTGTTCAAGGTTGCCTGACTCTTCCGGTCCACCGTCAACAGCCCCCGACGGCCACTCGATAAACCGGCTGGCAGTTTGTCTCAAGTTGAGGCGAATGTCGATTATATGGAAGACTGCATCTTTGAAGTGGCCTACCCGCGCGCTGGACTGTTCCGATATCCTTACAGCCCCGATTCTTGACAAGAAAACCATGGAGACGATGGCAGCTGCATGAGCCAGGCAGCCCGATGCCTTCGACTCGGTACCAAATATCTACGGCTGCGATGCCCCTGGTTCCGAGATGCAACACTGTGAGGGCCCGTTCTGCTGAGAGGCCAGGTATCTTTCCTGCTGCCAAGGTTCTTCTGGCGCTCTTTCTCCTCTTGCTATGCAGGGAGACCTCCTGGTGTCTGACTATGCGAGGCGTCTGGTACGTGTCCACATAGTCCCGTCGTGCAAGTTAGTACATACAGTAAGATATCCATCTGTTGAGCGTGACAATGCGTTATGTACGCATCCGTATGACCGTGTCCCTCACGCATCTGTAATTCCTCAGCAGCAGTATGGCACACGTCTCTATAGTAGCGTTGTGCTTGTGCTTGGCCATTGCTTACTACCTAGGCAGTATTACTACTAGTAAGGCGCTTAACAACGAAATGGCTGGCGGTGAGATGCCGCTGCGTGGGCTGCATCTGCAAGTCTGATAGGTACCTCAGGTACTCTATGACGTTGAGCCAAGTGACGGTAGGTACTACTAGTAGTACTAGTAGTAAGCACCTCACACAAATCCGTCCGGTGGGCAATCGTCTGATCAATGGCGCAGCCCCTCAGACGAGGACCACAGCGCGCACTGGAATCTAATCACCTAAACGTCCATCTCTAATGAACAGCATGTATTGCATATGCTGATCGTTCCCTTCCGCCGGCTTCATTTCCTTTGTTGAATTACCATAGGTCAGGTGGATGCGGGAGAGGCGCACCCACCCCAATCGACAAACTCGCCATGCCCGGCATCGCGCGCAAGGTCCTCATCTGCGCCGCGGTTGATGGATTGATCATCCAGCCTCTCTCATCTAAGGGCCAGAGGCCATTCCAGCCTGTGGGGATCAGGTATGGCGACAATGCCGTCACCGTAACCCCTCGCGATCAGGTTCCGGATCTTGCGGATGACGACAGGCCGTCCTTCGAAGCCTTTGGTATCATAGGTGAGGTTCTCGTCGCTTGGACGTATGATTCTGTGCGCTGACTTCTTGCAGGCCTCATAACCGTATCCAGACTCAGTTATTTAATCAGCATCACCCGGCGCCAGCAGGTGGCGCAGATATTCGGCTCACCGATCTACGTCGTCACCGAGGTCGCTGTGACTCCATGTTCTTCCCGGACTGAAGCAGAGGAGTCTATCCGGCGGACCAATCGCCACCTGGGAAAGGTCAATGCCCCCAATTCCTCGAGCGACAACGGTGAGAGTAGTGACGACGAGGTGGAGCCCCGCACGAGCATCGCTGATGAGGTGGAGGATGCAATCATTGATGACGATGAAGCGAAAGCCCCTTCGCCTAGGAGTAGCGTGGCTGAGGACGTTATCCAGAGAAGAGGAAGCTATGGAATGTTTGCCCGGAGCTGGTTCAGCCGCGGTGGATGGACTCAAGTCCAGAAGCGGTCCCTGGGAATGAGCAACTCGCCAACCTTGCCACCTACCCCGGCCAAGGACGCGACATCTTCTGCGGACCAGGAACCTCCGTCGAAGGAATCACCGCACGCTCCTGGCGAGGTGTCAGATTTGCTACCAAAGCTGTTGCAGGCGGTCCGGGTCCTTTTCGGTTCCTCACGCAGCTTCTACTTCTCTTACGACTTCGACATCACCCGGAACTTGGAGAGGAGGGCGGCTGCGCCCATGACTGAGGCGCCTCTGTACTCACAGGTCGACGAACTATTCTTCTGGAATCGCCACCTTCTCCAGCCCTTCTTGTCTGCTGGCCAGGACTCTGTTGCCCTCCCCGTCATGCAAGGGTTCGTCGGCCAGACGACATTCACCGTTGACAGTAATCCTCCCCAGGTTGACTCAATGAGAGACTCGGTTGAGCTCTCCAACCTCCCAGCCTCAGGATCCCAGGCTACCACCCCTGGGATTAAGAAATCCGGGGAGCGGCGGCCTTCTGAGAAGGACTACACAATCACAGTCATCTCCCGTCGGTCGACCAAGAGAGCTGGATTGCGGTACCTGAGGCGCGGCATCAACCAGGATGGCTTCGTGGCCAACATGGTGGAGACCGAGCAGCTTCTTTCACCTGTCGAACGCGACGACTCATCGCAAGTGCACTCGTTCCTCCAGATCAGGGGCAGTATCCCTCTCTTCTTCACCCAGTCGCCGTATGCTTTCAAACCTGTTCCTATGTTGCAATACTCTGAGGCGACGAATCGGCAGGCTTGTAAGAAGCATTTCGAACGATTGACAAGGAGCTATGGCGCCGTGCAGATCGTTAATCTGGTCGAGAAGCATGGCGTTGAGTCGACAATCGGTACGCGTTACGAGAACACGGTTGATTACCTCAATCGGTTATCTAGCGAGGAAAATGAACCAAAGACTCAAGAGACTCAACGACTCAGAACACCCCTAGCATTCGAGTGGTTTGATTTTCACGAGGCATGCCGTGGAATGAAATTCGAGAACGTCAGCCTGCTACTGTCACGACTGAGAGACAAGCTCGAGACGTTCGGAAGCGCAAAGTGGGAGGACGGCAAACTGGTGAAGAAGCAAGGAGGGATAGTCCGGACAAACTGCATGGACTGCTTGGATCGGACCAACGTATGCCAGAGCTCATTTGCTTGGCACATGCTCGAGGTGCAGCTCAAGGACGATGGTTTCGACATGAGCGCCCAGGTGGACCAGGAGACGACCTGGTTCAATACGCTATGGGCCGATAATGGAGATGCCGTCTCGACGCAGTACGCATCGACCGCCGCTATGAAGGGTGACTATACTAGGACGAAGAAGAGGGACTACCGCGGAGCTTTGAATGATCTCGGCCTGTCACTGGCCAGGTTTTACAGCGGGTGAGCATGGCAGACCCCCCCCTTTTTTTTTTCCACTCGTGTCGATGTGAGCTAACCTTTCTCTCCCAGGATGGTGAACGATTACTTCAGCCAAACAGCTATAGATTTTCTGCTGGGAAACGTCAACGAGAGGGTCTTTGACGAATTCGAAGCCGACATGATGACGAAAGACCCCGCAGTGTCAATCACCAAGCTGAGGGAGCAAGCCATCGAGCTCTGCCAGAAGCGCGTGATTGCTGACGAGAAGGAGGAGTTCCTCGGCGGCTGGGCGCTCCTAAGCCCCAACGTCTCTGGTACCATCAAATCGCTCCCGATGGAAGAGGTTGTCCTCCTGCTCACGGACTCGGCCCTCTACCTGTGCCGCTTTGACTGGAACATGGACAAGGTCTCGTCCTTCGAGAGGGCCAATCTCGCCAATGTCACGGGGATCAAGCTGGGTACTTACATCACCTCGACCATCTGCCCGCCGCACTCGGATCCATCGAGGAACGTGGGCTTCGTGGTGACGTACCAGCCTGGAAAACACGACGTCAAGAGGACGAACACGCGGACGTTCTCCAGCCTAGCGGACCTTGCACCGACAACGGCGAAAGGGTCGCAGAATGAGGAGGGGGCGAAGAGCCGTCCGCTGAGCTTCGTCGGTCTCTTCTCGAACGGCCTGAAAGCCGTGACGCCGGAGCGTAAGCTTGCCTTCAAGGCGCCGTACATTGACTCGTCCACCGCCGCCAGCGGGTCGCCGGTCCCGTCGGAGATGCAGCAGATCACTACCATTTGTGCCGAGATAGAGCGTCTGGTACAGGAGAGCCGGTTGTATAAGAGCGGCGAGGAGAAGAAGGGCATGATAGAGAGGGGAGACATTATCTCGCTAGAGGAGGCGAAGAAGAATACGGGGCTGCTGGAGCAGCTGGGGCATTCGATCAAGAAGCTGGTGTGGGCATGAAATGAACGAATCTAGATGAGGGGGTCAGCGTAGAATGTACTGTCGTTTCTAGCGGCTTCAGCCTTCTTTAATGATAGTCTTTTGAATACTATTCTGCATCTTTTGTCTCCGGCGAGGCCTTCTCTATTCGATATAGGTGCATCTGGTACCGCATATTCTCCAGCTGCATGGGATACGAGAGCCCCTCGGGCAAGCGGAACCAGACAGAGTCGTGCGACTCAAGTTTCTCCCACCTATACCCGCTCCCATCCGTCCCGATGAGTGTGTGGTCGAGCAGCCACTGCATGGGATACCTCTTCTTCATGTTCTCCTTACCCACTGCAGCCTCCGAATAGCTCCCCGGACTATCTAGAATAAGTAAAAGACTCCGGTCCGGAAGCGCCTGTCCCAGATTCGCTAGGAACTTCGTGGTCTTGCCTATTCCGCCATTTGTGTACAGCTCATTCAGTGTGAACAAAATGGTCACGACCAGCGGCTCGGCGCCCAGCAGCTCCGCGAGCTTCCCCCTCTCCAGCTGCAGGACGTCTTGCTGGGTAAAGGACAGCGACAGCTGGGCATTCTCCACGAGGGCTCTGCTGGACGCCTTCAGTGCGGCGGAGGTGTATCTGGAGAGTTGTGGCGGGGTGGTGATGTGCTCTTGGATGAGGGATGTGACGTGCGACCAGGGCGCTGAGTCGACGAGCGTGAGATGCCCGTATAGAGACGTCTGGCTGAGGTATGAGGCGAATGCGACTTGCTCCGATGCACAGCCGCCTATCGAGACCATTTTGATCCGTCTCCTCGTGATGGGCATCGCAACGCCGACCTCCTCCTTCACCCCATCATCACCGGCCTCACCTGTCACTTCTTCGGCTTTCGGTTCCACGGTCGCATCCTCCCCTGCGACGACCTCCGCTAGGTATCCCTCAAGCCCCTTCAACACTGCCGCATATCCAAGCGCGCGCGTGGGAGCCCAACGCGCAGCGTAGGCCTCGAGGTAGTCCTCGCGGCCGAAGGCGGCGGCGAAGTCGCGGTGGAAGAGTGCTTGCTTAATCTCCTGCAGCAGAGCGGGGAAGGTCTCGGAGGCGAGTGCGGTGGCAAAAGCCTCGGAGAATATGGTTAGGAGGTGCTGCTGGTGCTTGGTATCCAGCTGGGTGGCGGTGGGAGACGGAGCTGCCGTGGCGGCGGATGCTGCTGCTGCTGCTGCTGCTGTTGATGATGATGCAGGCTTTGACTGGGACGACTTGGCGGGCCGGGTCTTTTTGGAGGGTTTCTTGACCATGGTTGGTTCTCTCGAGAATTCTCCCTCTGGTCCTTGGGTTCTCTCTTTTGGTAAGCTGAGGTGTTGTTTAGTTTAGTATCGTGGGTGTGGGCGGGTGGTGGTTGGGGTGAAAAAAAAAAAAAAAAAAAGAAGAACGAGGTGCGTCGTGAGGCCCAAAAAGGCAATTCTAGCTACATGTAGGTGGGGGAAGGTCGTCGACGGGTGGTGCGTGTGTCGTATCACTCGTCTAAAAGTCGACCATAAATCAGGCATTTGTGCAACTTTTCGACTTGGATGACCTTTATGTATTCTGACTTTAGATTTACGTTTAGTGAATCTCGGTTGGCCATGCTCCGTGCGCAATAGTTCTTTGCGGTTCTGACATGTATAAGACATTTGTGATGTGTAGGGCCGCAGGGGCGAGAGCAAGGTTACGTGGTAAGTAGATAGTAATACAGCTCACTTATATCGCAGTGATGAAGCTAATACTTCTCCGCCAACAGTGTGTATTGATACTAAGCTAACCAAGCCATTCCGGCGTCGATTCCTCCCATCCCGGATCTAACCATCAGTGAGGACGCACTATTAGACACAGGTGCGTGTTAGCATACCGCCCTGGAGACACGTCAAAACAGCTGGCGGTTCTGGGCTTGACTCACCTGGATGCTGCAGAAGACGACCTTGCAGGCGACGTCGGCAGCGCCGCCAATGTTGTCGCAGCGGTCGATGCAGTCGTGGCACTGCGTCTGCCTCTGGACGAGCTCGAGGCCGCGCTTGACGTTTTCCTCGCTGGGGGCCGGGGAGGCCGCGACGAGGGCAGTGAGGAGGGAGAGGACGGCGAAAGAGGCCTTCATCTTGACAGATGGACGAGTGTAGGAGGGTTGTTGTAGTTGTAGTTATGGTTTGTTGTGTTGATGAGGTTGTTGGTGGCCAGATTCGAATCCCATCAGCGGCAGGATGGACGCCTTTAAATAACTTTTCACGATGCTCGCCGCTGAGTATAACCCACCAGTCTTCTACCTGAACATTCCTATACAGACTTACTGGGTCTCAGGAACGTGTCGCTGCTGGCTTGCGGCCGATGAGCCGACTGTGGAGGTGAGACATCATTCCTCCCGAACGGCGCCTACCCCCCCCCTTAATTCCTCGCTTCTAAGAGTTGCCAACTCATTTTCCCATCTCCTACAGGGTAACGTATTATTCTGGTTGTTTCGGGCGCTATCCATCTGGGGAACTTCGTGGGAATTAGAAGCTATTGCTAGGGCGGGCGTAGCATAGGGGTAAAGTGTCGGTCTGGTGTCTGCTAATTATCAGTCATGGAAACCGGGCCTATAGAGCTATCGCTGCGACTTGGCGGGAGGAAAGTTAGCTGCTGTTGCCTATCAACTGATCTACAGGTGCTAGTTATAAGCGTAATCTCCTCGCGCATTCTTCCCATTGAACAAGCTTTCCGCTGGACAGTAGGTGGGAGATCCTCCATGCCATTCTTTTGCTCTACATGGCTGGCCACTCTCAGACGTCTTAATCTCTCTCCTCATCCACTCATTCTCATCTCTAAAGAATTCATCTTGGCAATTCCGCGCCACGACGAAGTATAGGCGAAGGATATAATCATGTAAATCATGATAGGTGGATGGCCTTATTTTCGTCTTGGCGTAGGTGCTCCGTGAGTAATGCCAGACCACTCCTGCCAAAGATCAGTTCCATATCGGGACAGCTTCCATTCGTACCTGAGGGGTCGGTTGGAGACTACGATCAGGGAACTTTTTGCAATCTCCATCTTCCGGTATGCTGGGCTCATACCGTCGGGTGGCTATTGGTGTCTCTGTACCGCATTGGTCTGCCTGCTCTGGCAGGCTGCTGCCTTCTGCGAAGGGTTTCCCCGTTTGCCTTGGGGGTCCTCACCGTGCAACACTACCGAGGCCCTAATCAAGTCTCCTATTCTCTGGAGATCAAAGTCTCACTGTCGAGGTGTTGCTCGCTCAAGCCCTAACCTTGAGCGAGGTAGGAGGATCGGAGTAGTAGTAGTAGTAATGGCTGAAGCCATCTGAGAATGGCATTTTCATCTCGGTATCTGATCATACTTTTTTGCAGCCATAGCATCGAGTCACCGTGGGTTCCTCTGATATTTCGGTCGGTAACCTAGACCCGAGTGAGAACCGGGAGAGACTCATCGGGCGGCCAGTCTTGGTGCTCATGTGTACAGGGTAGGTGAGTGACAATGGGATTGGACACGAGCCAGCACTGGTCGCCGCAAGTACTAGTAACTCGTATGATTGCGACATCGTGGGTTGTAATAAATGCTGATAGTAGCATAGAGCCGCAATTGCTTCTCTCTAGAGTAGACATCCGGAGGCACCCCTTGGCATGGCAGTTCTGTCACAGATAAATGGCACTCGCACGTTTGAATTGGCAGGCGCCATCTTAAAAGGCAGAATTCCCATAGGCGCGGTTGAATTGGACACCCCTCCTCGTAGGGGAAAATTCTCTCCAGACTTTGGCTGTACTGTACGAGTTCCTTTTCACGCGTTTGGCGCCGGCTGCGGAGCCCACGATGCAGGCTCCGGCGGGCTACCCGGCTTCTAGCAGACCATAGACTGACTGAGCTCCAATGGCGACGATAGTCTTGGTCCGGAGGGGGGCGGGACGGTGGTGTTGCAGCTAATACTGATTGATGTGGCGCCTGACGAAGCGACGCCCAGGCGAGTGAGAGGACTGGAATTAGCCACGGCAGAAGCAGAGAGTGGGGGGGGGGGGGGGGAAGTAATTGGGCGGTTGAAGTTCTCGAGACTCGAACGACGTTTGCTGGTGGCTGCACTGGCTGCTCTCCCGCAGGATACAGGTACCTAAGTGCTACTACGAGGTTCGTAGGAGGTCGGAATGTTGGGGTCATCTCCCATGATTGATGGCAAAAAGAACCCAAAAAGCCGCAAAGCTCGAGAGCTACAGACTGTACAGTACTGTCGTTTAATAGGAGGTCCTCAGCGAGAGCAGCTATGTACTGCAGCCTACCCGAGTCCTGAGTAATGTTATTCGACCACGTTGACCCAGTAGCTAATGTACGGACGTACTTATGGCGCTGCCCCTCCACCACCGGCGATGTCGGGCTGATAAAACGGGTGCCGTGGGGTTCACTCGTACATGTCGACCTGTCGAGGCTGCCGGGTAAAATCGACGTCATAGTTCTGTCCGCCCTCGATGAAAAATTTATCAAAGGAAATTTCGACCTTATGACGATACCGCCGTGGATCCCTTCTGGAGATTCTGGAGGCCACATTGCGTCAGGATAACAGGCAATGTCAGAGATTTTACCTCCCATCTGGGGAGCACCTTGTCCTCTCACTGGAGCGACGAGCCCGTCGAGGAGGGGCAGAGACCCACGGGAAAGAAGGGACCGGACGCATCGTCGCGTCGGCGCCCCTCTGGCCCATCATCTATCGGGGAAGGGATCTGGCGTCCCACTTTTACCATGACAGCACTAGCCGCTAGGAACGACAGTAAAACATCATCGATACAGTACTCGTACAGTGAGGACTGAGCACTCGTACATGCTGGCTTGAAGGGCCATCCGGATCTCCGTGCGCGTCACGGGATGCCGCACTCTTGGCGAAGAAGCTGCGGCGGCCATCGAATGTGTACAGAGCAGCACGACTGTGCAACATGGTGCCACCCGCTGGTGCCGCCGCCCCTGCGTTGGAAGGCTGGCCACCGGTGGGGGATTGGGTACAGGAACGGTTTCGGATGTACATGTTGGCGGGCGAGTCGGAGCTCTGCTCCCACCATGAGAGCTGCTAGGTAGTAGTACTCGTACAAGGGCTGATTACTACGGGTAGTAGTACCAAGGTAAGAAAGATGTGGTAGTCAAAACTGCTGAGTACTTTTCCTACGTGCTTATATAGCGCTTCCGTAAGGCAAGGCAGGTACCTAGTAAGCACTACCCCCCGAACCTTCCCAGTTCCCACCCACTTTTAAGCCCCTCCATCCTCCCCCTCCGCGCCCATTTTATCCTCTTCAACCTTCTCTCAACCTCTGCTGTAGACAGTGAACCTCGGACCCAAGAAGAATCACCACTGCAAATACCGCAATCATGGGCTACGGCGAGATTGACCGCTTGGCCATCAACACCATCCGCCTTCTCGCGGTAAGTCGCTCTTGACTCTCTTGCTTGCCTGCCCCTCGTCGCGTCTGCGTCTGGCGAGGAATTGCCCCGCCAAAATTGCTCGCCGTCGCTGCCCCTCCATTCCTGAGCTCACCACCACCCTTCCGCCATCTCCGATGGACGACAGCTAACGGCGTACTCGCACAGGTTGATGCGACCTTCGCCAGCAACTCGGGACACCCCGGTGCTCCCATGTGAGTTTCGTCCCTCCCGCCATTGACCGCACTGTTCGAACGCTCTGACATTGATCGCAGGGGCATGGCGCCCATTGCCCACGTCCTCTGGAACAAGTTCATGAGGTTCAACCCCAAGAACCCCAAGTGGCTGAACCGTGATCGCTTCGTCCTCTCGTGAGTAAGCTCCAACTCCAGTCTGGAAAATACCCAGCTGATCGTGCGGCAATCTAGAAACGGCCACGGCTGCATGCTTCAGTATGCCCTCCTCCACCTCTTCGGCTACGCCGTGTCCATGGACGACCTGAAGGCCTTCCGAGTAAGTTGCGCCCCCACCCACATTCGCCTCACTTAGCCTCGACGCCGCAGTCTATAAATGCGCGGAGAGCTAACTGCGAGTCTAGAAAGTCGACAGCATCACACCCGGCCACCCGGAGGCTCATGACACTCCCGGTATCGAGGTCACCACTGGCCCCCTGGGTCAGGGTGTTTCTAACGCCGTCGGTCTGGCCATGGCCCAGGCTCATACTGCCGCCATTTTCAACAAGCCTGGCTTTGACCTGGTCGACAACTATACCTACTGCTTCCTGGGCGACGGCTGCCTGATGGAGGGCGTCTCCAGCGAGGCTTCTTCCCTGGCTGGCCACCTCCAGCTCGGCAACCTCATCTGCATCTGGGACGACAACCACATCTCTATTGACGGCAACACCAACGTCGCCTTCACTGAGGACGTCCCTAAGCGCTATGAGGCTTACGGCTGGCAGGTCCTCACCGTCGAGGACGGCAACAACGACCTCGACGCCATGGAGGCTGCCCTCCAGAAGGCCAGGGAGTGCAAGGATAAGCCCACCCTGATCCAGCTCAAGACCATCATTGGCTTCGGCTCCCTCCAGCAGGGCACCCACGGTGTCCACGGCTCTCCTCTCAAGCCCGATGACATCAAGCAGCTCAAGGAGAAGTTCGGTTTCAACCCTGACGAGAGCTTCGCCGTGCCCCAGCAGGTCTACGACCTCTACGGCAAGCACTCTTCCGAAGGTGCTGCCCTCGAGGAGGAGTGGAACAAGCTTTTGGCCAAGTACGCCGAGAGTTTCCCCAAGGAGCACGCCGATCTCACCCGCCGCCTCAAGGGTGAGCTGCCCCAGGGCTGGGAGAAGGCCCTGCCCACCTACACCACCTCCGACCCCGCCATTGCTTCGCGCAAGCTGTCCGAGACCGTCCTCTCCAAGATTGAGGGCGTCCTTCCCGAGCTTCTCGGTGGCTCCGCCGATCTGACTGGCTCCAACCTTACCCGCTGGAAGGAGGCAGTCGACTTCCAGCACAAGGCCACCGGCCTCGGCGACTACACTGGCCGCTACATCCGCTACGGTGTCCGTGAGCACGGTATGGGCGCCATCATGAACGGTCTGGCCGCCTATGGCACCATCATCCCCTACGGTGGTACTTTCCTCAACTTCGTATCATACGCCGCCGGTGCCGTCCGCCTCTCTGCTCTCTCGCGTGTCCGCACCATTTGGGTTGCCACCCACGACTCCATCGGTCTGGGTGAGGACGGCCCTACACACCAGCCTATCGAGACCCTCGCCCACCTCCGCGCCATCCCGAACAACATGGTCTGGCGCCCTGCCGACGGCAACGAGACCAGCGGTGCCTACTACGTCGCCCTGAGCTCCCAGCACACCCCCAGCATCCTGGCCCTGTCCCGCCAGAACCTTCCCCAGCTCGAGGGCTCATCCGTCGAGAAGGCCATCAAGGGTGGCTATGTCCTGAAGGAGGTCGAGGGTGCCAACATCACTCTCGTCTCTACTGGTTCCGAGGTGTCCATTTGCGTGGAGGCCGCCCAGTACCTCGAGGAGAAGCACAATGTCAAGGCCCGCGTCGTCTCCCTGCCCTGTTTCGAGGCCTTTGACCTCCAGAGCAAGGAGTACCGCCTCTCGGTCCTGCCCGACGGTATCCCCTCGCTGTCCGTTGAGGTCATGAGCACCATGGGCTGGGAGCGCTACACCCACGAGCAGTTCGGCCTGAACCGCTTCGGTGCATCTGGCGCCTACAAGGATGTCTACAAGGCAAGTAACTCCTCGTTTCCAAATATCGCATTATCTTTCCATTACCTGTTACTGACCTCCCCTACAGAAGTTCGAGTTCACCCCCGAGGGCATCTCCAAGCGCGCCCTGGCCACGATCGACTTCTGGAAGGACGTCCCCAACGTCCGCTCTCCCCTGAACCGTGCTTTCCAGCAGATGATCTAAACTAGGGAGGGACCATATCAAGAAGAACAAGAACAGAAGTATAGACGAGACATGATGAAAAGCCCGGTAGGAAACTAGTGGAAATTGGAACAGCAGGGATTGGTTTGTCATGGGGGCCATTTGGGCGATTAATAGATGCTTATTACCTTTTGCAAAGGGTTACATTGAATTGATGGCTATGAAGCGCAATCGTGTCGTCCCTCGCGTGCCCTGTTGTATTGTAGTGGCATATATTTAGATAAGTGCCGTAAACTCCGCGCTGCTTTTTCTGTGCCAAATGCGTCTTCCACGACCATGCATCATTTTCTCCGTCCATTATGCATCTCTTCATGACTGCCATTTTCAATCCCATGACGAGTGGAACAATGAGGCGCCCTCTATGCAGGACCTGGTACGTCGGCATATGTCGTAATCGCAACTGATTCCGCTCAGGTAAGGTTATATGGGCCTCAAGAAGCCGCCGACACCCTTCACCTAGATTAATCGGTGCGTGTGACCGCTTGTTTTTACTCTTCTTCCGTTTTTTTCCCCATGCTTCTTTGCTGTAATGGCATCTTCTATGCCGCCACCTCGTCGCCGTTCGCTTTCAGGCTGTCGGTCGCCCACTCCCGTTGAAAGGCCCGACCGACCCTCTCCAGCCTTGCGGCGGCGCGGCGCGCCTCGCGCGTCTGATCAGCGGACCCGGCGACCACGACGCTGACGAGTCGGGGCGGGGGATCCTCGCGGTCCATCGTTGCCGCGGGTGCGGCGACCGTTGGCGAGGACGGTTGTGAGTCATGCCCGGGGTGGTAGTGGCCTGCTCTGCTGCTCACGGGCCGGGAGGAGGATTGGGGACTCAGGGGCCGTGATTCCGGGGACGACGGCTGTTGGTCCTCCTCCTCCTCCTCCTCCTCCTCTTGCTGATGATAGCGGTGGCGGCGGCGGCGGCGGCGGTGGTGGTGATGCTGTAGGGGGTCGATGTAGGACTGGAGGATGACGGCACCGCGGTCCGGGTACTCGACCATAATGCGCTGGGGAGCGCCGAGGTTGACGCGGGTGACGGCGGAGTGGGAGGTGAGGGCTGTGGAGGCGAGTGAGGTGAGGGAGTCGAGGTGGGAGGGGGAGGAGGAGGATGTGATGAGCGGGGTGAGGGTCGAGTCGGTGAGGTGGAGGGAGAGGTCGGGGTGCTGGGCGGGGAGGCTGGCCATGGTGGTGGAGGTAGTGGTAGTACCGGTCGTATTGCTGAGGTTGGGAGGGGAGGAGGATATGATGATGGCATGGGGAGGCTAGGCGGTGATGACGGCGCTTTCTAGAGGGGAATCGTCGTAGGTGCTTTGGAGAGCAGAGAATGGGAGAGGATGAGGGAGCAGCGGCAAGAGTTATATGAAATATGGAGAGGATGGGGTGACGTCGGGGTCACGATGCAGGCGCTCGCTCTCAACGGGGTGGTGGTGTTGGTGCTAAGTTAGCCGACAGGTACATCCAAGGCACTAGCACTATCATGTTAGAGCAGTGCTACGGACGTACTAACGTTAGTAACTGCAAAGCACTTCTCTCCCCCACACAACCCACAACCAGGGGGGACGGAGGGGGACCGCGGCGGTTGCACTGCAGGGGAACGGAACCGTTTGGGCATCTCCAAAGGGCGAGGTGCAGGAACATGATAAGTACCTGAATGCTGGGGGCATCGCCGCCATTGCCGCCATGGCGCGGGGAGTGCAATGGCGACGGCGATGTGCACTGTCGCTCCGAGGTACCATCCACAGCGGGATGATTCCCTTGTTGTTTGGCCCGGTTGGATTATCTTGAGGTGACCTTAGTACATGATACAACACAGGAGAATGGGCTGGCGGGAGAAGCAGATTGAATGAGAGCAAGTCGTGAAACCAGTGGGGAAAAAAGGCTCTGTGTGACGTGGAGACTTGGGAGTTTCTGTACGAGTACAGGTACTGCATCATAACGCACGCCAAGGTTGTGCTTCAGTCGAGAGGTCCTGTGGAGGGGACGGGGGTTCTCCACGGCCCATCTCTCCCACCTGATTTCGAGTCGGTAGTATAGTGCTAGGTAGTCTTGGCCCTGTCGATCCTGGTCTGGTCTGCCCCTCACTACATCCGTTGGTGGACGAACTCGAGCAAGTCGGTTGTGCTAGAATACGGATGGCCAGGCCAGCTGAAAGTCTACCTTACCTCCATACTTAGTACTCAGTACGGATATTGTTATTCCAGGCGGCCATGCCCTTAGGTTGACCTTACCACTGGGGGATACTATTGTATCAATATGATGGAGTGATCGCAGACTCGATTCCCAACTCACCCAAATGGTGCTAATGCACGTCATTTTCCACGGTTTGGTGCTCTCCGGCCGGATAATCTGCACATAGTGGGTTTCCGGAGTCATTACTACTCTATGTAGTCCCAAGGTATTACTACCTAAGTAGGTACTAGTTAGTTAGGGTAGGTATAGTAGTGGGTAATGGCCGAAGCTGTCGCCGACTTGCGGGGAAGCTCTCCGTTGGCGTCCTCCAGCGAGCCAGCTTCCACGATTCCACATTGCCATCAGTTTGACAAGAAAAAGCTGTTTGAAAGGGAAGCACCGACCGTCTAGCCCTTAAATCCGCTCGGACTCCTGAGGAGTAGCTCACTGTCTCCTTGTCCGGAGTGTCCGAACTCGACGGTCGGCTGCATCATCGTGTGCTGAGTGAGGGGCCCGCGAGAGCTCACAAGAGGTCCACCATCTCCACGTCAACCGGGCCTGCGGATGATTGGATTGCGCATTACTGCAGAGATCGCTGCTGTTCGAGCAGATAATTACTGTGCGTGCTTGTTTGCAGGTGGACTGTGACAAAGAAAGACTGTCCTTGGTTGCAATTGGGTCTTTCTCAGTTACTGTATGCAACCGCAGGTACTAGTAGTAGGTACATGTAATAGAGGCGTAGATGCTTGTCGTGCTGCTACTACTACCTGGTAGGATACGGTATTGATTGGACACGAGTCGAAAGTTGGAAGGGGGCGCGGGTTGGTGCGGTGGGCGGAATATGTAAGCCGACGATGGTCTTGTCCTTGGGAACTTGTTATACTCGTAGACATCGTACGAAAGGTAGTAGGTAATGCATTGCCGCGTTAATGGTCGACGATACTCTGTGATATCCCCCGGGGAGGGGCGGAGGGGTTTCTGTTGCATTGATAAGATGGATGTGCCGACATGACAATCAGACCCATTGCAAGGTTCCGCCCTGGACAAGAAAGGTCAGGTACTACCCTAACGGGATAGCCGCACTTTGTGTCTTCACTTGCTAATAATACCGTGCTGCAAGTGTTAGTAAATACCCTTCAGCCGCTACGGGTGGCCTAACACCCCGGCGTGCAGGGCTCGCCCCAGCGCACTCTAGGCCCCCCAGCCCAGCCAGGAGACCCGACTTTTTTTTGGTGACCTGAATCGCCAAAATCTCGACCAGACGTCCATATCATCATCACCATCATCCACTCCTCTCCCATTGTCGCCTCCCTCCCATCAACCTCGCTCACTTTCTCCCTGCCTCCCCCCCCCCAGGCAGCTTGTCGCATCTGCCCCCAACTGACAGCGCTTCTTCCGGGCTCTCCCAACCACCCCTCCTCTGGCGCGTCGGATTAGGTTGGTAATTGGGTTCTATTCGTGCATCGCAGGACGGATTGGGTCTCAACCTGGTGCCTTCACCTTTTGTCGACGTCACCCAGGTACTGTCCTCCTCGCCGCCACCAGGACTTTCCCATCGGGCGAGTCCATCTTGCGCAAATTTTTGATCTCCTCGCCTGCCGCTTGTTTCCCGTATCACACATCACATTCGCCATGGCCGCACTCCGTCGCAGAAAGCTTGGCCATCGGCGCCGCGTTGAGGACGAAGGCGAGGATGACGGTGGGCCGGAGGCGCTTGACATGGACGACGACTCCTTGACGGACGGGTCCCTTGCTACGGATGATCACGATGCCGACGAAGATAGCGATACGAGCAACGTCGACGAGGCGTCTCCGACATCGCCCAAGGTGAACAAGTCGACAAACGGCACCGCCAAGGTACCCGCCAGTGAGCGCTCCAAACCTAGGCTAGAGGGCGATGGCAAGGCGGTCTCCGATACAGAGATAATGCTGCACGGCTTATCCATCACCGGTCAGCCGCCGCCGGCCCCCCCGGAGGAGCTCCATTTCGACGAAGTAGCGCCCGCGCCCGCCAAGTCGCCTTCTGCCCCCATTGTGGTGAGCTCGGCTGCCGCCACCAGGAAGCAACCGGAATCGGTAGAGGGTCGCCGGCGTCAGGAACACGAGGACTATAGGCGGCGGCGAGATGAGGACCCGGCGTTTGTGCCCAACCGTGGGTCGTTCTTCATGCACGACCATCGGCATCCTGGGCCGGCCGCCAACGGGTTCCGGCCGTTTGGGAGAGGCCGAGGACGAGGTGGACGCGGTGGAATCGGGGGACCCTTCTCGCCGATGAAGTATGACTCCTCCCGCCATGTGGGAGTTGATTCAATGACTGACAGTCGTAGTCAAATGCATCGCCCGGGCGATCCGACAACCAGCTCCCCGTGGACCCATGACATGCACGAGACCATCGCTCAGCCGGGACCCCGACGCTCCCGTCAAGCAGTCGAGGGTGAAGGGCCTCCTAACGGCACCGGTTTCATCCCGACCCGTGAGCCGAACCCGACGCCGATCAATCGAACATTATCTACGGAGAAGCACATCGGCAACGTGCAGGTGCGGATCCTCCTGCCTGGCATGAAGACCGCCATCGTCAAGTCAGGTCTTGCGGTCAAGCAGTATACGAAGCTACCCGACCACCGACCCCCTCTTCGCCGAGACAAACCCGTCCGAATCTCTCTCCCGAACCGTCCTCCCCGCTACATCTACCCAGCTGTCGATCGATCCTTCATCTTCATCCCCCGCGCCATGCGGCCTAACCAGCAGCGTGTGCGAGGTAAGGGCCGGTCGGGGATGAGTTCAGTCGGTGGTATATCCCGGAGAACAAGTGTCTTTGGCGGTAGCTACTACGGGAGCATGTATTCACCGAGCGTTGCTATGAGCAGGAGGTCATCCCTTGCCCATGAGCGCGATGTGATGTTCTCGCCGACCGGCTCCGTCGTCTCGCGTCCCGCGATGCCGGTGGAGAACCCTCGGCCGGTCGTCCGCCTGCCGCCTGCCGGTCCGGTTGCTGGTCCCAACGGGCAGCTAGCCAGGCAAGGCGGGCCCGAGCCGTCGTTCCACGAGCTCTCCCAGCAGCAACAGAAGCCTCACTATCAGGAGAACCGATCAGCCGATCTCCCTATGCACCAGCCACGGCCCCAGAAGAACATTTCTGTCGCGGACATTGAATCCCCTACAATCAACCAAGGTCCTCAGGCCTTCCAACAAGCCTTCCACCAGCAGGTGCCCGTGCAGGTTGCCAACGGGTATCCGAAGGAGTCTCACACGAGGCAGCCGTCCTACATCTCGCAGCACTCCTCGGGGACACCGCTGTCCCAGATCCCTGAACGAGCAATCCATGCTGCACCTTTCCAGCCCAATACCTTTGGCCAGCCGCCACCGTACTACAGCCAACAGGGATACCCGCCGCCCCCAGCTCAGCAGTACTACTATCCTCCAGGATACTCTGCTCCCAGTATGCCCCCTCAGCCCTCGGGTCCGGCATTCGCGCCCCCGGGACAGCAGGGTATGCCGGGGGGCTTTGTTCCGCAGGGCCAGGGCGAGCAGGGTGCCGGCCAAGCGTCTGCACCCAACCCCGGTATGGTGGCTCAGGAAGCGAACGGCATGGTTTATTACTACGACCCCTCTCAACTACCTCCCCCGACGGCCACATACCCGCCGTATTCGGCACCGCAGGGGTATCAACTGGGTGTCATGGGCATGGGCGGGATGGTGACGCCCAGTCCTGATGGGTATTTCTATCCCCAAGGCGCCCCGGCGATGGTTTATTACCCACAATAGGAAACCCATTCCTGGGCACGCCTCGAATGGGTTGTTATATTCCGCGATCCCGACCCTTTTCACCATGTCTTATTTCTATTTAATTACCTACATACCTCTCAGCAGCGTCTTAAACGATCAAAGCGAATGGAGTTATCTTTCTGCGGGATCCTGGGAATTGTCACGATGGAAGAACCGGAAACCTGGTCTTGTGTATCTTGTTGTCTCGCGTGGAAGAACGGGACAGTATGGGGAGCAAGTGCGGAGATATATGAAGGAGAGTCGGCTGCATGGTAATTCGTCCGTGTGGCGAATGCTGGACGATTCTTCTCTACCTGGGCCGAGCGGATGTAGGTGCGCGATGTGGTCGCGTGTAAGGGCGGGCATCTTTACTAGTAGTATCCCAACAGTCTATCAGGGGACTACTACGTTACTGGGAAGGCTGCTGATGGGGTAGGTGTCTTCGTGGTCGCGCGGGACTTTCTGTTTGGGCTTTCCAAAGTTGCCTCACCCTCGCTTGCGTTTGCGTTGGCACTTTCGTGCTTTCCGCCGATGTCCATGGCTTGTTGAAAAGCTGTTTTGGATGTTTCTGGGGATCCTACATGTATTCTCCTGCAGTTCTCTCATGCGCGGTGGTACATGCTGCCATGGCAGGGGCGTTGGGGCGTTGTGAAAGCAAGTCAGTCATCCATAAGTACTAGTACCCGGTACCTGGTAGTCGAATTTCAATGAGAAGCGGTTGATTTCAGTTGCAGATGCCCTTCGTAACCTTATAGTACCTACTGGTAGTACGAGTACTAGTACCCAAGGTGCTACTGTACGCTAGGACCACAGCTCCGTGTCTATGCCATAGTATGTGCCGTTGTGTGGATGTTCAAAAACGACGCGTTCTCCGCACCCGTGATAGACGTAGTGAATATCAATTACGAGGCCAAGTGTCACTGTGATTCACAGCCAACAAGGCCCATCTTTGATATCGGCAGGGGTTTATACGTGTGAAGCAGTGACGGGCCAACGCGTCAACTGCTGAAGCCTGAATACGGGGAGGGTTTGATCACCCAACGAAGGCGAGAAGCAGCTTGTTAGGCAAAGACACGAGGTGAGGCGATGACGGAAACGCGGCTCGCATGGTACCAAAACTGTTTCCAAGGGGAGCCGCATCTCACTGCTGCCTGTCCCGAGGTGGCCACAGCAGCGGCGTGCAGCGTGGTTGGCTGGTTGGTCTGCAGTACAGTACAGTACTTGCTCCGAGGCCGCCTGGTAATTAACCTGTACAGTAACTATGGTCGACAGGATGCGTGGGCGGAAGCAGCCCGAGGGAGGCGAGCGAGGTGGTGGCGGGAGTCAAAGCTGGGAGGCGGCTTGCTTGCCGAGGGCTTGGAGCTTGCCAAGGGTTTGGAGCTTGCCACACGTTCCAGGCCCGGCGGCCTAGAGACAGTACTTGGTAGTACGAGTCCTCTGGTGGTGAGTGATGCTTATGTGACCCGTGCCCATGTATACGAGTACAGTTAGGAACTTAAGATTACCTGGTAAGCTCTAGGGGTCTAGGCGAACAGAGACTTTGGGGGAAGTCTGTTCCCCGCCTTTCAAAGTTGGCACCAGGCCCCTCTGCATCCCGGATCATGACTTGGAGAATAGCCACCAAGGGGTCGTGGGCGGGAGGTCTACGAATTCTACTAAATACTAGTAGTAGTAGTACTCAGTCGCTACTCCGTAAGGTTTGATGGATTGCTTGCTCGTGCCTTGACGGCGACGCGCGGATGGCGGCAGGCTCCCATAAGTACTCGTACAAGTAGGTACTATTACTAGAAGGTAGTAACTACGGACGGACCGGTCAGTACAGTACTAGTATTCATTGGTTGGCGTGGTACGTAATACATGCCTGCCTGAACCAGGAGACTCATGAATCAGGCTTGTGAGGAACAAGCCTCTGCTTGCCGGCCGCCGGGGAAATGGGGATGACCTCGCCTCACCGTATCCGGCGTACGTCGGTCCTAGTAATGGTGAGTTTGTGGCAGACGTAAGATGCAGACGGCGCCCAGGTAGTATTACGGAGGGCACGGAGTAGATAGACACCCGCAGACCACGGCAGTTTTGGCTATTTGCCCCACCAAAGGAAGTAGCCACGCACGCAGCCGTACCGTACAGTACCTACCTAGGCGTACGTACGGACGTACAGCGGCTGCCACCAGCTGCCAGCCTCCACTGCGCCGCCTCCACTGCCACCACCTGCAGCCTGCAGGGCGCCCTCCCCCGGAGTCCTGACCAACTGCAGTGGGCCGGGGTCGGTGGCCGCCCGTGACCGGGTTTGGCGGGCCCAGGTGGGCGGGCAGTGACAGTCACGGAAGCAGCAGAGGTGAGGCGAGCTCATCCATGATTCCAGCTGGGCCACCCGCCCCCAGTCCATCCACTTGTGCCGACCGCTTTGATTCCCGTCCCACGCCAAACCTCCTCCCAACACCATCCTCCCCCATCTCCTCTTCCTCTTCCCCCCAATCTGTCTTCTATCCAAGGCAACCCGAATCTCTCTGCGGCACCATTTCTTGGTCCTGTCTTCATCTGGAGGCCCGGCCTCTAAATCCCTTCCACGGTATCGACTGAAAGAGGCGGTCTGCCACACCCACCGCCTCTCGTTCTTATCTCCGTACCCAGGCCGATAACGATACCTACCTACCAGACACCTACACTCGTACTCGTACTTACGTCGTCACCGCTGTGAGTCCTGGCCCACCTTCCGTTGCCTTCATCAGACCTTCATACTTCCGTCCTCAACCTTGCTCCTGCAACACCTGTATCCTTTCCCCAAGACCACAGCAGCATCTGTGGCGGCTTCATGGTGATGAGCTGAGCCATGCTGACCAGTCCGTCGCAGACTCCTAGACGTCTCCCGTCAGCTGTCACCATGGCTTCCATGCAGCCTTCTCTCGACTCCATCATCAATGTCAAGGTGGCTTACGATGGCGTCACCCGCCGGGCCAAGATGCCGCTTCGTGACGCCGTCCCCCGTGTCCTCCCGGAACAGGTACGTCATGCATCATGTCCACTTCACCACCGACATTCAAGAGGCTATCGCTGTTTCATCATGTGCCACATCCACCCGCCGGCTCTGCCTTCAAAATGCCAGACATCCTGACCTGAATCTTTCCAGATCCGAGCTTTCCTCCATATCCCTGCCGACGCCGACATCATCCTTGAGCGGTACTCCGATTCCGCGGGTGGCTACATTACCCTGGAGCCTGGAAATTCTTCCGTCTACAAGCAGCTCTACCGGGCTGCTAAGGCCAAGTCCAAGCTCAAGTTGCGTGTGACTCTGAAGGACCAAGAGGAAGCCGTTGTGCCCAAGCCCGTCACCGTCGAAGACGTCCAAGAGGACAGCACCACCGCTCCTTCCCCCAGCAGCTCGTCTGACGAGAGGCCAGAGGCCGACAAGAAGGCCTCTGAGCCACCAATCGTCCCAGATGTTGCCCCAGTGCGCCTGCCTCCCATGTCTGTTCCAAACTGGCCGGCCATGTCCAGGACATACGAATCTTCCGACCTCTCTGAAGCAGCCAAGATTGCCTCGCCAGCAGACTTCCGCCGTGAGTTCCAGGATCGCGTGTCTGGTCTTGGCCCGCAGATGGGCGGATACAAGCGGGCCGATGGCACGTACTCTGCCGTCACCTTCAACGAGTATAGCATGCCCCCAGCCGAGTGCCCGAGGTTCGCCATTTGCTGCAATAGCTGCGAAGAGACGGCTCCCGACGTCCACTACCACTGCTCGACCTGCGATGACGGCGACTTTGATCTCTGCCAGTCTTGCGTAGATAAGGGTATCACGTGCTACGGCAGTGACCACTGGCTGATCAAGCGCACAAAGGTCGATGGGCAGATCGTCACCAGCACTACTGAGACGATCGCCCCCAAGCCCAAGCCAGAGGCCAAAGTCCAGCGCGAGGCCGAAGGCCAGGCCGAGGCCGCAGTCCGGACGGAGGACTTCCTTCCCAGCCTCAGCTCTTTCGACGCTGCTGCCGCCCTCGCTAATCTCCAGGAGAACCTGGCGAAGCTCGAGCTCAACACAGCTCGCCTCGGCCGGCCGAGCATGCGTACCTGCAACAGTTGTATTCAGGGTAAGCTTGTTCTCAACTTAGTGCGTATCGTATCAGAGTATTGACCCCGCACAGAACTTCCTGAGGCCGAGTTCCTCCACTGTGGCGACTGCGAGGACTATGACCTCTGCCGAGACTGCTTCTCCAAGGAAGTCCATGGCCACCATCCCATGCACACCTTCGCTCCGGCCGTTGGAGGCACCGTCCTGCCCGACCGCATCATCGCCAAGCTTGCACCGGGACGCAACCAGGTGCACCACGCCATCTGCGATGGCTGCGACAAGGTAAGCGTCTTTTGATGACGAGCGCTGCGTACGCCTGCTGATCGTGCTTGCAGTTTATCACGGGTGTGCGCCACAAGTGCCTCAACTGCCCTGACTGGGACTACTGCAACGAATGCATTGCCAACGCTGAGACGTCTCATCCCAGCCACCGCTTCGCGCCCATCTATGAGCCTCTTCGGTCTAGCATGAGGACTGCATGCCCGGCCACTGAGGCTATCCATGTGGGCATCTGCTGTGATGGACCTCTCTGCGCGACTGGCATGGGCTACCCTGCGTACATCCACGGTATCCGGTACAAGTGTGCTGTGTGCCATGACGTCGATTTCTGTGCGAACTGCGAGGCCTACCCCAAGAACACTCACAACAAGTCGCACCCCCTGGTCAAGTTCCGCAGTCCTGTCCGCCACGTGAGTGTCACTACCCATGGCGAGCACAGCGATGGCCAGAAGATGCCCATCATGGGTGACCGCCATGCTCCGCAGCAGTTGGCGTCGCCACTCTCGATTAACACTCCCCGCACCGTGGTTGACACCGAGCCACGGGCCCCGGCTGCCGCTGCCCCGGTTAAGGAGGAGAAGGAGAGTGTCCAGCCCGTCTCCGGGGTCCCCGCCAAGGGCGAGGATAGCAACAATCTTCGTGCCGTGTTCCTGCGTGAGCACATTCGCGACGGCACCATCATGTCTCCCAACCAGGAGTTCGAGCAGACTTGGGTTCTGCGTAACGATGGCAAGACCTGGTGGCCTGCCGGGTGCTCCGTCAAGTTTGTCGGCGGCGACTACATGGGACACCTCGACTCCAGCCGCCCAGCTCGCACAGCGGAGCTCGTTGAGGCGTCCGCGTCCGATGTCTGCTATGCCCCTGTTGCCCCTGGACAGGAATTCTCCTTCACCGTGAAGCTCCGCACCCCTCCTCGCCCCGGCCGAGTTGTCTCGTACTGGCGCCCCACCACCCCTGACGGTTCCAAGTTTGGCGACCGCCTCTGGTGCGAGGTCAATGTCCGCAATGTCACCCCGGATTTCGCAGCCAAAACCTCTAGGAACTCGCCGGAGCCAAAGAAAGAGACGAAGGAGGAGGAGGCTGAAGTGAAGCAGGCGAAGCGGGATGGCCAAGACGAGGAGACTGAAATCAAGTCGAGCCAGATGATCTTCCCCAAGCTCGAGAAGGAATCGCCCATGGCTAGTGTGCACCAGGAGCTCCCCGGTAGCCCCAGTCAGCCCGATGAGAAGCCGGCTGTTGCCGAAGACGACTTCGAGGATTGCGGAAAGGCCGATGAGTGGGATGGATCTGACGACGATGATTTCCTCACTGATGAGGAATACGACATCCTGGATGCGTCGGACGAGGAGTTCCTGGAGGAGCAGAAGAAAAATCTCGCCAAGTAACCGCCGGCAGGCGCCCTGCACATCTCTCTTTTTTCCCTTTTCTTTCATTTTTCCCCTTGTTACTATGGAGTGGCGACAGGATGGATACGGGTCCCGGAATTGCTCTCTGTACTTCCCGGTTTTGGGAGATTTGTACGATTTTCTCTTTGCTTGTTTTTCCGCTTTCATTCGTTCTGGCTTTTCTCTCGGTTGGGTTCTCGTTCGGTCGGCAGCTAGCAGACATTCTCCCGGAATCCGAGCTGGCCCCGAGAATTTTCAGACCCATGGGGGACAACACGCTCTCTAGTATTAGTATTTACATATGAAACAAACACACTAGGATGCACGTAATCAAGTTTCCTGACTTTTCTACAGGGTGTCCCACAGGGTTTCTACGTGAGGTACGAAAAGCATGCGCTGTACTGGCAGTAGAACTGGAATGTGTGGAAAACACTATTGATGAGTAGTGAGAATTACTGGTCACGTGTTGAGTCGACGTGCGCGTGCTTCCGGTGCCAGAGAGGAATGCAAGCGCTGTTGCGAGAGGGCTTCTGTAAGGTGAGTTAGTAGCAGGATTGATAGGCTGATGGGCGTAGCGAGGATTTGGTGACGTCTATCGAATACCAGGGTGGTGGTGGCTCTAACCAATGTCACCACGTTGTTGGTAATGGGTGGCATGACGCAGTGGTGAAGATGCGCCCGTAGGAGAATCCGCGGAGCATTTATTCTGGGTCTGAGGTAAGTATAACTTAGTACCTAGTACTACTTGTACTGGAGTACTATAGTACCTAGTAGTAGTGGAGTAGCTGGCCGGCCTCAGGCCCATAGGTCGGTTCTATGGTATACGGTGGCGGAAGAATTACGGGCCGTGGCTTTCCGGAGGATGGTCACTCTGTCCCACTGGCCAAGAGCAGCCAGTGATGAGACCAGGACTCTGCGCGCCAAGCTCTCGGGACAGCAGGAGCAGTGGACATGGCCACCTGCCCCAGGGGCCTCTGCAGTAAGTACGTACCGTACTCGTACCAGGTAGAAGCTGAAAGAGCGGCGGGACCTCTTGCTCTTTTTTTTCTCTCTCCCACGAAAACACCACCACCCCAGCCAAACCCCGTCGTCCAACCGTTCACCCCATTCTCCCCCGTCATTCAATTTTCGCGTCGACGCTCGAGCCCAAATCGCTCTTCATTTCTTCCGCAAGCCCGCCGCCCTGGCAGAGGGTGATGCATCAGCGACGACACTTCTTTTCTTTTTGCCATCGTTGATGCATCTGAGCGCCTACTACTAGTTGTTTACAAACCCCGTCACAGGTTTCTTCGCTGTCCTTGGAGTTCATCTCCGGCCACTCAAAACTTTCCCGCCACCCAAGGGTCACCGACTCGCGACCACCCCGTTTTGCATTCTCCTTTGTCGCCCTCCATACGACGCGCCTCTCTACTGAATCCTCTGTCGTATATACATCGCTTGACGCGTTCTCTCCATCTCCTTTTCTCCCATCACACGACCTTGACCCCCTACGGGTGGCCATACCAGCGGTTCCAAATGGTCACATTCGCCCTGCCCGGCGACAACGATGTCGCCGAGCCCACCAACGCCACACCCAGATCGCGTCCGCCGTTGCCTTTCGCGAAGCGCGCCTATTCTCCCTACAACTCGGCGCCCCGACGTCTGGGTACCCCCCAGGGCGCGTCTGCGCGCAGGACCCTGACCACGCGCGATGACGTCCCTTCGAGCAGCATGAGCCGAAGCTTCTCAGGGGCCAACAACCTCTTCCGAGCCTCTACCATCTCCGACAGTCCTCCGACCGCATCCTTCTCCCCCAGCCTTTCTCACACGCCCATGAAGAGGGTCTTTGCCCCGGGCGCTACACCAGAACCGTCGCGTGTGCAGCGGGAGTCCGTAGCTCAAGCCACGCCCCGGGGCGTTGCCGCGAGGGCCAAGGACAAGGATCTCTTCCCCATGCGCATCAAGTCTCCCCCGCCGGAGCTAACGGGCGAGGTCTTGACCCGCAAAGTACCCAAGGACTGGGATCCCAAGGGCTCCATCTACGCCGACCAGTTCCTCGGCCATCTCTGCCCGCCCGACTTGGATGACGAACAGCGCCGGCAGTTCTTCTGCATCCTCGATCTCCGACGACTCAAATACGCGGCCGATGAGATCTTCTGCGCGAAGGGATGGAAGTTGAACGTCATCAACTTCGCCAAGGAGTTTGAGAAGAGTCGAAGCATTATCATGCTGCACTATGGCCTGTACGAATTTCAGAATGTCAAGCCATCCAAGGAGTTGATTAAGAGGTGGCGACGGGAGCACGGGCTTCCGACCCTCGAGGATGACGAGGCTGACGCCGCTCGTACGCCCTCAAAGCCAGCATCGAGCAAGAAGAAGCGCAAGGCTATCGAGGATAGCTTTGACGAAGTCCCTGCATCTTCTAATAGGAACAAGCGACGCGCACCCGAGAAGGGTGATGCAGATGAGACACCGGCCGCGGCCGCGACCCCGCTCTTCAGCAAGAATAAGCGGAAGGCCTCCGTTGACGAGGATGCCGAGAGTCAGCCCAGCAAGAAGCAACCCTCGGGCTCCAGGTCCCTGTTTGAAAAGATTGCAAACAAGACGTCCACTACGCCCGCTGCGTCGCCGTCCAAGCCCAACCCCTTCGCGCCAAAGCCTGCAGGCAATTCTCTCATGCAGTCCGTCCTGAAGAACAATGCCAAGACTGAGGCTGCTCAGCCGGCAGCCAGCACCAGCAACATCTTTGGACACCTCTCCGACAGCGGTTCGGCCAAGAATAGTGGCCAGGATGCCGATGCAGAGAGCGAAACCGATTCCGAGCCCGAGGCCAGCCCTGAAGCTGATCAGAGCGACGAGCCGAGTGCGAAGCGCCCTGCGCTCGCGAGCGCGACGGAGACTGGAACCCCGAGTGCCGCAGGTACTCGTGAGAGCACGCCAGGCCGCAGCCTCTTCGATCGCGTGACCAAGGGCGGTGATGGGCAACCCATCCGCGCCGAAGCGCCCACCGAGTCCTCGTCTTCCATGAAAGACCAAACCTGGAACCCTAGCACGACGCCGATCAAGTTTGCGCCGACAACTACATCCGCCGCCCCTACGAACCAAGGAAGCTCGCTGTTTGCGAATTCTGGGGCTGCATCTGGTGGTGCTCTTTTCGCACCCAAACCCGCGACTACGTCCTCGAATCTGTTCGCGGCGGCGAAGGAGGACAAGCCAGCCGAGAAAGAGACTAACGACAAGGCCACTGAGAAGACCAACCAGGACGGCGGCGAATCTGACAAGGAGAATGATTCGCAGGGCCCCAACAAGTCGGCACAGCCACAGTCCGGCTCTGGATCTTCTCTGTTCCAGGCCAAGCCAGCCTCAGCTGAGGCGCCGAAGGAAGCTGAGCCCGCCAAGCCGTCAGCGACGTCGAACTTGTTTGGGGCTGCGGCTTCTAAGCCTGCCACCTCGGGTGCCTCTAGCCTCTTCGGCTCAGCCAACAAGCCTGCTGAGTCGACACCTGCCGCCACTGTCATGCAGTCGTCGACGCTGTTCGGATCGAAACCCTCGGAGCCAGAGAAGCCTGCTGCTTCGGAACCTGCGAAGCCAGCCCCCACTTTTGGAGCTGGCTCGACAACTACGAACGACCAGCCTTCCACGGGTTCGCTGTTCGCTCCCAAGCCCGCTTCAACCGGCAGCAACTTGTTCGGCAGCAATGCCTCGCCAGCGCCCGCTAAGCCGCTCTTTGGTAACACCAGCTCAACTGCCTCGGCCACCTCCACGACGACAGCCCCAGCGCCAGCCGCTCCTACCCCGAATTTTTCCTTCGGCCCTTCTACTACTAGCGATGCGAAGCCGAATGGGATCTCGCAGCAAGCCCCGAAGCCGCTCTTTGGTGCGCCAAAGTCACCTCCTGCTTCGACTGGAGCCAGCTCCATGTTTGATGGTAGTCCCATGAAGCAAGATGACAGGTCTCCCGCGAAGCCACTCTTCGGGGGTGGCAACAACGCCGCATCGTCGACTCCGAGCTTTTCGTTTGGCGGCGCACCCCAGAGCGCCCCGGCCAGCAACCTCTTCGGTGGCGCGTCGACTACTCCTGCCAACAATGGCAACACCGCGGGCAGCAATGGCAATACCTTCGGGGCCAACCAACCTGCCGTCGGTGGAAGTGGTGGATTCAACTTCAACTTCGGCGCGGGGAGTGGGTCGTCTTCTGGTGCTGGATTCAACAACCCGTTTTCTCCGGGGGCCAATCAAGCGGGAGGCGCGTCTGGTTCAAACGCGGGAGGCATGTTCAACTTTGGAGCCTCGTCTGGCCCTTCCTCTGGTCCATCTACAGGTGGGATGTTCCAGTTTGGTGCCGGCAGCAGTAACACTGGCAGCCCAGCCCCCTCCGGAGGCCTCTTTGGTGCGAACCAGTCCAACACAAACGGCAAACCGGCCTTTGGGGGATCAGCGGCACCGTCCTCGGGCCCCGTCTTCAACTTTGGAGGTGGCCAGTCCCAGCCCCCGCAAAACCAGAACACTGCCCCGGCATTCCTCCAGCCTCCCTCTGGCGGCCTGTCTACCGGGACCAGTAAGTCACCTTTTCCCGGACGGAAGATTGCCCCGCTAAAGCGTCGGGTCTAGACACTCCATCCATTCTTGGAGGTGGTTCTAGCCTGGCCACCACGCCGGCCCACGGGACTCCGGAACCATCATCTCAGGCTGAGGGAGACAGGGGCGGTGACGATGACGAGGGCGAGAAGCATGAGCAAATCAACCTGACGGCCGCTGTGGAAGAGGGCGAGGAGAACCTGCACGAGGTGCGGGCGAAGGCGTTGAAGTATGTGCCGGCGGACAATGTGGAGGGCGGTGACAAGCCGAAGTCGAAGAGCCCCTGGTCGACTCAGGGCGTGGGGGCGCTTCGGCTGCTGAAGAACAAGGAGACGAACATGGTGCGCCTACTGCTGCGAGCGGAACCCCGAGGGCATGTGGCGATGAACCGTGCCGTATTGCCCAACGTCACGTACAAGGCGGACGAGAAGTACGTCAAGGTCATGACGGCAAACGAGAAGGGGAATGGGCTGGAGACGTGGATGATCCAGGTCAAGACCAAGGATCTGGCCAAGACGCTGGCGGAGGCGCTGGAGAAGCACAAGGAGGCGAATAAGAAGTAATGTGGAAGTGCGGGGAAGCAAAAGTTTCAAAGCATAGCACGGGGGAAGCTATACTAGAAGGTACATGGAGCCCAGTGTTCGTATAGAAACAGGTAAGGTTTTTAGGTAGGTAGCTTGTCAGGGGTTTCCAGCATTGCCGGCGTTAAGGGGAAACGTGGGAGTTTTCTTAATTCTCTTTTTTTCTCATCAAGTTTATTTTCGTGCAAGAATTTTGGGAGGAGGGCTTTTGCTTGTTCGAACAATTGGAGATGGGAGATCGAAGCAGGTACTGAGGGAATGGGACGAGTTCGAGGATGAAAAGCAGTGCTACACGTTTGTGCTACACGTTTGGCAATTTGGTGATGGTGCCTAGGTACTTATTTTACGTCGCCTATCGAGGGCCATACTGGAGTTTAAATACTTGTTCCGAGGGTGGCCATTGTCAAATGTATATGTCCAGCCCGCATCATTGGCTCGTGCAAAGTCTCCTGAACCAGCTGGTGCCTTGGATAGTAGGTACTACTTGTATGGGAGTTGATGGTGATTGTGATGGTGATAGTGATGGTGGTGTTGGAAGTTGAAACGCGGGGGCGGGGTGGGTATCGAATGATGCCCCAACGGGAGTGAGCGCGGATGCACGCACTTTGCGCGTCGCGTCGACAAGCCGACCACCCTGTTTCCTCCAAACCGCAACCTCCAAACCCGCAACCCGAGACTGTGACGAAACTCCCCGACCACTGGAAGCTCACGGACCTGAGCCAAGGCCGAACCAATCAGCATGCCACGGTAAGATTATTGACTGCTGACGGACTATCCGCGAGGGCGCGCCGGACTGACGATCTGGCACGCAGGGAGATTATCACCATCCAAGCAGGGCAGTGCGGCAACAGCAGTAAGTTTTCCTGCTCCCGCCTCTGCAGAGGCTGCAGGTGAGATACTTTAGGGGAGAGTGCATGAGTATTCTGACGTGTTGGGGCGGGGACAGTCGGAAGCCAGTTCTGGCAGCAGCTCTGCCAAGAGCATGGAATCAGCCAGGACGGAAACCTCGAACAGTTCGCGACCGAGGGCGGCGACCGCAAGGACGTGTTTTACTACCAGAGCGACGACACGCGGTATATCCCACGGGCGATCCTGATCGATCTCGAGCCGAGGGTACGTTTCACCGCCCCTTCTCCCCCCCCCACGGGTGGTGGTTCCGGCGGGTGGATGCTTATCGGGGGCTGGCGGGCGCAGGTCATCAATGGGATCCAGACGGGCCCGTACAAGAACATCTACAACCCGGAGAACTTCTACGTCAGCAAAGATGGTAGGGGTGCGGCCAATAACTGGGGTGACGGGTACCAGAGCGGAGAGGCTCTGTGCGAGGATATCATGGAGATGATTGATCGCGAGGCCGACGGTAGTGACTCGCTAGAGGTGAGCGTTCCACTCTCTCGCGACCCAGGAGACAGATGGTGGCTGACGTTGGACTCCAGGGCTTCATGATGCTGCATTCGATTGCGGGAGGCACGGGGTCCGGCCTGGGCTCGTTTCTCCTCGAACGACTCAACGATCGGTTCCCAAAGAAGATTATACAGACGTACTCGGTCTTCCCGGACACGACCAACTCGGGCGACGTGGTGGTGCACCCTTACAACAGTATACTCTCGCTGAGGCGGTTGACGCAGAATGCCGACTCGGTCGTCGTGCTGGACAACGCCGCGCTGTCGCACATCGCGGCGGACAGGCTGCACGTCCAGGAGCCATCATTCCAACAGACGAACCAACTGGTGAGCCGCCGTACCCAACCAGGCATTGGACAAGGAAAAAGAAGACCACCAGAAGACTGACAAGTAAGCCAGGTGGCGACAGTCATGTCCGCGAGCACCACGACGCTACGATACCCGGGATACATGCACAACGACCTCGTCAGCATCCTAGCCTCCCTGATACCCACTCCCCGATGCCACTTCCTCATGACGGCCTACACGCCGTTCACGGGCGACCAGGTCGAGCAGGCCAAGACTGTGCGCAAGACGACGGTGCTGGACGTCATGCGGCGGCTGTTGCAGCCAAAGAACCGCATGGTGTCGACCATACCGGGCAAGAAGAGCTGCTACATTTCCATCCTCAATGTCATACAGGGTGAGGTCGACCCGACGGATGTGCACAAGAGTCTGCTGCGTATCCGCGAGAGGAGGCTGGCTACGTTTATACCGTGGGGACCTGCGAGTATCCAGGTTGCCCTCACGAAGCGGAGTCCGTATATCCCCATGAGCCACCGTGTGAGCGGGCTGATGCTGGCCAACCACACGAGTATCGCTACGGTATTTCCAACCCCCCCACCCTCCCATTTCCCACCCCCTCCTCCCCATCCCATCCCCTTCTATACCATAAACACGATGTACTGATTGTGATTGTGCTCCCTCTCAGCTCTTCAAGCGCATCGTCAAGCAATACGATGGCATGCGCAAGCGCAACGCCTTCATGGAGGGTTACAAGAAGACGGCGCCCTTCTCGGAGAACCTCAACGAGTTCGACGAGGCGAGGGCGGTGGTGGCGGACCTGATTGGCGAGTATGAGGCTGCTGAGGATGCGGATTACCTGAATCCAGACGGCGGGGACAAGGCTACGTCGGCGGAGACGGATAGGAGAGTTGGGTGAAAATGAGTAGACAGCCAGGGGGTTGCGGGCTATCTGATTTGGGAGCATCTTTGTTATTTTTTGTGGCCTTGTCGATGAAGCACTGAGTAGATTCTCAAGCAGATTGGAGGCGTTTAGGTTGATTCTAGACTAAGACCCAAGATACCGACATAGTACAGCCTGCGGGGGATCTGTACAACATTCATCACAGCCTCGCATACCTCAGGCACGGATCCAGGCACAAGCACTGGGAGGTGGTTGCGGCTGTAGCCATCACGTTTGCTGGAATGTGGAGAATCCCTGCGAGTAATGACGAAAGCGTCGGGACGTGCCTTGAGGTCAGGTACATACGTCAGGTACTTGGTGATCGAAACACATCGAAAAAACGAAATGTGACCGGAGAGTCCTGTGCAACGCAAGCAAGCGGCTGCAGACGGCCGAGGCCGCGAGTCGTGAAAAGATCTGGTGCCTGACGACAGTGTGGGGGAGAGGGGCAGGCCGGAGCTTTTCGTCCCTCTGCCTACTGTATTGGTGACGTCAGTGACGTCAGCGAACAGTCGAGGTTCTGATGCCCTTGTGAAGCAGGACCGAAATTTCCAGACCAGGTGAAATGTAAAAACATTTAAGAGAGCTCAGAGCTTCGTGGAAATACTTCCTTCTCTCCTCCCATCATCACCCAGACATTGACAACTTAAGACGAACTCAATCAGCAATCAAATCTATATCCATCAACACCGTCACCGACCAATACCCTACCCACATCCAGTATGTCACCTAATACCTCTACACCTACAATCAAATTCTGGCAATTTTTGCAAGAAAAAGACAAAGCTAACACGTCTCATCAGAAATGCCTCAGTCCAAGGAGCAGAAGATTGAGGAGACCAAGTCCAACCTCCCCCTCCCGGACCAGCCCCCGACGGCATCCGACTGGCAGTCCGCCGACGCACGCAACGTCAACGTCGGCAGCGGCCGCACCGAAGCCAACATCGGCACCAGCGACGCCTCCAAGGCGGGCCTGCGCGAGCCCGCGAGCAAGGACGCGCAGGACCTGAGCAACGTGGGGCGGCAGGCCGTCGAGGGCGAGCTGCCCAAGGACGCTGCGTCTAGGAAGTAAACGTGATTTTTTTTTTCGGGGATGAGATGAGTTTCTTACTTGGTTCTACGAATGACGGGAATCTGCGCCATGGGGAAATTCGGATTATCGGAGTTCTAGGGGGCATTATTGTATGATACAGGGCGGAATTGAGACCTTGGGATGTCCGGGTCATGTCAAATGAGGATATAATTCTGCGGAGCGTTGCATTTTCTCCCTCAGGTATTTTGGTAACTTGTCAGTGGTTGCCATGTGTGGGATGGGATATACATCGAACACCAACTCACTTACAAGTCGTAGCATCCTTCTCACTAAAAAGATGGCGGGTAGTTAGTTGCCTTGAGCAGTTTTACAAGTTCATGAGGACAAAACAGTCTGAAGAAGGCATCCAAGACATAACATAACGAGTAATATTTCAACACCGGATGTAAATACCGTGGTTTCATTCAACTCTGTACTCGTAATTACGCATCGGCAGTTAAAGGATGAATGTTGGTGGATCGACAGGCTGTGGCTTCATCGCTAAATGCGGTGCTGTAAGACGGGCAGCCCCGTAATGGCCGACCGCCCATTGGCCGCCCAACCACAGCCAGATTTCTGCCCGCCAAAGATACCCATCCCACCAGAGAAGTATAGCTTCACCCAACCTTCGCTCTCCTAGAACTGCAGTGTCCCGCCCTCCCCCCGCCACCCAAACGCCAATTCAAGTCGATGCTGCGCCGCATCACTTCAGCCATGGCCGAATCCGCAGCGAAACGCATCAAGACCACGGGCTCGCCCCTCATCGGCACCCACAACGGCCACTTCCACGCCGACGAGGCCCTGGCCGTGCACATGCTCCGCATGCTCCCGACCTACCGCGAGTCCCCCCTCGTCCGCACCCGCGACCCCAAGCTCCTCGAGACCTGCCACACCGTCGTCGACGTCGGCGGCGAGTACGACCCCGCGCGCAACCGCTACGACCATCACCAGCGCGGCTTCACGACCACCTTCCCCGGCCGCCCCACAAAGCTCTCCAGCGCTGGACTCGTCTTTATGCACTTTGGCCGCGCCATCATTGCCCATCGTCTGGGTCTGTCCGAGGGAGAGCAGCCGCAGGCTGAGGGTGGCAAGGATGGCGACGTCGACCTCCTCTACGGCAAGGTGTACGAGAACTTCATCGAGGCCCTCGACGCGCACGACAACGGCATCTCGGTCTACGACCCCGCCGCCATCACCGCCGCCGGCCTGGAGAAGCGCTTCAGCGACGGCGGCTTCACCCTCGGCGCCCTCGTAGGCCGCCTAAACCCCAACTGGAACGACCCCGTGCCGTCAGACCCGGACGCCGCCCAGGCCGAGGAGGACAAGCGCTTCCTCCGCGCGAGTGCCCGCATCGGCGAGGAGTTTGAGCGCGAGGTCGACTACTACGCCAAGGTGTGGCTCCCCGCGCGCGCCGTCGTGCGCGACGCGTTTGATCGCCGCACCGAGTTCGACCCCAAGGGCCGCGTGCTCGTCTTCGATGGGCAGAGCGTCCCCTGGAAGGACCATCTGTACTCCCTCGAGGCCGAGAGCGGCGACGCCTCCGTCTTGTATGTCCTGTACCCGGAGAAGCCTGGGCCGGGCGCAAAGTGGCGGATCCAGTGTGTCCCTGAGAGCAAGGACTCGTTCGTCAGCCGCAAGCCCCTGCCTGAGGCGTGGAGGGGATTCCGCGACGCCGAGTTGGACGGTATCACGGGGATTGAGGGCTGCGTCTTTGTCCACGCCGCTGGATTTATTGGTGGAAATAAGTCGTTTGAGGGTGTCAAGGCCATGGCGGACAAGGCGCTTGCTTGAGGGCTGTTGAGCCTGGCAGGAAAGCTTCTTGTAGTGTAGCCGAATGGATAAGAGAATCAGGGCATGGATCCCCATTACGGAAAAAGATATGAAATGGATGGGATATTGAACGACATCATCGAGACAAGAAGAAGAAAAAAACGGCCTGATTTTGATACGGCTGCGAAAATCAAAGTGTTGCTGGTCCTGACCTTGAGAACATCTGCGATACATACATGGAAAGCAAAATGAACGAACAATCCACGTGAAACAAAAGCAAGATTCGTCATCATCGGGTCCACTTCTCACCCAGTCACCCAGGCTTCGCCTCATCAGCATACCCAATCGTGACTCTGTACAATCCACCTCGTCCTCCTCCTCGCAGGGAATAGAGTGTTGCATAGTAGCAAAGCCCGACACAGTTAATACGAGCAGCGAAGCGAGACACGCGTAAAGTGAGCGAGAAGCCCTCTGTGTGTACAATCTCCTCCAGCGGACACCTAGGCCAGGGTGCGCGCGAGCCTCCGCGAGTCATTCGCTCGCTTTCAGCGCCAAACTTGAGGGAGTAAACCAGATATTTTCGGCCGGGGGTAGCGTGTGGAACAATTGGTCAGCCCCGGCATGCTGTTCCTCACACAACCCATTAACTTTTGTTTCTGGGGGTCCACGTTGTTTCCGTGAGTCATCTTGTTGTAGTCCCTGTTCCGGCTAGTTGCGACAGACGTATGCCAGATAGCCTACCGACGAATAGGGATCCCCTCGGACTGTGCCGTGCTCTCCTTCTTGTTATCCGTCTTATCCTCGATATCATCGGCGCTAGTCTCCCGCTGGAGGAAGCTGCTTTCCTTGATGGGGCTCCCGGCCTGGATGCCCGGGACGGAGCCGTGGTGGGCGTGGCGGGGGATGGTGCCGCCGGGGGCGGTGGGACCGCTGCCGGGCAGCGAGCTCGAGGTGCTGGAGGTGGAGGTGCCGGCATTGACGTTGCTGACGGGGGACGAGAGGTGGGGGATGTTCTCGGGGACGGGGTGCTGGGAGCCGACGGCGCCGGCATCGACGCCGTCGCCCTTGCCGGCCTTGGACATGGCGTAGTCGCCCGAGTCGAAGTACTTGCGGTCCTTGAGGTGCTTGGCGAAGTGGTCGGAGCGGGAGGGGAGCTTGCCGTAGAGGCGGAAGAGGCGCTGCTCCTCGGGGGAGAGCGACTGCCAAAGAGGAGTTAGGGAATGGCTCGCTCGCATATAGAAGTGGATGGAGAAGTGGAAAGGGAAGGGGAAGGGGAAGCGTCCCGTCCCAAAAGAGGGGGGTTAGGTAGGTAATGACGATGATGACGGGGCTGGGCTCACCTTGACGTCGACCTTGTTCTTTTGGTGCGGGTTCATTGTCGCTATCTGCCTTTTTTTCCGGCAGCAGGGGTCTCTGTACCGAATACGTCCTCGGTCGAAGCGTGGAAGTGGCTGCTGCTGCTTCCGGGGAGCAGGCTGAGGTTGGGCTCGTCAGGGCACCAGCGCCAACGGGTGATGGCGTTTGGTGGGATGTTATTCGTTCAGGTCGTGGTTCGGGGTTCTTGGACTCGGTTCTCTTTTGTTGTTTGTCTGGGCGGTCGTGTATGAGATGCGGGTTGGGAGGGGTAACGGAAAGTCAGCCTGGTGGACGAGCGGAGGGATTCTGGCTGGTTGGAAGGAAAGGAAACTTTGGTTGGAGGTCTGGGGCAGCGTGAGTCTGAGGTGGTGCCAGGTGCCGGCCGTGGATGGCGGCGGGGCAATGGGAATGGGTGCCGGGGGTCAGGTGAGGTCAGTCCTTGGCGGGCGCTGTCACTGACTCGCTGTCCGCTGTCAATTGCAGTGAGCAGCGATTATATAATTAGTACTGGACCGTATTAACGGATGTCTGAAACGAGCAACGCCGCCGCCAGAGCGTGTCCGGAAGTCTACAGGTACCTACTGATACTATTACTACTAGTCCCTAACTAATGGTACGCGGTATCATTGATCCGTATAGTTACTAAAGAGTGCTTATTTGTTTGCTCGCCGCGACACCTCTCGCAATGTCTCTTTACCTATTTAAGTACTAATTGAGACTAAATAGTAGTAATATTGTACTTGTAGGCTCTGACTGTGCGCAGCTACCTGCAGTGCCACTGCATGCTGCTAGGTTCTTCCCAAACGGCCATTGTATCCACCACGGATATCACCCACCGGTCCAGTCGAAGCCATGACTCCGAGCGCCAGCAGATTTCCCCGTTTCACCGCACGAGGCAGAATAAGAAAGATCGGATGGCCTCTGGCTTCTGGGCTCGTCTGGCTACACATATACAGACATCCAGGCGTGTCTCATGCACCAGTCCCGGGCATCGCCATTGTCCTTGGTGATACTGCAGGTTCATATCAAACACATGGTGGGCCTGCTATAGCCCAACGAATGGCACAGGCACGGATGGCAATTCACGGCAGGTTGCCGCCGACGCGATGCGAGTTGTCCAGCCCCTAGGCCGGGCATCATGGTATGGAAGGTCTTGCCAAGCACTAAGGTAGTAAGAAGGCGGCGACGCAAACCTGGTATGAACTTGAGTCTATCGAGGTTGGCGCCGAACTTAAAAGGCGGGGTCCCCCCTGTCCCAGAGCCTGGCCTCGTAGGCCAAGAACAGCTATAATGCGGAGAAGCTTTCGGTTATCGCTTGGGTTGGAATGCTTAACGGGACTTCATATACTACTACTACTACTAGTAGGTAGCAGTACTCATGGGTCCTAGGTACTGAGTAGTCAGTAGTAGTAGACAGGCAATTGCCGGGGTTTGGAATAATGCGAAGTGAGAAGTCGTGGAGAACCTGCCCTGCTGCTTGCTGGACGTGGGTCGTCCCGCCGTCTGGTGAACCCCGGGGCCCGTCGTGGTAAATTGGACATCAGTCGATTAAGGAAGGCATGTGCGTCCCTGTACCTTACGTGAGGTTTGTTTGCCTGATTGTGCCAATGACGAGGCTCTACAGGTGGCTAGAGGGGATGTACCTGGTAGAGCTGGGGAAGGCCCAATCAACCAGAGAATGATGACGGAAGGAACTCCTGATAAAGTCGTCGGTGCTGAGAAGCGGGTCTAGGTACCTACAGAAGTACCTCACCTGTATCCGTTAGTTGGGTTCTGGCCTCTGGCCGCGGGGCACCTTCCGCGTCGAAGCTAGGAAGGCGCCACAGGACGCGCCACACCTTCCCGCATTAGAGTTGACAACCAGAACCCCAGGTCCCCAAGTCCCCCAAGTGCCCAAGGTTGAGGCTGTGCTGGAACCTGCATCCTCTCTGACCGACCTGTCCGACAGCTCTCACCTCGCCCTCATCTCGCTCCCAACTCAACTCTCCGCTGCTCGACCGGTCAGCGCCTCATTATTGGGCACAGCCTGGGCGGGACCGTCGCCGACTCGCCGCTTGCCCCCTGATCTGTTGCATCTGTTGCCTGTTGCCCCTCATGGCGGCCGACGACAAGCCCCCCGTCTTCAACTACATCCTCAGCTTCCTCCTCGTCGGTCTCGCATGGGGTTTCACGACGCCCTTCATCCGCCGAGCGGCGCGCACTCACAGCCCTCCCCCTCATCCTGCGCTGGAGCATCCTGCCGTCAAGCGGAGCTGGCTCAAGTCCAAGCTCTACACAACCTTCTTCGCTGTCATCGATTTGCTCAGGAACCCGCGATATGCTGTCCCCTTGCTGCTGAACCTCACCGGGAGTGTCTGGTTCTTCCTTCTTATTGGACAAGCCGGTGAGTACACTATTGCCGTTCCTTTGACAGAAAGGGCCGCTTGATTATCTATTTGCGGCCCGACCACGGAAACCCCGTCCGTGTTTCATTAGCTGACCCTCTTATCACAGAGCTTAGTTTGACCGTTCCAATCGTCAACACCATGGCCTTCCTTTTTACTGTGGTGGGTGAGTGGTATGTCGAAGGCAAGGTCATCAGCAGAGGTAGGTCTTCTCGTCCTATAACATGCACCAGCTAGAAGCTGACAATGTTTAGATACCGCCATCGGCATGGCCCTCTCATTAGTGGGCATCGGTCTATGCGTCAAGAGCAAACAATAACGGGCTGCAAAAATATCTCGAATACAATCTAAATCATGGATCACCATGCCCCCCAGGGGTATGCCACACCTACCGCATTGATTTTAACAACGCCGTCACCCTGTCCCATCGGGAGATTTCAGCAGCAGTTTTAAAGACGGTAAATTCGACATCTCTAATACCTGTCTATATTTATGGATTGCGCGTCTGCTCCAGGCAGTTCATGAAACTTTTCCCATACCCGTTGACTCGGCTCCGGCGCCGCCGCATAAAAAAACAAGAAGGGGAAAAAGCAATAACCTCAACAAGACCAAGGTATATCCATGCGTGTACCCCTATTTTCATATCCAATCCTGCATAGCCAAAACAAGTCCGCCCATGCACTGAAATTACCATCTTTGCCTGTTGTGTACATTTTCGTCGACGTCGTGTCAACGTCTAGCCCGCAGCCATCGCTGCACGGCTCGCAGACTGGGATCTTCTGCCGTCCAGCGGCCCATGGTTAGGTCAGACGCCTGCAGCTCGGTATACACGTATTCGTCCGTAATGAGAGCGAGCTCCTGCTTGGGAGTTAGTTCAGGATTCGAGGCAGCTTCGACGGGCGTGTTTACCATCCGCAGTTGGTAATCGCACGCCTCAAGCTGTGAGCGTGTCTTTGACGTCGGCCGTGACCCCTGGAGGACTTGGTCGCGCCAGTCTATCCAGCGCTGGCAAGCAGCTTGCCGCAGATAAATCTTCTGGCCCTCGTGGCGCCTCGCATAGGCGTCCAGATGGACTCTGTCAGGGTCAGTTAAGGGACACGGCCATCTCGAGTTGTTGGGGACGGACTGCTTCAGCTCCGCTTTCCGCTGCTCTTCCTCTCCGCCGCCGGGCGTTGGCACGCTCGTATCCGCAGCGCACTCGAGAATGTGCTGGCCGTCGATGGCACACTGCCGAAGAGCCGCCCATCCCTCTGTGTAGTGGTCTTCAGAGTCGGACGGCTCCGTTGGCGCTGCAGCGATATGGTACTGGAGCGTCCGGAAGTCGTCCAGAATCTCCGCAACGCGAGCGGTGCGGAATTCATTCACTGCCCAGATTCCGTTAGTCCTGCCGTTAACCGGCTTCATCTGGGGACGGCGTTGCGGTCGCTCCGGGTGGACAGGATAACGTACATCCGTCCATGCTCTTTCTCGTCAGAGCAATGGCGAAAATACCAAACGGTTCCGCGGGATTAGGAGGGAAAACCGGGGACAGTGACGACGGGCTTAGCGATATATCCACGGTCCTCATTGCCGGTGGGAAAAATGTCTGGCGTCAGGGCCGGCCGGAACCAGGAGACTTCGCGGTCACCGTCCATCCTTTTGTATATCAAAATGCTCCTCGGAGATTCTGCACAAACCCAACAAAGAAAAAGGCTTGTTGAGACATCTACGGGGCGCGAGAGTCGGCGCGCGAGCAAACTTCCCCAGGGTTATTCGATGAGGTCCAATCTATGGCATTCTATACGGCGAGACGGCATCAGTATCAGCTGCCTCGGAGCCCCCGCCGAGCGCCAACGAGAGGTCCTCTCGTGCCATCCCGCCCGTAGAGACCGGGCCGTCATGGAGCTCCAACTGCACAAGTGTTTGCGGACAGATGTGGCTTGACGAAACGGTCGCCCAACCGCAAGCCGCCATCCAGCCCTACTGGGAAGACGGGCCCCTGGGCGGCGGAGAGAGCCTTGCAGGGCTAGGGCGTCCGAGAGACCTTCGTCATTAGGCTGCATATCATCCGGCCCTATGGTGTGCGTACGAGTATGCTGCCGAGCAGGACCCACGGGGCATATTGGGGCGCCTGGGGCTGTCTTCCCTGCCCTTCTCCTGACAAGCGGTATATCAGTGGCCTTGGGAGGGGAGAGAGGGACGGTGTGGGGGGAGGGGGGGAGACAGATTGTGGTTACCATAGTACGGATACGGAGTCGGATACATGGCCATCTGCTGGAGCACCTCCTTCTGGGCAATGTGTGAGGCTGGCAGGGCTCCGGCTCAGCTAACACCAAGCAGTTGTGGCTTTGCCCAACTCGGCAATTGGCCCTACATGGCGCCGTGCGATGCACGCATGCCGGTGCCCAATGAGCGCCGGCCCCATCCAACGGCGCTCACGCTGCGAACCTGGTACCAGCTGAATCGAATCTCTTGCGAACACATTGATTGGATGGGTGTGTGTTGACTGCTCAACTTCATTGCGGACGGACAGTCTGATCAAACAACTTCCCCCCCTCCCCCGTGTGAGAGACTTCGCGACGGGACGGTATACGGAGTATTATTTCCCAGGGAAAGGGGATCAATGGGCACTTATCTTTCTTGCGACTTGCCCACCATGGATGCATAAGTAGTCTGTATTACAGCACCTACAGCAGAGCCATCTACGTACTGCCTACGCCTTTATACGATAATTAGTACGGATAGCCTACATTGTACAATCAGATGTGTCCAATCCGGCCCAGCAGACAACGGGCCGTTGGCGACGCGGGAATTCCCACAGGAGCATCACCGCTGGATTGGGTTGGTCTAATGAATTCTGGAGCTTAATATCTCCCAATCCAATGAGGGGGTTCGCGGAGGTGATACCGGAGTCGGGAAATTGACAAGGACATACCGTGCTGCCGGTAGTATAGCCGGGAGATGTGACGTGTGCATCTGCTCGTACATAGTTAAGGTACAAATCAATGTGTGATAGCCGATTGGACACCGACAACGTCAGCACTGCCGTCTTGGTCTTGGGATGCTGCTTGGCGAACTGGATTGGAGGCCTTGTTGCGGACGCCTGTGTGTCGCCCTGTCGATCCCGGCCCGGGACGTTCGAGTACAGCTGCATTGATCATTGGCGGCGTTGCCAGCTTCGCCAACCACATCAGTTAGGCAGGTGTTTTTAACGGGGATGAGTTTTGGCGGCACCACATCAACTGGTTCTCCGACTGCATCTCAGGTCCGAAATCTGTATTGCACAATGGGACTGCATGGGCTAATGAGACACACGATGCGATTGACCACCCGCCCGCGACCTCAATCTCGGGGGGCGGGTCCGCCGCCCTCACATCCCTACCACTTTGGTGGAATGCTGCCTCCGTCCACGGCCAGCGAATCATGTTCCCACCCGTCCGACGCACCCGTTCGGCGGAAACCGAAATATGCTCTCCGCGCCCGCGACTTTCGAGACACTGGAAGGAGATAGGACAATCAGATCCTCCGCTTTAATCCTTCTCCGCGATAGCTTGTAACCGGTCATCAATCTCGTCCTCGGTGAGCTTCCGGAATGCCGGGCTCGTGCCGTCCTCGCCGTCCGCCCGCGGGCCGCCCACGATGCCAACCTCGATCTCGTTCTTCTTGAAGTCCATGCTCAGCACCGTGCTGAGGGTCGTGATGGCAAGCTCGACTACCTCCTCCCAGTTGCCCTCGGCGTGATCCTTGTTGCGAAGCTTCTTCTCCAGGTGGTTGAGGGCCTCCTGCTGCTTGGGTCCCGCGGCGGTCCCCTTGTATCCGATGTAGTACCCGGCGGGGTCGCACTTGAACAGCTGGGGCCCGTATTCGGCGTCCAGGGCGATGATGGTGGTGGCGACGCCGTACGGCCTCATGTAGGCCTTGTATCCTCATTAGCAAATCTTATGATTCTCAACACCTGTGCGTGTAGAGGTTCTCAAGCTTACACGCTGGGTGTACACCTGGCTTATGTTGGCCAGCCGCTTGGCCACGGCATCTGCGGGCATCTCGTAGCCATATTTGTATCGGAAGTCGGCGGCCTCGGACTGAGCCCTGGTCGCGAATGCTCTGGCGTCGGCGATGGAGCCGGTAATGACACAGCCGACCGAGGGTGAGATCTGGAAGATGTGGGTGACAGATGACGGGTCGATGAGTTTATCCTAGAGATTCCACGAGAGGTCAGCGATGATGCCAAAAGTTGCGAGAGGGCGTAGGAGCAAGTCAGAGGCCAAACGTACGGGAACCTTCTTTTGTGAAATCACTACGGCGCAGTCCTTGCCGCGTACGCCTACCGACATGATGTTGGCGGCTGTGATGGCCTTGAAGGCATACTCTGGGAGGTGCGGTTAGCGGGTGGGTGCGGGCATGCGCCGTGGGGCCTCGCTCCGCCCTCTTCGTCCGGCCTCGGGGAGGATCGAAGACATACCGACTTGGTACAGACGACCATTGTCGGCAAAGATGGTAATGTGGCGGTCGTAGGCGCCGGCTGTTGCGAATACATGGTTAGCTACAGCTCCATTCCGTTTGGGGTGGTGGATGTCGTTGGCGGCTCGGTGAGCGGCACTGACCAGACATCTTCGTAGGAGTTGGGGCTTTCCCTGTCGAGCACTCAGTTCCCGGATGTCAAGGTTGAAGGATACGCCGATAAAGCCGTGAGAAGATAGGGACCGTTGGGGGGAGAGATTCGAGGTGGTGGTGATCAATGGGCTGTCTTGTCGTGATGTTACGCGTTGGCTTAGCTTGCCTGGAGCTTGGCCCACTGACTGCCCGCAGGCAGCTGTAGCCCGGTTAAACCTCGGTCTTATGATTTGAGCGAGGCTGACAGAATATGGTTGACAGGAATTTTGTCCACCGTGAGTTTTGGAGGGGCAGCAAGTCCCGAATCCGCCGGGCCCCACATCCCTGCAACTGGCCCCAGCCTCAGCGGAGACGGAGGGAAGGGGAGGGGAAGAAAAAAAAAAACGGTGATGCTGCATCAAGACCCAACCCAAGCCCAACCATCCATCACCTGCGGACGCACCCGACGTTCCTAACCCAATGCCCTACGATTAGTCGATTACTGCCGGATCCACGCAGGCCGACAATTCCACCGCTACTGAGTCACTGTAGGAATCGGACTACAGGGCTCTCCACCGCCCTGAAGAGAGAACTGAGCCGCTGCTGCACGTGGACGGCGCCGCATCCATCGTCACACTTTTTTTTCCGGGCACTGCACTCTGCATCGGCGCCATACCACGAACAGAGGCACGCACACAAGTGAGGCGCGGCCCGCAGCAGCAGCAGAGTAGAAGATACATCCCCCCATCGCAAATATGCCGTCAACCGAGACCGCGTCGGCGCCTGTGACGCCCGCCTGGAAGAGGCTCGGGTTGAAGCTCAAGCAACCTGGTGCTGGTGCTGGTGCTGGTGCTGGTGCTGGTGCTCCTGCTCCTGCTCCTGCATCCGGGGGCCCAAACCGCAGCTCGGCGGTTGGGCAGCCAGGTGGCTCGACTGGGCACAAAAGGAAGGGCGAGGCCCCGCCGACCACCGATGGTAGCCCTGTTAAAAAGACTCGAAGGGAGGAGGCGTCCATCGTCCGGAATGCTTCCTCCTCCTCTTCATCCTCCTCGAAAGCCAAGAAGACTGTCAAGTTCGGCGATACCCCGAGCAAGAACGACGGCCGCAGCCCTCCTCCCACCCCGGCCCCCAAGAAGAGCAAGCCTGCAAAGGACCCCAAAAAACCCAAAAAGCCCAAGGACTCCTCGTCGAAGAAGCAGCAGGAGGGGAGACCTCGCACGGCCGACATCAAGCCCGCGCTGGAGTATCTGAGACAGTGGAAGACATCAAGGGAGAGCTGGAAGTTCAACAAGAACTACCAGACCCTCCTCATCAGGGACTTGTTTGAGCCCGAGCGCATCCCCGCCCCCGACATCGAAACCTTCTACGAATACATCCGAGACTTGAAGGGCTTCGTGCGCGAGAGGCTGCGTGAGACGGCCATGGAGGTGCAGATGCAGGATGTGGCCGACGGGCCCGCGGGCTTCCCCGACGACACCATGGATATCGACGAGACGCAAGAGACCTACGACGCCATACTGGCGGATATCCTGCGCCGGAAGCGCCAGCAGAGCAGCCCCAAGCGCAAATACTTCACCGAGGCGCAATATGTCACCGAGAGCCATGACGGCGACGTCATCATACGCCGGGTTGTCAAGCGCATGCGGGCCGAGAGGGTACTGGATGAGCTGTCGGACAGCGGAGAGGACACGGAGGCCACGACCACCACAACGACGTCCTCGACGTCGTCGTCGTCGTCCAGGACGGTCACGGCGAGCGATAATAATGCTACCACGACGACCAACGGGGACAAGCAGCAGGCCAAAGTCAACGAGGGCCCCGGCAACAATAGGCGGCGGCGGAAACTCCGCGTCAACATGGAGGACAGCAGCAGCTCAGAGTCGGAGTCCGATAGCGATGACGACACCAGCAGCAGTAGCAGCTCGGACGATGATTCGGAAAGCGAGGAGGAGGTGGAGGAGCGTGCGAATGAGGGGTACGACACGTCCAGCAGTTCTTCGTCTTCATCATCATCATCGGACGAGGGGTCAGACGAGGAGGAGGACAGCGATGATGAGGATTGAGGACTTGTGGGCTTTGGTCGTCTGCGTGTTGGTGTTGATGACGGGTGATTTCGGAAAAGAAGCATCTAAACTGTACCATTGACAGCCACATGGTTGATATTATTACGTATACTACTAGATAGATAGATACCCCTTGGGAATGTCGGACACATTTTACTTGGTGAGAAGTTTGGTTGCGATCGATGTTAGTTATTACGGTATCGAGGTGGGAAAAGGCTTGGTTTCCCCCTTGAAGACGACGGACTCCGCAACAATCTTGGCCCCTTATTCTCCATTTGAGCTATGCATGGGTTGTTCCCAGCATACTAGTACTTTTTGAAGCGCTTTTATGAGTACCTGTACGTACATTAATTCAAACATAGAGTTTCGTGAACCCTTCCTCGGGAGGCTGTAGCCAGTTTCTTTGGTCATACTTCGTGCCCTCGTTCTCGATGATGTGGTAGGTATAGATGATTCTCCCCTTCTGACTCGTACTGCAGGTGAGAAGTGAGATTTAGCAACTGGCACACATGATGGGGACAGACGGACAGGGCTGCTAAACATACTTCTTCTCGCTCTTGTGCAGCAGGTTTCCGTGAATCAGAATCACTAGAGGAGCTCTGGTCAGCACAGGCTCACAGACTCAACCTGAGGAAAGGAAACGGGCAAAGGAAAAAGAAAAAAAAGAAAGAAAGAAAGAAAGAAAGGATCCTTACAGTCTCCGGCTTTAACCTCGCCCGGGACGTACTTGGCGTTGTCCACACCCGCGGGCTTCTCGATCCCGTAGCCCTCACCAGGTGGAAACTTTGGCCCCTCGTTGGCGACCATCTCTGTCCCCGCGTCGCCGGCCTTCCTCACTAGCCGGGTCTCGATGGGGGCGTACTTGTGGGAGCCTGGCAGGAAGGATAGACAGCCGTTCTCTAGTGTGGCGTCCTCGAGCGCGTACCAGAAGCCCACGGCGGAGGGGGGGTTGGTGTATAAGAAGGTCGAGTCCTGTTCATCGGTGCGTGTGAGCTAATCCTGGCCTACATTCTCCTTCGCGCAAACCCCCCCCCCCCCCCCCCCCCCCCCCCCCCCCCNCCCCCCCCAAAACCCAACGCGCTCCAGGCACGGGGTGATCAGAGAGCGAAAGACAAGAAGACGAACCTGGTGAGGCGGTACGGCGCCACCAATCTCGGGCTGCTTGCAGATGACCATACTCTGCAAACACCTCGGATCACGGAACCCCAAACTCCTCGCGATGGCCACGGGACTGACCTCACGATCAGCATCCAGCAGCGCCCGAAACGGCGGACTCAGGCCATGCAAGAAGTGGCCAATCTTATTGATGGCGCGCTCCTTGGGTTTCGTGAGCTCCCCACGCTCGTCAAAGGCGTCCTCCTCGAAGAAGAAGCGAATCTTGTCGCCGCTGGTGAGGAAGTAGTCGTCGCCGACGTGGTCCGAGGTTGTGCCCGTTGAGAAGCGGGTCATGGGGTGGTCGGCGAGGGAGAGGGAGGAGAGGAGGCTGTGCGTCTCGGCGAGGAGGGTTGAGACGGTGGATGGGTTGAGGGCGTTGGGGATGATGAGGTAGCCGTTGCGCTCAAAGGTGGCGAGCTGCTCGGGCGTGAGGCCGGCGGTTGGCGACATGGTGGGCGGCAAAGGTGAGGAGGAGTGAGATGTATTGCTGCCAGTGAGGGAGGGGAAAAATGGTAAGAGGAATGGCGTTGGAACAAAGATATCGTGATGGATATTGGTGGATTCGGAGGTCAAAGATGAGGTGGAGGAGGCGCTTGGCGGGTTAGGTATCAGCTCGCGCTCCGTTGGCAGCTGATAGACCGATTGAAGCCGGCTACGACGTCGCCAGCCCGCCCTAGTTCTCGCTCGTGCAACAGGCAGTAACGCTGATTACCAGGTATTTGAGCTTCAAACTCTGATGGGTAGTGGCAGTAGGTAGTTGACAATAGCACGGCTATTGTGTACGGCATGTTCTTATGGATTGGTTGTAAGTCGTGTTGCGGTCCCCGTCCACATCCAGACTCATTCAAAGAAGGCATCCATGGATTGTAATTATACAGGACCCGCCAGCAGGTCTCTACATACGTATCCGATTCTTTATTTGCACTAGCGGAAACGAGAGATAGGGAATATTCGCGCATGCTGAAACTACATCCGGAGGCGAGCAAAACAACCCAGTCCCCCCAATCAACGCCTAAACAGTCTGACGCATGTAATCATTGGTGTGGTATATGGTCGCCATTCCTTCATCAAAGAATTGCGCAAAATCAAGAGGGAAATGAGATGGGAAACATTTTGGGACGTAATGATTCCCGTACGATTACGAACCGATAGGGTCGTCCAAAAAGTCGTACCCTTCTTCCGGCGGCAGGAGGTATGCGGAAGCGGCCAGTCCAACGGCGATGAGGAGGCAGATGGCGGCGCTGACGGTGCTGATGATCCACGAGGCATCCAGATTCCAGCCGGGAACCATAAACTGGTCATCGTTGTCGTAAAGATAGGCCTGGTCGCCAAGGTCAGCGCCACGTCGCGAGGACAAATGAGCGACGGTGACATGTGGATAAGCAACATACAACAATGGAGATGATGACAAACTCAACCGCGGAGACGAGGGACACCATGATAGCGACAAAACGCCAGCCCGTCTCGCGCTTGTACTTCCCGCCCTTCATGACGACGGCAAAGGCGACCAGGGTGCCGAGGCAGAGCACGGCGGCGACGGCGGCCATGAACCCGACCGTCTTCCACATGGAGCAGAAGTACCGCTGGCCCTCCTGGCAGAGCTCCCTGTAGGGGAAGGGGCGGCATGGCGGGTCGTCGAGACTCGAGCAGCTCTTGTGGAGGCCGATGCGCTTCTGAAGGGTGTCGCCGTTGGCGGTGGTGACTGAGTAGGTTACCCAGTTGGGAAGGGCGATAGATGATATGATCATGACGGTGGCTGTCGAGAATGCATGTCAGCGGATGTCGCGTAGATTCGAGTTGTTCAGAGGTTTTCGCTTCGCTGGATTGTCTTGGCGTGCCAGCCAGTCCCTCGAGTAGTTCGAGCAGTAGCTGGCGATAACCCTCGCGACGTCATCGTGTGGATTCGGTCGGGGCGGGGTGTACAGTACGGGGCAGACGGGGCGGACGAGGAGTAATAGCAATGATGGGAGTTGAAGGGAGTGAGGACGACGTACCGGCAACAAAGCCCACGAGGGCACCAGAGTATACAGCGACTCGCGTCATGGTCGGTTCCGGTCCGGACTGCGCTGGCGTTTACGCTACACGATGGGGTGGAGGAGGATGGGCGGAGAGCGGTGACGGGCGCGGGTTTGGGGGAAGCGAAAAGACAAGTCAGCCAGCGAGAGGTACGGGATTGGGGGTTGTGGCTTGGATGCAGGCGCCAAATGTGAAAGGGGAATGGATTGAGGGGCGCAGCACAACGGCACCACTTGGGTGGCTTGCGGCACCTAGAGCGGGGTTCACCACCCACCCTTCCATTCTGCTGCCGCCTGGCACCCATCGACCTCTTTAACTTCGGACATTCGGAGTCCGGCCCCGACGCGCACGAGACCGAATCGGCGCTAGGCTTCCCGCACCCGCCTGTCCGCTAACACCCCACCTTCGTCATTCCCTCCGACGTCAAGCGCCGAGGCCGCTGTCGTCGAATCCCACTTCTTCTTCCTCTCCTATCCAAGGCGCGGCACCACCTCCTTCTTCTTTCTCAGACACATACGCATTGCCATGCGCCCTTCGATATTCCGCTTTCTCCTCACACGTCCTCGATCAATCATCTCAGCTTCACCAACCTCGATCTTCCCCACATCCTCGCCCGCCCTCCGCTCCCACCTCCGCAGAATGTCCTCCTCCGCAGCAGCAGCAGCAGCGCCAGCGGGCCCGGTGCTCAAGAAGCCCATCAAGATGGCCCTCGTTCAGCTCGCCTCTGGGTCAGACAAGGCCGCCAACCTCAAGCATGCCGCCGATCAGGTCGCCAAGGCTGCCGCTTCAGGGTCTAAACTCGTCATCCTGCCCGAGTGCTTCAACTCGCCGTACGGCACCAACTTCTTCCCCGAGTATGCTGAGGTGCTCCTCCCTTCGCCTGATCCCAAGGCTGCGCCATCCTATGCCTCCCTCAGCAACATGGCCAAGGACAACCAAGTCTTTCTGGTAAGTACCACCGCTTCCCATAACCCATGGTTCCGCCCTCTGTGGCGCTCACACCGCACCTCTTAACAGGTCGGCGGCTCCATCCCCGAGTACAACCCCTCGACCAAGAAGCACTACAACACCTCCCTGATCTTTGGCCCGGACGGCGCCCTCCTCGCGACCCACCGCAAGGTCCACCTCTTCGACATCGACATCCCCGGCAAGATCACCTTCCGCGAGTCCGAGGTCCTCAGCCCGGGCAACCAGGTCACCCTCGTCGATCTCCCCGGCTACGGCCGCATCGGCGTCGCCATCTGCTACGACGTGCGCTTCCCCGAGCTCGCCACCATCGCCGCCCGCCGCGGCGCCTTCGCCCTCGTCTACCCCGGCGCGTTCAACCTCACCACGGGTCCTCTCCACTGGAAGCTGCTCGCGCAGGCCCGCGCCATGGATAACCAGATTTACGTCGCCATGTGCAGCCCCGCGCGCGACATGGGCGCCACGTACCACGCCTACGGCCACAGCATGCTCGTCGATCCCATGGCCCAGGTCGTCGGCGAGGCGGAGGAGTCAGAGGCTATTGTCGAGGCGGAACTGGACTCGGCTAAGATTGAGGAGACGAGGAGAAATATCCCGCTCAACACGCAGCGCAGGTACGACGTATACCCGGATGTGAACCAGGGTAAGATACATTTCGAGGACCCAGAGCTGCCGAAACCGACATAAGGGAAAGGGGGGATCTTGAGCGTATGTATTGTAGCACGGATTATTTCACACAGCAGCATCGCCGGAAGTTGTGTTTCGCATACAGAGTATATCAAGGCACGTCCTCTTTTGGAGTTCCCGTTAACATTCATCGTAAATACGTAGATCCAAAGATATCGTCCTTTTCGGGGCGCGGCAAGCCGCCATGCCTCCCCATCTATATTGGCTGCAAGTCCAGACCTCTCCAAGCGCATCCCAACTCTTTGCGAACACCGTGTGACCCATGCAACCTCCCCGCTTCTCCCTCTCTTATCCTTATCTATTCGAGCTCCTTTTTGGCGAAGGTGGGCAGGATGAAGCTAGCCTTGTGGATCTCCGAGTTGTAGTACTTGCACTTCTCGGCCTCCTCCTCGGGGGTCCAGGAGCGCAGGGGCACCTTGACGTCGCGGCTGGGGTCCTTGCAGCAGACCATGAAGCCGATTTGGCCAGACGGGTAGGTGGGGATGGTCGTGTAGGCGTATTCGGCGACGGGGAATACCTCCTTGCAGTCCTTCTTTAGGCGGGCGATGAGAGGCAGGTGGAGCCACTGGTTCTCGGCTGTTGTGTGGGACGGAGACACACTTGTTAGCAAATATAGCATCAAGGCCACGGACAGGATAACAATCGAAAGAAGAGGGGTCCAAGGGACTGAGGAAGCTCCTCAGTCTTCGAGGAAAACGGTGCGATGTGGCGGAAGGGGGAAGGGGGTTGGGGTGGCGATACGGCACGCATGAGTGAGTGCATGCTTTGAACGCGGTACTAGAGGAACCGGCAGGGCTCTGGGAAGCAGCACTGGCTTCGGGCAGCCCCTAGGTAGGATGAGAGAGAGGGTACGCCTCCGAAACGGGAGGATACCAACCGAGAAAATCACACGCGCAAACACGCCTACCCGGCCCCTCCCCCTCTCTCGGTTCCCAAAAACTCATGGGGAGGTTGTGCGGAGCAGAGAGATGAGGGGGGGGGGGAAGCGGGCCGACGGCCTGGAATATAATCTCCTCAGGAACAAACCCGCCAATACCTGGGGACCCCTCGAAACCAGCTGAGAAAAATGGAGACGTACAACCTTGGGTGGTGATGACGCCGCCCTCGCGCAGCGCGCCGTTGAGAAGCTCGAAGTAGGACTTCTGGAAGAGCGACTCGGCGGGACCCTCCGGGTCGGACGAGTCGGTGATGATGACGTCGAAGGCGTTCTTGTAGTCGTTGAGGAACTTGAAGCCGTCGCCGACGTGGACGGTGGCCTTGGGGTGGGTGAGGCCCTGGGCCATGTGGGGCAGGTACTTCTTGGAGAGGCGGATGACGGCCTCGTCGATGTCGCAGAGGATGGCCTCCTCGACACAGTCGTGCTTGACGACCTCGCGGAGGACGCCGCCGTCGCCGCCGCCGATGACGAGGACGCGCTTGGGGTCCGGGTGCGAGTTCATGGCCAGGTGGGCGATCATCTCCTGGTAGGAGAACTCGTCGCGCTCGGTGCACTGGATGACGTTGTCGAGGACGAGGACGGTGCCGTAGTCGGTCGACTTGAAGATGAGGACGTCCTGGTACTGGCTCTTCTCGTGGTGCAGCACCTTTTCGACCTTGAGGGTCATGGCCTGGCCAGGCCACATGTCGGAGATTTCACGGAACCAGCCATCTGAGGGAGACGAGAAAATTAGCACAACCATTTACACGAGAGCCGAATGCCATTGTCCCCGTGTGTTCTTTCTGAGGTGAAGCTTGCTGCCGCCCGCCGAAGTCCAGGGCGACGTTTTCTCGAGGCCGGCATTGACACTTGACCGGGCACCCAATGCGCCAGGCGCAGACCCGTCTCCGAACTATATCTGGGTTTCCAGCATAATACGTGACAGGCCGCCACCAGCTATGTCCCATTACCCCGTGACGGCGCGCAGTTTGCTGACGTGGCGGTCCTTGAAGAAAAAAAAAAAACCTTCTTGGGAGGGGATTGGAGGGGCAGCGTATCGTCACCACCGCGGGGTAGAAAGATGTCGGAATGGGGAGTCGGGAGCGGGAAGTAAGTACCTTTGATGGTCTCGTGGGTGATTTCGTCGACCATTGTGAAAAGCGGAGAGGGGGACAGGAGTCGCTTCGGTGTCGAGGGTATCGCGGTTGATGGATTGGCAAAGGGACGTACGAGTAGAAGAGACTGGCGATGATGGGTCGAGTTTTGAAGCAACGTGGGGCCGAGCAGAAAATCCACTGCTTTTGTCGTCCCTCTTCGCTGCATTTGGCGGTGCGGGATGCGTGGAAAAAAAAAAAAATTAAAAAAATTATTAGGCTTTCGCGACGCCCAACGATGAACAGTTTCCTTTTTTTGTTTTTTTTTTGGACCCTCCCCCACCTTACTACTGTAGTTAGTACGAGTACGATAGTATTCTTGTTCCGCCTCGGCCAATGTCGAGCGAGGTCAGAACTACTGTATGGATTCTTCGGGCACGCCTGTTGTCCCGGTTACTTGCTGCTGGTGCATAGATGTCTGGAGTGAGATTCAATTTCTCATTGACTTGGTCCCTTCACAACGCGCCAAAGGTACGTGTACAAGTACATACGATGACGCCTTGGCCAACCGAATGGCCCACTGCCTTGCAATGCCTGAACCAGGGCACAACCTGAACCTCGAACATCAGTCGTCGCTGTAGCATACGTTATATTGCTACGTGGTCATACCTTCATGGGTAATCCAGGACTATTCTCGACACCTCTCGGACCGATCATCATCGCGGTCGAGTGGCTTGAAGCACGGGCGCTGGACACAAAGGTTTCCACGACAAATGCCTCACCAGCCGGGCTGCTTCCCATGTATCAGCAGGGTCCGACGTCGTTGGTTCATTCTCTGAACCCTTGTGTTGGGTGTTGTCGGAGCTTGTATTAAGGGTGTGTACTCCCTGGCAGGCCATGGGGGTTTAAGGAGACAGACCCTCTATCGGGACGCACCCGGGCGCTGTTCATCCTGGGTCAGCCTCCGAGCGTAGCCGCCGGAAGTCCGCGAGGGCCGGCCCCGCGCACCAGAAGCGGCGCGCACAACCGGAGACTCCATACTCCGCACCGGAGCCTTGAATGTAGACCGTACGGCCATGATGGGATTCCATGGTGTTGCTAGAATATGCCTGGACGCTTGTTTTTTTATTTTTATTTTTCCTCCGCGGTTCTAGACGCCTCGGACAATTCCCGTCGTGGAATTCAGCACCCTGCTACAAGCAGACTGCGCTCACTGATTCGAAGGCCTCTATCGACAGGCACTGGAATCACTTTGTCAATCCCATTACGAGCAAGAGGTGGACGTACGAGAATTAACCGTTGACCCGCCACGTCTGTTTGATGTCATTTTTCTTCGGTTTCTCAAGTGGTACGATTGCAATACTAGTGCAGCAGCTGAGGCAGGAGATAGCAATGAATGACGTAGTTGTGAGCTCCACCATCAAGCCAAGGGACCATACTTCCATGATACCTTAAGTTGCAGTATCCAGTCTACAGTTACCAGGCTGAGCTCATGGCTATATGCATCTTTGTCCGCCTCGGATTCACTTTAACATTTCACCTCGATACTGACCTCCACGATGGCCGAAGCTAACCAGAAGGACTGTCATTCCGTCCCAGCGACGCAGGAAGCTCTGGGTGAGCCAATGTCGCTGGGGAACAAGATTCTCACGACTGGAGCTGCGGCGACGCAGGTGAGTTGGTAGTGGTTCTCGGGCAGCAGCAGCAGCAGCAGCAGCAACAGCTTGTGGACTTACCCCATTCTCATACGGAGTATCAGGATTTTGCGCCGCTCAAAAACGTCTGCGCGCATCTCAACGCCTTCCATGCTTACGCCAACGATCCCTCTCGCTTTGTCGAGACTAACCACTACTGTGGACATCTGAGTATGTGCCGTCCTCGGAGGCTCCCTGTCGGTTACTAACCTTGCGCAGACAACGATGTCCGTCAGTGCCTTCTCTATGACTCGGATGCTCCTAACGCACGCCTTATCGGCATCGAGTACATGATCACCGAGCCCCTCTATGAGACGCTGCCGCCTGAGGAGCGCAGACTATGGCACTCGCACGTCTACGAGGTCAAATCCGGAATGCTGGTCATGCCAAACCGCGCAGTACCAGAGGCTGTGTGGGAAACCGCAGAGAACAAGGAGATGGAGGAGGTCGTGAAGCTGTACGGAAAAATCTACCACCTGTGGCAGACGGATAAGGGACACGCCTTGCCGCTGGGCGAGCCCCAGCTGATGACGAGCTTCACGGCGGACGGCCAGTTTGACTTTGAAAAGCACGTCGGTGAGCGTGACAAGAAGTTCGGTACGAGCTACAAGAGAAAGGCTGAAGTAAGGAAGCATATCGAGGCGCCAGAGATACATCCGGGTAAGTCGACGCGACAACGGTGAGCCGACATACATGCTTCCAGACCACGAGCTGACGACGCGAACAGATGCCGACATGGCTTGGAAGAATAGGGACGTCTTCAGGGGTTCTGGTCGGTAAGGCAAGCGCAGGTTCTCACCAATCCACGGCACCTTTTAGTTCGGCTCTAGGGCTAGAGATACCATAATTTTCCTCAACGTTGTCAAGACATCTTTCCCTTAGTCCATCGTGGCGACACGCCACTTCCCCGGCACAGAAAGGAGCGTGTTCCGTGATGGATGATGCCCGCCTATCAAATGACGAGCAGATAGAGATCACCGAGCGGAATAATTCCTGCAGACGCCCGAAGAGCTCGCGTGGGGTCCCGAAGTTTAGGTACCTTCGCCGGACATCGAGAGTCACCGGATGCCGAAGTCTCCTGATGTCGACATCGCCGGTTTTAGTGGGCTGCTAGGGCCCAACAACATTGTTCATCGGAGGCCTGGATTGCGAACCCGGAGGAGGCGGGCCTGCTGCGTCGTGCATACCGCATGCGTGTGATGGATTGCGCCCCTGGTCACTCGCCATTGTCGTCACGACGGGTGCCGGAGCGGCGGGAATTGTCTCGTAAACTGCAGCAACAATTAAACCAATTTCTACATAAGAGACAACGGTTCACCCTGCAGCATTAGGTACTATGGCCAGGACGGCACTTTCCGGAAGCACGACGGGCTTAGGAGTTAGGACCAGAAGCGCAACGGTTTGGCCTCCCGGTCCGCGCTCCACAATCGCGATAACTGCAGGGGTCGACGGTGGGATCTATTCCAGGAACAGCAACTCATTGTGTAATTAAAGACCCAGGCCGCACATGGCGCAAGCGGGCGGCCCCGGCGGGGTAGCAACTTCGGAGCGGCTCGTCTATGGGTCTGCCGTTGCGCGCCATGGCAGCAGGCAGTCGCGATCCTACAGTTTACAGGAGTGTTATGAGATGCCATTATCACGTTCTCATGCTCCCCGCCAAGAAAATAGCCGAGGGGGCGTTGGATTCGGCGACCTCTATTCGAGACCATACATGTACGGCGAGAGTTCGTTCACCCTGCTAGTGGGTAGGGGGTGATGGGAGTCAAGTTAGTGAGCCACGAGAGCGAGCGAGCGAGCGAGCGTCTATGCCCCTGTACGTCGGCCGATCCCCTGGTCATTTTGTAATCTGTATCGGTGCAGAGTGGATCGCGAGGACTTATGGATCTGGAATTCAACGGGTCTCCTGTCCCGCGGAACCAGACCCGGGGCCCTACGAGGATGCTGTGCCCTTCCCACGCATATGTTCGGTACGACGGAGAGATTGCCTGATGGGCACGTGGTTGTTGTTGCAATGCGCCAGAGTTTCCCTGTTGGTCGTAGTCTCTTGGGTGTACTACCAACGGCAACAAGCAGACAATTTATAGAAACCCTCTCCAAGGGTAGCCACATAAGACGCGGATCTCTCGTCGACGCGAACACGGGGCTTCTTCGTCCACTCTGGGATCCTCCATTCTCCTTACGCAGGCCATCAGAACTTGACAATGAAGTTGTCAAGAGCGGTCGGGGCCCTTGGGCTACTCTCGGCAGCCCAAGCGCAGGAGATGCCCGTTTTCGACGACACACTGTTGGCCACGGGCCTCCTCGGATCTCACTTTGGCGTCCCTGGTATTCCTGGTCAGTATGACTACGTCGTCCTCGGTGGCGGCACGGCCGGTCTCACCATGGCCAAGCGGCTGGCGGAGGACAAGAGGTTCACGGTTGCTGTCGTCGAGGCGGGAGACTTTTATCAGTTCGCCAACGGGAACAACACACAGATTCCGTTAGTCGTCTCTGTGAACGGGCCCCTGGAGTCTGACTTTGTATCTAACGGATGGCTTGTAGTGGACTGGCTGCCATGTTTGTGGGCTCCAATCCGAAGGCAAAGAAGTAAGCGTTGTCTGTCCGCCATGGAGGCCCCCCCCCCCCCCCCCCCCCNCCCCCCCCCCCCTCTCCCCCCGATTCTGACACGATGCCTGTCTAGTCCGTATCTCGATTGGTATCAATGGACCACAAGACAGGCCGGCCTCGGAGGCCGGAGTGTCGTCTACATGTCCGGCAAGGTTCTCGGAGGCGGATCTGCTCGCAACTTCATGTGGTTCCACCGGTAAGAGCCAGGCTGCGGCTGCGGATTACTGCCATGGTGGCTGTATCCAGGCTGACACGGCGGCAGGGCCTCCAAGGAGGCATTGAAGAAATGGGTCGAGCTCACGGGCGACGAGTCGTACTCCTTCGAGAACATGCTCCCGTGGTACAAGAAGAGCGCCGAATTCACGCCACCGAACGAGGAGCACCGGCTCCCGAACTCGACGACCATTTACAACGAGTCCCTCTGGAGCAAGGACGGCGGTCCGCTCCAGGTTGGGTTCCCGAACTGGGTGAACCCCATCTCCTCGTGGATTGCCCTCGGCCTGGAGCACCTCGGCCTCAAGAACCTGCCCGGGTTTGCGGACGGCGACCTCGACGGCTATGCGTACACCAGCTTCTCCCTCGACGCCAAGTCGCAGACGCGCAGCTCCTCGCAGTCGTCGTTCCTCAGCAAGGGCCTCCGCGATGACACCAACCTTCACGTGTACAAGAACACCATGGCCAAGAAGATCCTCTTCGACGACGACAAGAAGGCCATTGGCGCTATCGTCGAGTCCGGCGGCATCGAGTACACGCTTAGCGCCGCACGGGAAGTCATTGTGTCGGCAGGCGCCGTGAGTCCGCACCCCAGTCCTCGACTCCTCGACCATGTGCCGGTGACATGGTGTGCGTGTGTGTGCGCGCGCGTGTGTGTGTGTGTGTCTCGGGCACTGACAATGAGAAAATAGTTCCGGTCTCCGCAGCTACTGATGGTGTCTGGCGTGGGCCCGAAGGAGACGCTCAAGAAGTTTGACATCGACGTCATATCCGAGCTCAAGGGTGTCGGCCAGAACATGTGGGTATGTATCACGGTCATGCATGCTCCCCCTCCGATGGTTGCGAATGCTCTCGCGGACCTTTTGACACTGACTGGGACTGGGCGCCTCCTCGCCCATTGCAGGACCACATTGCCTTCAGCCCTTCCTTTGTGGTGAATCTCCTCACCCACAGCGCCATGTCCAGGCCAGACTTTGCCCTCGAGCAGCTGGCCAACTACCAGGAAAAGCGCACCGGCCAGCTCACCAACTGCGGCGGCGATATCTTAGGTAGGGCCACGACCACGACCGCGCTGGAAACCATGATGTACCCACGAGATTGCTTACCATGTATGTCAGGCTTCGCGAGATTCCCAAAGGGCGCCATCTCTAAGAGGCTGCGGAGACAGCTCGACAAGTTCGCCCCCGACTGGCCCGACTACGAGCACCTGTTCCTCGACGGCTACTTCGGCTACGCCAACGACACCGCCGACGCGCCGACCGACGGGCGGCAGTACGTGTCGAGCAGCGCGGCGCTCACGAACCCCTTCTCGCGGGGCAGCGTCACCATCGCGAGCACCGACACCAACGACCACCCGATCGTGGACCCCAACTGGCTCGGCGACCCGCGCGACCGGGAGGTGGCGGTGGCGGCCTTCAAGCGGGCCCGCGCCGTCTTCACGGACAACGACGGGACCAGGGACATTGTCATCGGCGAGGAGGTGTTCCCAGGCCCCGACGTGTCGACGGACGCGCAGATCCTGGAGCACATCCAGAAGAGCGCGCAGGCCAGCTTCCACGCGTCGTCGACGTGCGCCATGGGCAAGAAGGGCGACCCCAACGCTGTGCTCGACTCGCAGGCCAGGGTGCTGGGCGTGAGCGGGCTGCGGGTGGTGGATGCCTCGGCCTTTCCAGTTCTCGGGCCTGGTCATCCGACCGCGACAGTCTGTAAGTACTACTCGGGTTGATACATCCATCCACATGTACTATTCCCGCCCCGGCCACCCCCACCTTCCTCTCTCCCCATCCATCCACTGCGATCCGATACATTTTCCATGGTGCTGCGCGTACGAGTACACTGTGCCGTGCGGAATGGATCCCGGGCCACCCACCATCTTGCAAAATTTTGTATTCTTCTTCTTCTTCTTTTTTATTTCTTTGTGTTTCTGGCTTCTGCATTGGAGCAAGAATTGAGCGCTAATTATGCATTTGATGGAACAGATGCGCTTGCGGAGAAGATCGCCGATGCCATCCTGCGGGGAGGCGGGGCCACGGCTGCTGTCGAAGTGTGATGACGGCCCGAAGGGGGGGGGGGGGGGGGTGCAATTTGCTGCCGAACGGGCTCCTAACCCCTTGGGGGCATCGTAGTTCCACTTTTGTCACCACACAGGCTACCTGGTAGGTACCCAGTGGACACTGGACAAGTGGTGCCTAGCCCGGGCGGCTCGCAATATTGACGGGATTATCCGCTGATCCCGCACTGGGCGGCAGGGGGGTGGCGAAATTCAGGCAGAAGGAATCCAAGTCTGAAAGATAGCGATGGTAAATTAATCAGAGGAGGCTTTCGGTGATACATCTGTTTGTCGCCTGCCACTAGACATCAATACAAGATGAACGAACGACAATATAATCGAATTAAAAAAAAAAAAAAAAAAAAAAAAAGACTCGGGCTTGGTAAATAACTTGAGTGGTATTCACAATGGTCCCGTCTTGATGAAATTGACCTTGACAGCTCCCGGCCGGCAGCACGCTGGCCAAGACTCTACAGTGCGTAGAAATGGGTTGCACGCATTGAAGTCCTCAGTTGTTTCCGCGATCCAGCAGCCTACAGAACATGTAGTAACTACTAGTAGTAGTAAGTAGTAGTGGCTGTTGCCAAGCTGGTGACTGATATTACCTACTAAGGTAGGTACTCGTAGGTACTCACTCACCCTCACGTCCACTACCTACTAATTAGTACCTAGGTACCGCTGGCTCCAATCCGAGGCAGAGTGCTGTGCGTCCGAGGAGCACCGCGGATCATGTCAAGTCGTACCGAGCGATAGTGACCTCCCTAGTCCTACTACGTAGCATCATTCTTGATAGAGTGCTTATGCATGTATTACTATACTTAAAACCTCGGTCCTTCCCCCACCCCCCCTTCTTTCTCCCCCTCCCCCCAGCCCCTGTGTAATTACACGGTGCGACGTTCGCGTCTCATTGCCTCTCATGCATTACCACTTTGAGTGCATATGATGCGGGTGGGCTCGCCCTGCAGACCTCGCACACACAACAGGGAATGGATGGATGGTGTTTTGACAGTTGACAGATGCTGCTCCTCTTCATGCCGGCATTCTAGAATGCCGTGCAACCCTTTATGTTAGCAAAACCGCCCAAGGGTGTACTACGAGATCCGCCGGCGCCACCTGTTTCGTTATCCAAGTCTATCGTAGAGTTTGGCATGGTGTTGGTGCATCATGTTCTAGGTACTGTACGTCTGTAGTGGATCTGCCAAACCCCGTCTATGTACAGACGTACCGCAATCTTTACTACTATCGGTACCTAGTTCATGGGCGGGCCGCTGATCCCCCGGGCGATTGTCGTGGCGGCCGGAGGAGGCCGACATATCGACATGGACATGGTACCTAACAGGTAGGTCCCCCTCAAGGGTCGCCACACGGGACAACGGCAAGTCGTGCCTGTTTTGTTACGACATCAGTAGCCGTATACAAGGCACGGGTCGGAATACATGTAATGCACGTGGAGCTGCGGTACTGCACTGTCCTCGATCGGCGAGGAGTGCGTCCGTGGTATCAATGCCGTACTTACGTACAGTACGACAGGGCCCTTCATGTTGGGACGAGCTTTGCGGGCTAGAGCTGGCTATCACTGTACTCGTATGTGCGCGAGTGTCCCTCGGTGCAGTACTCACATAGACTAGGGGATCTCCGGCTGGGATATACTGCCCGCAGACGAAACCCCAGACGCCACAGTTGACCTTTTCCTTCTTATGGCCTCGGAGATATATCTGTTTCCCTTGCCTGTTCCGCGTCGCAAAGTTAAAATTGCAACACCGAGGCCAATCGGACGAGCATAGTCGAGCACGGTGTTGTATCCAACCCCCCTGTGCGCGCGTCTGCCGCACATATTTGTAGTCGTGGATTCGTGGGACGCCCATCGTTCCCGAAGTGTCCACCGGGTTTAGGGGTGGATCCGCCCTCGATCCTGCGTCCTTCCCGGGCAGGCAGCCCGTACGTGTACCTCGTACTGTTCTGCCGCGCCCCCGGATGAGAGAGGACTGAGCCTGCCTGTGCCCTTTTGTGCCCTTATTTCTCTGGTCCGACGGCTCGTATATGTGTGATATCGAGCAAGAGTTGCGAGGCTGGGCTGGCATCCGACCATCTCCGGACCTTGTCTGTCCATCACATCAGTCGCTACAGTCATCGTTAGCTACATCGGGAGGGGAAAAAAAAGGCCACAGAAACGGACTCGAGATTCAAAGACACTCGTTCTGATGTGAGCGAAAGTGTCCCGATCGTCACTGTGGCGGGAGCCAAGCTTCCACCGCCTAGTGACGCAACGTACATGTCTCAACGAAAGCTTCAAGCTCCTTCGATTCCCCCTCACCCCTCCTTCTCGGCACTGACTGCACCCTTGTGTTTCCCTGGTCCCATATCCCTTGGCTCCCCGATAGGCAGCTCTGGATGCTCCTTCCGAGAAGTCAAGTCGCATTATACCGTACGTGCCACCCGCCTGTCTCCCTGTTTGCCTGGCGCCCCCCAACCACCGTCGCCACTGTGTCCCTTCCCGCCCAGGAGAAGAGAGATATTCGTATTATTAGGATTGCATGTAGCAGTGTTGCTGCTAATACCACGTGGAATCTCGCGCCGCATTCCTTCGCAAGATACCCGGGTCGTTATATACTTTGGCGACCTTCCTGGAGCAATTCGGACTTTTTTTCGTTTTGTTCGCTTTTCGCTTTCCGCTTTATGTCGCTTTTTCTTTTTACCAGCGACTGTTTCGGCGACTCTCAAGGCCTCCTACGATACTGACGAAGGCGTCGTCGCGTGAACTGGATCTGGTCGTCCCCTCCCCCTCTTCCAAGTCGCCCAAGATGGATGTTATTTCTAACGATGGACGGAACTGCATTGTTAGTAAGTTTACCAGCGGCCGCGGAGTTCAACGGGAGGGGCGGGGTGGAAAGGGGAGCAAAAAGAAGTGTTTCTAATCGCTTTCGTCTTGCGCCAGTTGTCATGACACTGTCGGTGGTGGCTACCGTCTGCGCCGTCACAAGGTTAAAGATTCGCTGGAACGGCCAGCTCGGCCTCGACGACTACATCCTTGCGTTCTCCCTGATCCTTATATGGCTTCAGGCCGTCGGTGCCACTTTGTGTACGTCCCGAGTACCACACAAGACATGCGGCTACGGGCTTCGCAGCCATGGGCATAAAGCGTACTGACATTCCCAGTGGCGGTCAAGGGAGGCATGGGTTTGCCAATGGCCACACTGCGGCCAGACCAGATTGAGTGGCTGTTCAAGGTAAGCAGGAGGAAACATGAAGGGACCCCCCCCCCCCCCCCCCCCCNCCCCCCCCCTTTTGTTATAGGAAGACAGAGGAGAGAGGTACGTGTGCTCACCCGAAATTGTGTAGATGTTCTACGCGCCCGAAATCGGATACACGCTGCTCATCGGCCTCCTCAAGATTTCCATCCTGCTGTCGTACAAGCGCATCTTCGGGCACATCCGACTGATCACATGGTACATCTACATCCTGATGGGGCTCTCGGCCGGATGGCTAGTGTCGTGCCTGTTCGTCATCATCTTCCAGTGCTGGCCGATCGAGAAGGTGTGGAATCCGATGATGGAGGGCGGCTGCATCGACCTCATCGCCTTCCTGTGGGCGACTAGCATCAGCAACTTTGTGCTCGACTGGCTCATCCTCAGCGTGCCCCTGATCCCCATCTGGAAGCTGCAGCTGTCCACGGTGAAGAAGGTCTTTGTCGCTGGGTCCTTTGCCCTCGGCTCGATGTAGGTCGACGCCATGTACCCGTGAACTGTTTTGTTTCTCGGAGGCACTAACCGTCGTCGAACAGCGCGTGCATTGCCAGCACCGTTCGTGCCGCCGTCACAAGCACCATCGACCCGACCGACATGTCAAGTAAGTCAATGCTGACCCTGCTGACGCGCGCACATCTCTTCCAGATGGATGGCTGACGACATTACCCCCGCCGCCGCCGCAGAGTCCGTGTTCCTGGCATCCATCTGGACATATATCGAGCCCACCGTGGCCATCGTCTCAGCCTGCCTCCCCTTCTTCAGCAAGTTCTTCACCGACGGGGCCCGGAAGCTGGGCAGCAGGACGTGGTCGAGACGCCAATACGGCGACGGCTACCCGGACCAGCCTGGCAGTGGCAGCCGCACCATCACCAAGCGCACCATCACCACCGTCAAGGAGGAGGACGCCACCGCGGCGCACATGCAGGGCGGCGGCGGCAACCAGCACGAGCTCGTCAGCTACTCGGTGCGCGTCGGTGCGCGGCCGGACGGGCGTCTCCGGCTTCCCAGCGAGTCGAGCCAGTCTCTGGTGTAGGTTGTATGCATTTGATTTCGATGACATAAAAACGGGATGTTTTACCAAAGGATATTCTTTCAGGTGGAAAAAAAACATTGCCGAGCAGGCGCATGGTTTATTGTTTTTGCTTGTCGGCGTTTGGAAAATGTGCTGGCGGTGGAATGTACATGTACGGAGATACCCGGTACTGTCAAGTACGTGTACCTGGTGTAATTTTCAAAGAATGGTTATGAACCCGGACGCATTTGATGTTGGCATAATACCTACGTACATGTATGAGCCCTACTAGTACTCCGTGAGAGGTACCAAATTAGCGGTAACCTACCAGTAGTGATGTGTGAACATACTTGCCACAGCTCCGACCAAAAGTGGTGTTAGTCTGATTGTTATTGACTACGCATAGGTCGGACTACCAGTATTAACATGGCGCCGCGCACTTAGTCTGAATGCTATTGTTCCGTATATTACTCGTATTTCCACTTCTTGGCCTCGTATGACACTTTGAAAAAGAGTGAGCAGTAACGGCAGCCTACCTTGTCGACTTTATACTGCCCGTCTGGTACTTAGTGCGACTGGTTACTTTGGCACTCTACAGAGGTATAATACTGTACCTTGCCTGACGACAAGAGGGCGTTCTTGTGCGTCCACGTAGGAAACGTCATTAGCATGATTAGTACCAGGCACCTTAGGTATTCGAAACTCCTCAGGTAAAAGGTACGTACCTGCCTTCGGTGTTGTGCGTGCCCCGCGCACGTGACGTGTCTCTCGGCGCAGCCGACTTCGATGGGACGCCATTGAGTTTCACTTCAATGTGGCCAACTTGCAGTTTGACATCCCGCTCGGTCGCTTACTCTTACAGCTTGCAAATCGTTCTCCGCGAACACGGACACACCTTGCTCACCAGGTGTCTCTGAATTCCTTGGCCCGCATCGTCTCTCTTGCATCGCGAGGTGTCATAATTCGTCCCTTTCGTCTCGATACTGTTGGTCCTCCCATGTTCGTGAGGACCCTGAAGAGCACGCGGGGTCGCGGACATCCACTAAGCACGACGTAAGGGCTCGCTTGCTTGCTTGTTTGCTTGCTAATGTAGGTAATAGCAAACAGTAGACGTATGATATGCCGTTGGTTCGTCTCGTGGCCGCGGGCTAACTTTGCAGTGCCCCGAACCAAATGGCCCAATTCTACTCGGGGCCGACGGGGCGGGCTCTGCATGAGCCCTTGTCTAGCCTATGGATTTCGCACTCCGATGAGGAGCGAAGGCTGGCTTGGACCAGAACCAACAGCCTCAAAGGCCAACATCCCTACACACCGACCCTGGCACTTACATGATCCCGTACAGATTTGCACGGTTCCGAACCCTTGTCGACACTTATCCACCAGCAGAAAGGGCCCACACTAGGGCGTCTTCCTCAGCCAACACGAGTGCATCCGAGTACGCAGAACAGCACTAACAGTGTCCGGGTGCTCGTTCTGCGGAGAAGGCGCTGCTCGTCCATGCAGGCTAGGTGCTAGCAGTGGTACCATCCGGCGACTCATGGTGGTATTGATCCCTTCCGTTCTGAGTAAGGGCAGCCCAACTTTGGCGGAGCTACTGTGCGAGAGAGATTGCCCCGATCCCTCGTGTGCAGGCCATCCTCCGTTGGTGATAAACACCGTCACCCCACCATGCGCATCGACCGAGATCTCCAAGTGGGATGCGTACATCGAGAGCAAGGGAAAAAAAGCCCCGAGGGAATAAGAAAGTAATTCACCCTATTCTCGATGCCGCGCTAGGACTCTTGTCGATTTACCTCGTCCTTACGCCAGCACCCGTCCACCCTCTTCTTCCCTTGAACAACGGGTGATTCGAGGCAGGAATGGCGATCGCCGTGTACCTCTATGCCCTCGGGGCCACGGTACTTTACCTGGTCGGCCTGGCCATATACCGTGTCTACTTCCACCCGCTGTCCAGATTTCCCGGCCCCAAGATCGCGGCTGCCACGGGCTTTTATGAGACTTACTTCGACATCCTCAGTGGGCCGGGTGGCCAGTACATGTGGGAGATCCAGCGCATGCACGAAAAATACGGTGAGGAGGTTCTCCGTGTCCCAAAAGCAAGGACCTTCGGGGGACTGATACCATACACCACAGGCCCCATCGTTCGCATCAACCCTCATGAGATTCATGTGGATGACCCTTCATGGCTCGACAACCTCTACACCGGACCAACTCGGGTAAGTGCCAGTTCCCAAAGGCTACTTGCTATCCCACAGCCGCATCGTGGGAAAATGACAGAATTGCTTATTCCGCCGCCACCATCTAGGGGATCCGCGACAAGTACCCACCCGCAGCCCATCTGACGGGAACGCCTCGTGGCAGTAAGTCTTGGGAAAAGAAACAATTCATCACCAGGGCGTGACGCCACTTAATTCTTGTTCTGTACCCTAATCGAGCGGCGTATAGTCTTTGGGACCGTCCCCTTTGAGGTTCACCGCAAGCGCCGCGGTGCCATCAGCGCTCTCTTCTCCAAGTCGCAGGCCATCAAGGAGGAGCCTGTCATCTATAACAAGGTTGAGCTGCTCTTCAAGCGCTTGGACGAGCAGATCAGGCGTGATGGCTTTGCCGAAATGCGCATGAAGTGAGTCCACCGGCCCCTCGCGGCATGTCGGCGCGCCGGCAGTGGGCGACTCGTTGCTGACATGAACACTCCCCTGAAAGCTACTTGGCCTTCGCAACGGATACCGTGGCCGACTACTGCCTTGAGACGTCCCTGAAGCTCCTGGAGGATGAGGACAAGGCTGTCCTGTGGCAGGACACGATCAGCTCCTTGGCGAACACGGCTCCTGTTGCTCGGCAATGGAGCTGGGTCACCCCGTTGGCACTGGAGGTGCCGCTCTGGATCGTGAACGGAATCAACCCCAAGCTGGGAAGAATCGTCGGCCTCCACCGTGTACGTCCGCAACGTCTCTAGCCACATGCATGTGGCCACCGTACTGGGGCTGGGGTTACTGACACTTAAGGCTAGGAGATGGAGTCGCAGGCCAAGACGGCCATTGTCGCCCACAACGCCAGCGAAAAGGGCAGCACATGGACCAAGAGGAACATCTTCCGGACCATCCTGGCAGACCCAACTCTGCCCGACGCCGAGAAGGTCTACGATCGCATCTCGCACGAGGGCGTCGTGGCTATTGCTGCTGGTGGAGAGACGACGAGCAGAGCGCTGGCCACGGCCACTTTCTTCGTGTTGGAGAAGCGAGACACTCTGCTCCCTCCACTGTTAGAGGAGATCATGTCGGTCATGCCGGAGCCGGACTCGAGGCCGTCCATCAGGGAGCTCGAGCGCCTCCCACTGTTGGTGAGTCATTTTCCCCGCAATGTTCCCATTTCGAAGACGAAGAAGCGAGGCTTACGCCGGATACAGACTGCGGTCATCAAGGAGACTCTCCGTGTCAACAGTCTCGTCGCCTCGCGTTTCCCCCTCATCTCCCCCAAGGAGCCTCTTCGATACCAGGATTGGGTCATTCCCGCTGGGGTAAGTCAATCGCCTCCCTATTCCCGCATGTGCCTCAATTTATTTCCTTCATCCCCGGGCCATGCCCCGTAATTAGCGTGTTACCACCCACCCAAATCTCGCCAGATGCCCCTGGCAAAACAGATCCCATTTTCGCTTATATGGTTCCTGGTTGAATAGTAACTGATCTATTTCTCTGCGACAGACCCCTGTCAGCATGACGCTGCGCGACATCCTCAACGACCCCCAGGTCTACCAGGACTGCCGGACCTTCAACCCGTACCGCTGGTTCGAGGAGGACAAGGAGAAGCTCCATAAGCTGAACTACAACTTTGTGCCCTTCGGCCGTGGCAGCCGCATGTGCCTGGGCGTCAAGTAAGCCTCTTCCCTCCCCAACTCCATTATTACTAAGTTTCTGACTGTGGCTTGGCAGTCTGGCTTGGGCCGAGCTCTACATTGTCCTCGCTTGCGTCTTCCGGCGGCAGAACTTTGCCCTCCACGACACGATACGGGCCCGCGACATTGAGATTGTCCGGGATTGCTTCATCGGCGAGGTGGACCGCAGCAGCCCGGGTATCCGGATCAAATACCATGATGGCGAGTAGAAGCACCCGCGCGCATACCCGCTCGCATACATACGGCACGCAGATAACGAATTCCCCTCTTTCCTGTCCATCCCAATCGCATACTAGCCTATCCCATCCCCATCCGTTCACACCTCCCCGTCACGACACGCATTGGCCAATGGTGATGAGTCTGCAGATTAGCGAATAATTGATTTCCCATTGGTTTTCTTTAGCCTTATTATCGCACAGCCCCCTCCCTCTAAGCCCGTAGTCCGAACACATATCCTCACCCCGCCCCCTCATTGCTCTACGTGGGTTCTATGTCCGTACGGACCGACATGCAATCTAGTGCCCGATGGAGACTCGCATGTGTAGTGTGCAGTAGGGCCGCAGCGCTGGCAATCTCGCCACCTCACATTTTCCCCTCCAATTCACTGCCAACTGGATAGCTTCAAAGCGCCCCGACCAATGGAGAGCTCCTACGCCGACCCAGTGTCATGGACGTACGACTACCCCTCCATGGCACCGGTACTATCGGACATACAGTATGTGTCGTTCTCCCGCATTGCATATACATGATGGTTCCCTCCTGTTGGGTTGCGCACGCACGCACACGACTGCGCACTTACGTACGTGGAAATCAGGCCCACTGGAAACCTGGTTCGAGCTCGCTCCTGGATTCCCACACGTCAAATCAGACAGGGCAAACGAGGCAGACTCTGGGTCTTTTTTTCTCTCTCTCTCTCTCTCTCGGAGTGAGGATGCCCCGCTCGTCATGCTGCAACGAACTGCTGGCTTTCCTGCGGCGCGTATGTGGTACATAATCCCCGCAGACATGGGGCTATATGCCAGCGAGCGGCTCCCCCATCCTCTCCCATTCCCTGTGGCGGCGATTCGTGCATGCGCTGGCAGTAGCTGCTGAAGATTTGCATCGTGCGAGAGGAAAGTTATTAGCAGTGGGGGTGGCTGCCTGGCTGCCTGTGTCCTGCACGTACGACCAACAGCATATTGTGACACACGGGACCGAGACAACGAGGACCAACAGGTGGGAAGATCTCACGCAAGGAACGAAAACAAAAAAACTACCTCGAGCCCCTCGGTTCGAGGCGCGTGTCATTCGGCGATGCCGGAAGAGTTGAGTTGACTGCAGGCTTTCCTGGCGGGGCTGTGTCTCTGGCATCCGCCAAGGTTGTGCGACTTCTACCCCAGGCAAATGTTGTCTCCCCCGGGGGACGCCCCCCCCCCCCCCCCCCCCCCCACGTGGATGGGGAGAGCTTTTGGAACGGCGTCCTGTATGTCTGGCTTTTCTACTGCAGTGTTCGTAAGACACTTTGCGATGCAGTGAATATCGCCCTCGCCGCCGCCGGACTTTGCCCGTGTTCGGTACTATAGAAAAGTAATGTGGACATACGCCGCGATATGTCCGATGAAGGATGTCTGATACTACACACTGGGTACGTCATCCGGAGAGTCCATTGTAGGTCCTACTATGATGGGAGTGTCCGACGAAGGATGTTGGATACTACACATTGGGGGTGCGTTGTATGATGGATGTGTCCGATGAAGGATGCTCAATACTACGCATTCGGCATGTACTCGTTACAGATGCTACATGCTGTGTAGTAGCACTGTACCTACACATATGAGCCCGCCGGCGGGTGGCCGTTGCCCTCCATGGCATTGGATGTATTTGCGAGGACCCCCGCTACGACGCCACTCCGTGGATACCACCCCATCTCCGGTGAGGGCAGCTTCGGCAATACTCGTACTAGCTGTCTGGCCCGTCCTACCGTTGACCTCGGTGTTATCACCAGTGTAGACTGTGGAGTGTTAGACATGCCTTCTCGGTGGCGGCGGGGGGGAGTGGGTGGCTTCGGTCCGGAGAGCATCCCGCCCCCAGGCCGACTAGACTAACCGTGGGCGACGTGTCACGCATTAGTTGCTGGTATTAGCTGGCGCGCTAGTAGTTGAATTCGACAACCTGGCGGGTGTCCGACCCATGTTGGCCCCAGAACCCGCTTGCCTACTGGGGATATCCCCGTCTTCACTTTGTCAGGGAAGGATATCCGTTGCTTGTCCTCGGGAAGGGATCTGACCCGAGTATCAGGTGCTGTTGCTGCTGCTGTGGCAACGCTGCCATCATGACATTTGCTTGGTGTAGACTTGCTGGGGGGCGTAACTCTGTGTTGGTGGAATGTGTACGTCCGGAGACGTAATAGGAACAATAGTACAAGTAGTGTTTTGCTCCTAGTACCTAGCGTTCCCTTCGACGAGTACTCTTGGATGGTGCGTACTATCCGCCACCTGCTGCCTCCCCCGGCGGGCCAGGCGATCGATTGCAACCTCAACTCTTGGAATCATCAACATGGAACGATCGACCACGGCCGATGACGAGCGACAACGACACTATCCAGTCAGTATCCTGGCTCACCCCCAACTCCAGTCCCCTTGTCGCCCTCTCTCACCTCGACGGCGACCCGCTTACCGCTCACCGCCCCAGGCGGGAGGCGCATATGTACAATCAAGCCATGTGAGGCGGCGCGGCCCCATCGCAAGAAAAGGCAGCCAGCCAGCCAGGGATTCTGCTGCCCGGTCTCCAAGACCACATCTTGTAGTACCTAAATCCAGACTACGGATACGAGTACTCGCTTCCTCGCCGAGCAGTCGATGTTGTCACGGACGGGTGAATAGACACGCCGCGCTATTTTGCTCGCGTCGAAACACCCATGAACCCGGTTCCTAGCCGGATGCAAAGTCCACCACGCCCGGCTTCGCGGAATAACGATGAACATTGCAGAGAGAGAGAGAGAGAGAGAGAGAGAGAGAGAGAGAGAGAGAATATCCCTACGACCAACCAACGACTCAACACCTATGGCATCTGTCCTCACCCGCTACCCGCGAACCCACCGATATTAGTGGGAGAGAGCCCCAGAGGGTGGGGGGAGAGAGGAGAACCAACGGAGTGCAGGGTTCAAGGATCGCCGCTGAAAAATAGATGTCTCACAGCTGACTGACAGCAGCAGATGCGTCTGGGTCCGAACCGTGGACGCTAATAACATGTATGTACGAGTATGGCTACATGTAGTTGGCTACCGCTAGCAACTACATACGCCCCATGTGGGTGTGGTTGTGGATATGAGCCCCAGATAGATGTGTTGTCAGTCAGTCAGCCCCATGCGCTGCCTTTTACATGGGTTACTAGTAACATACAAGTTGCGACGAGAGACCACTACTACTAGTAGGTACTAGTCCCGAAATAAAGGTGTACAAGTGCGCCAAAACGATGCGGGAAGGGCGCACACTTGGGGCGACTTCGGACTGGGCTTCTGCCAGGGACCACATGCACCCACTCTCCGGGCTCGTTCACCCACCGCCGCTGCGGCGTGGCTTCATCATGTTGGCGGGTCCTTCCCAGCTGCCCGGTTAGCCCGGTAATAACAACTGAGCGGCCTCGGCCTGCTGGTCGAACTGGCTGGAGGAGGCGGCGTCCCGGTACCCCCGACGTCGTAGCTGCGCTCACACCACCGGTGTCGACTGCGAATTCCCAATTTCCTTGCGGACCAGGCAGGCGGCTGTGGGCAGCCAATATAGCTCAATTACACTTAACATGGTGTGGGCTGTCGCAATGGAAGAGTATACGAGTAGGTAGCTCGGGAGAAGATACATGTAGAATCAGCCGCGAGCAGTCCGTAATACGGTCCGTATCCGTGGTGTCAAACTCGTAAAAAAAAAAAAAATTCCCGGCAAAGATAACCCGTCGGACAATCCATAAATTTAGCCCGCCGTACTCGTACTAGCCCCGCCACGGCCCGCTCGCCTAGTTTTGTGGAGCGGGGCCCGGAGATAGGTAATCCGAGGATCGTCGGCCACACACATCCACCTACTACTACAAGAAGTAGCAGTGTAATTACCTACTAGCTCGAACGAGTACATACGGGTATAGTTCTCGTATAGTGCTAACGAAATGGAGCATTAATCCTCAAAAGAGCTCATGATTGATACCGCACACTAAAGATCTCCTGCGGATGCCATTATACTACATTTTACTACACGAGAAAAACACGATTGTTGTTTTGAGAAACCCGCTAGGGCTAACCCTATCGCGAGGATACGGCCGAGGTTTCCACGGCAAATTTCCACGGCAAATTCCACATGTTTCCGATGACGGCATCGACCTGTCGTATGTACCTGCCCACTGCCCAGGCCCGGGCCCACAGGTGGCTGGCTCCCTGTGCCTCAACTTACCTCATGTTAACGGCGGGCAACACAAGGTAACAAAATTGCGGCTGCGCTGCATTTCTTCACCGCGACGTGCAAAGGGTCCATCCACCAACAAGCAGTGGCGCGCGCCCAGTTGCGCGGTGGCTGCCCCAGAGGACAGGGGCCCTCGCTCGCTGCTATTGCAAACACTGTCGACGACGAGATATCAACGACAACGGGCGGCATGGAACCACAATCGCGGGAAACCAGTTCGCGCTCCTGGGTGCCCCTTAATTGGGCGAGGGATCAACCCGAGGCCGAACCCACCCCAGATTGGGCATTTTAAGGATCTCGCCCCCAATCTCTGGCCCCTGCTTCGACCTCGCGGCGGCCCCTCATCATCCATGATCCATTCCTCGCGGTGGAAGACTATCACTACGGACTAGTAGACATGCAGTTACTGGGTACGTACGGACTACTCGCATGTCTGTACCGCATAGAGTGCACAACCCCACGAGTACGAGTACACATCGGCCATCCCGCTCGTCCCCCGTCATTTTTTCGCTGGAGGAGGAAACGGGCAGGATTGGAGGGGAGGAGGAGGGAACGAGGCCGGGGTTCCGACCCAGAAATATGCATGTACGGAGAGCTTGGCGTCGGCGCCGACAAGGGAACCGATGGGGACGAACCAACCATCGGCACACGGGTCGCATTTCTTCACTGGCACGTGCATGTGCGTACGCCATACTGTACGTACCGGATCCCGGTGTCCTGGAGTCGCGGCCGCAGACCACCGCAACCCGCGAAAACGCATGCAGGCGGGAGCGGAGCCCGCTCACTAGTATGGCCCAAGCAACCAAGGAAGCAGGAAAGTGGACTATGAGAAGTGAGCAGCAGCCAGCCAGCAGTAGGAGGAGGAGTAGCAGCAGCAGCAGCTGTCCTTCCTAGCAAAGAACGAGTGAGTAGGCCCGCAGCCCGCAGCCCGCCTCCCTCCCCCGGGGTTGGGAAGACAAGATAGGCCAGGTTTAGACGGTCAGCCATGCCACGTCGAAGGGAGCAACGTCTCTTTTCGGTACTCCAGGCTGGGGTTCGTCCTCCAAAAGCGGTCATGGCACGACGCCGACTTGTATAGATAAAGAAGGAACCCGGACCCGTTCCCTGGGGGTGAGGGGACCTCTTCATACTCTCTCCGGCTTCCCGGACGGAACATGCTTGTTGCTACATGAGACGGGTCCCCCTCCAAGCCTACACTACATCCATACCTGTACCTTACTCCGTACCTACTGCATACAGGCCAGGACTTCGCCGCTACCATGCCCACAGCAAAGCAAACCAAGGCAGGAGACATGGAGCCAACGTGCGTACGGGGCTGGGAGAAGCTCAGGCAGAGTCTCCGCGAACTCCTCATCTCGAGGCCGGCCAACTACGTTAAGACCCTGTGCTCGCTCTTCCTCCGGACCGCGTCCTCGCTCCCTAGATTCACTTTCCGTTCTTCCCTGGCGCCCATCTGGTCCGCCCCGTCGTCGTCCTCCGCCGCCGCAACCACCAGCATGTCCACCACCGCCGTCCACGGGCCCACTGCCCAGGCCGCCGGCCACTTCACGAGCCACGAGCAGCTGGTCAACCACAAGGAGGCTCTCGAGTCTGCCTCCGCCGCCGCCGCCGACGCTGCGCACCAGGAGCGAGACCGCCTTCTGTCGCGCCTGCGCGGCGCCACTGTCACAATCCCCGATATCCAGGCCATGATGAGCCATTGGCCGCAGGGCGTCAATCCTGAGATTGAGCGCCTGGAGCGCGACTCGCAAGAAATGCTCGCCTGGTACGTTGCCTCCATCGATCCAGTCCCCATCTTTACCCGTCAACGACGGCAAAAAGGAAACAATTTCATGCCCCCCCCCCCCCTGGCGAATTGTTCATACCCCGGATGACCCCCCCGGCTCCGTCGGGTCAAGGTTCCGAAAATCTAAAAGTTGCTTTGCTAAACATGGCGGTGCTCGAACCAGGATTCTCAACTCGCCCAATGACGGACCCCGTCTGAAAAAGATGAACCGCTCCGGGGTTGCGCTCTTCGGTGCCTCCTGGTGGGCGTATGCTCCTTATGAGGCTCTGCTTACGGCCACCTACCTCTCTATCTGGGTAAGTTTTGCCAATCGGCCAAGTTTGAGTCCACCGGAGCCGTGCTGACCGACGTATTACACCGGGATATAGCTTTTCGTATGGGACGACGGTACGATATTCTATTGCCCTGTGGCTGCTTGAGGACTATGCAGGAACACAATCAACTGACCCCGGGTTTCCAGAGACGGACTCGCTCGAGTTCTCCCCCCTGATCAACGACTTTGAGGCAGCATGCGCCTTCCGCCGCGAGACCATGGCTTACATCGAGGCCAGCCTCCAGAAGGAGAGGACGGTCGACCTCGACTCGATATCCACCAACCGCATCATCACCAACTTCAAGCCCGTCGGCGAGGCCGTTGCCAAGAACTGCAACCAGCGTAAGCATCCCGGGCCCAATCAACCGCGCGAGGGCCCATCATCAATTGACACACTCCCCCGAAATAGGCCAGATAGATACTTTCCTCGAGGAGCTGCGCTTCTTTATCCAGATGTCCGAGGAGGAGCAGATGTTCCAGATGACGCCCCATCTGCCCACCGTTGAGGAGTATAGCCGCCGTCGCAAGGGTTCCAGCGCTGTGCGCGTGTGTCTTGCCATCACCGAGTACGCCTATGCCCCGTTCCCCCCGTCGACATGGGCAAGCTGGGAGGCCTGGCTACTGACACTTTTGCTTAGATACGCCTTTGGTATTGAGCTTCCCGAGGAGGTCATGAATGACGAGGCCATGCACGTAATCTGGGACGAGACCAATGTTATTATTTCGACGTAGGTCTATCCTTGCCCTTTTCCCTCGGTTCTTGGGGGGGTTTTTTTTTCTCCCGAGATGTGCTGCCGGATGCTAACAATTCTGCAGTGTCAACGACATTCTCTCCATTAAGAAGGAAGTGGTGAGTTTACCTGATCTGTGTGTGATTCCCAACCATATCAGAAGTTAACTGTGTGCTCTGCAGGATCAATCGCAAATCGACACCCTGATCCCCCTCCTCGCCCTCAAACTGGGCTCCGTCCAGGAGGCCATCGACCGCGCCACCGAAATCACCCGCGAGTCCATCGATCGGTTTGAGGCCGCCGAGAAGAGGCTCATGGAGAAGTACACCGACGACAAGACGCAGGAGAATATTCGCAAATTCATTGATGGAAGCAAGTACGCCTCTACGGCCAACCTTAACTGGAGGTTCGTATTTTTTCGCTTGTTCTTCCTCCTCCTCCTCCTCCTCCTCCTCCTCCTCCTCCTCCNTTTTTTCGCTTGTTCTTCCTCCTCCTCCTCCTCCTCCTCCTCCTCCTCCTCCTCCTCCTCCACGCTCAACTGCACATCGGGACGACGAAAATATGGGAAATGCTGACAATATCTCAACAGTTTGGTCTCGGGCCGGTACAAGCTGAACCTGACGAGCATGGCCGGCGGCGTCGTGGTCACGCTATAAACCCAAACCGCACACCTATTACTCCCCTCATGATGAACGCTCCTCCCCCTCTCCCCTCTCCCCCATCCCCCCGGAAGCCTCTTCCTCGTATTACATACAACTCTCCTACTTTTCCTCTCTTTCCCCTCTCTAATTTCTGGATATGAAAACCAGACTTAGAGCTTGGACAGCATGATGGATGATGACTGGAACGACAGAAAACTTGGGCCGCGCAGCTCGGCACATTTATTTCCTCATTGCATCGCGTTTCTATGGGTTTTACATGAGATTGATACTCCAGCTGCTACGTTTTACGGCGTCAACATCCTTTTACGTACTTATGAAATGGGCGGAGACATACATATGAATACATCAAACGTTGGACTTGATGCTTCTTACTCTCGATATGTCTCGATTTTTTGCCTGAACACTGTTGGTGTGTGTTGTTGCGACAGCTCGGTAGCGCCGGCACGTAGAACCCCGGCCCTTGTCGACTAGGTAGCCGGTTACTTTTGCTTGCCTCGGTAAGCTAATGGATGTTTTCCTTGTTATAGTTCTTCTAAGTCTACTCTACTCGTCTGGCTGGAGGCAGCTAGGACATTTCCCTGGTAAGCCTTGGACATCAGAAGGCCATTCAGTCGTGTCAACCCCACGGCAGAGGACATGTAGGGTACTGATTTCGCACATTCCCCTCAGGCTTTCCTTCTATCACATCATCAGCAACCGGAATTAAGATAACTCTTAGAAAATCCTGCCATTTCGTCCAATTCCTGGTCCAATTCGTGCAAACCGCGCATACGTAACGGCTCGTGATGCCAATCCAGAAATACACCTACCCTGTACCTGTTTTTTCGTCACCTGTCTGTTACTGAGGTGTTCAGTGGAGTAAGATGATTTGTTCAAAGGACCGTTGTATTCTAAATCTCGAGGGTAAAAGAAACTAAGCCTGTGCTAATTTAACTCATCTGAATGTGGTATGTGGACATTATAGTTTGAGTGTCAGTTACTACATGTAGCTTCACAGCCACCTATTACATCCCCTCGACGGAAGAAGGCGCGTTGCACAGCATGGGGCTAAGCCAAATCGAAAGCAGAAGTTTTCGAGGAACAAGCGTCAGGGGAATTTTGGCCATGAAGTGAGAGACTCCGTCCTACCGGCCGCGATCCAGTGGGACTGGCGGAGGAAAAGCTATCGGGCCAACGGCCAAGATACTTGAAGTTGGGCATCCATCATTCCGAACATCGCATGCTACGACAAAGATACCGGGATCTAAGAGTTAAAATATGCAGAAACAGAATGAACCCGCTATTACTTTTCTTCCACGTAAATATTGATGAGTTACCTTTGGTGGTACGAATCCGTGTGCTCTCAAGTTAGGACTTTCCCAAGGCTACAACCGAGTTAGACGACTGACATTAGCAGACTCAAATTCTCCTGGGTATATAAGCTCGCGAAATTTACAACAGTCTCTCTGGACAATGGTAGTAGTCCCGAAGAAGAGGCGCCACGCCATCTTGATGTCGGACATTTGTTGACGGACCCAGATCAAAAGCTAACGAGGAAGAGTACCTAGTCGTGAGCGCAGTAGAACATTTCTCGAAAGCCCTTTCCGGAAGCAACCATGTTCCTCTGTTCATAAAGGCCACTACAGCAAGTATGGCATTAAAGGGGTATGACCTAGTCCGCTCCTCTGAGTTCCCCNCCCCCCCCCCCCCCGGCGGAGCCACAGTCTACACTATATTTTACCCTCAATCCTATAGTAGTCGTCCAATCCACCGCTCAGCACAAGAGAAAGAAGGACGTAACTGTTTATCAACAGTATACTCTTCTATATATCCACTCCCACACATAGGAAGCGATATCCATGTTCCAGATGTGTAGTGTACATGCTCCCGTCGACAAATCCTAGCCCCCCCATCTACTTCAGAGAGGTTGTAGGAGAGTCTTTTCTGGCAAGTTAGCAGGCCCAAGTTGTTGTTAATCACTATAAATGTACATGCACCTTGTCATGCTCTTCATAACTGCATCACACAGAGTGCCCCTTCCGTCTCTTCGACTTTCAAGCTACTAGTACTCATGGGGCGGACTCTGCTCAACGTCAGGGGAACGGAACGAAAGCCAACGCCCTGCCAAAGCACGGCGCGGCCTGAGGTCTTGATCCGCCAAACTCCGCCTCTAGTCCATAAATCTATGCGTCCAGGTCCAGGACCCGAGCTCGCCAATTCTCCGACCTCGATAAGCCCAAACCTCACGCCTATTGGTTCTGGAAGACTATGGCCGCTCGAGTGCTCCCTTGATGAACTAACCTTCCTACCCCTAGGTTGGCTGGCTCCTGGCCCGCTCGGCGCGGCTGTATCGACCAACTCTGAGGACATGTTGTGCCCAATGCTGGTTCTGTCTTTGTTTGCATAGTGTGCAACCGGCCGGAGTTGATTACTCGTACTATAAATAAGTATGTTTACTCCATACCGTGTCGGAGAAACCCGGATAGAGAGTTTAGTAACTGCAGAATATGTCCAACAGCAGCAGCAAACTGCAGGCGCGACGAGGTTTGACGGCTGATCCCCAACGGAGCCAGGTACAGGCTGGAAATAGTACCTTAGCATAGGTACGCAACGGATAGCGTTGTACCGATAATTACATGGCACATGTAAATAGCTTCTGGCAGCCGAACCGGTAGGTGATGAGTGAAGTTGACTGCCGAAGGAGCTTGGTTTACTGTACATATCTGTCGACCAACATGCATCAACGGCGACAATTGTCCCCACAATAATATCGGACGTTGAGCCGTAGTGTCTCCTGACAAGACATGATGGGGCACCACCCTTGCCGAGTCTGAAACGCGATGAGGAGGAGGTCGGTGTGCGCTCCGAGCTTGAGCCTGGAAGGACGTTGTCTTGTTTGGCTGTTGTGGGTGTTGGGGGGGGGGNGGGGGGGGGGGGGGGGCAACACACAGCTTTCGTTCACGCCGTGATGATAGTTGTACTCGTAGACCGTGCATCCACTAGTGCCCGTACGAGTACTGCTAATCGACAGTACCTATGAGCAGTATGCGCGCGGCTGTTGTTGGGTGCGAAGAAGAAAAGAATAACACAGAGACCATCCACGGGTCCACGAAGTAAGTCTCAACCGAACAACTCCGCACTGCAGATTGGAAATTTCCGGAGCTGCAGCCGCGCAGGAGCCGGAGCAGATTAGCAAGGGTTAGGGGGGAACTTAGTTCGCATCATCAAGCCGTCCCTTGTGATGATTAAGCCAACAAGCGCATCTCGCGAGCACCGGAGACGACCTCTCTACGTACTTCCATCGTCACCATTAGAGTCATGGGGCTTCGGTGGAATATGGTCCGCCAGCGAAGTCAAGGGAAGAAGAGGAGTCTTCCTGATTTTGGAGAAAGGCCATGCTGCCAAGACGAAAGCTTGTTGGTCCGGCGGTTCGACAGGGATTCGATGGTTGGGGGCCGGGTGGAGCCAAGCCTAAGCCTGTTCGCGGCATGCCAGCTTGTTGATGGGTGCTTGCATTGCCTCCGGCTCTCATGAAAGCTGGATGGATATTACGAGCTACCGCTGGTCGTGTCTCGCCATGACACACGTATTGTGCCGGTGTGGGAGCTCTGCCCTGCCGTTGCAGATGGGGGGAAGGGTGGTTTTCGATCGTCGACGCGGGGAGCAATGGTGGCTGAGGCTGTGAGACATCGTCAGACATCTGCATATATGAGCAATCGTAGGAGTAACCCTGCAGTGTTCGTCGAGACTCGAGAGACGGGCTAGGAGCAGCCAGCCAGCGACCCCGACTGACTGCCCGCTCACCATCCGCCCCCTCTGGTGGAGACCCCACGAGTCATTGTCCCGTCAATGGGCGAGGCGGTCATTGGACAATGGGCCAGCCGCGCGAACCACATGGCATCTGCGTGGGGAACAATGTTCGTCCGTGTCCACGCACGATGCGATGCAATGTACTCGATACACGTACGCACATCAGTCTCGGTGTCTGTCTCGGGCGCGCAGAGATTGTGACTTGTCGGATGGTGGCTGTGGTTGAGGACGGTCGACGGGCCAATGTCGAGTCCCCGAATGGCATTTGGAGCCTGGAACCCGGGAAGGCAAACAAAGGCCGGCAAGCCAGGCCAATGACGCCAGGGGCGGGATTAGGACTCAGGAGTCGTGAAGCGCACACCTGGGAAGGATGGAGGATTGCCAACTTGAGGGAAGGCAGCAGCACGGCTCTGCTTACTACTACAGTACCTAGTAGTACTCGTAGGTACATGGTGTCTTAAATAAAGCATTGATAGACGACCGAGCACCACTGACTTTCATGCACAGAATAAAAGTCTACACGTACTTGTATGAATACAGGCACCTAGCATCTTGGAATACTGTATTACGATGGTACTGAACTACCACAATTCGGGTACCCGTATTTAGTACCACCACCTCATGCCCGGATTCTTCTTAGCTACTGCCGGTACTAGTACCTACCTTAGGTAGGCACTCTTACTGTAGTACAGTTGCATGGAAACCTTGAAGGTCACAAGGTACTACTAACGTTAGTATACAAGTACATACACCCCTGGACGGGGGCATCGGCTGATTTCTTCTCTGGTCTTACAACGACCAACTGGCGGCAATGCTCTCTATGTTCGCACGTCCTCGAGTGGCCAGCTCTGTTGAAAGTCACAAAAAGGCGTTGGCAGTTGTAATTAGACGTACGGTCCGTACTACCATTTAGTATCCGGTACCTACTGCCAGTTGTACGAGAATTGAGTTCAGCAGGCAGGCTCCACGCGACACTGATGCACCCGACCACTGAAGCCAAGGTAGCGCACCTGCCTTGCTTGCAGTCCGATGGTGGGAACAGCTTACTTACCTACTACGTACTAGTACCTCTTGTATGCCCCTTGCCCACCACCAGCCACCAGGTACGAGTACTCTTGCGGGATACAGACTACGGTAATTACAGGCGCCTGCCCGCCTTGCCTTTCACCCGTCGCTCCAGCTGCCTGAACTGAGGTAGGCGCGCTCGACGCCCGTCAATTGCATTGCATCGCCTCCACACCTTCTGGCGCCGGAATAAGCTCGCCATCGCCTTGGTCGCCACTCCACCCCCAAGAAACCACCACCTCCTGGTTAGCAGCCCATCCACCCGCCCACCTCCCTCCTCCACACGCGGCCCTGAATCATCAGACGGCTCCCCCTGCTCCCACCGAGGCGCTGCTGCCACTCCGGGATAGGTCTTTCAACGCTGCCGATACTGCTGCTCCTACCCCCTTCCAGCTCCTCCTGAGGTAGGGGAGGTAGCAAAATCTTTGTTCCTGTCCGCATCATTAACCGTTGGGTGACGGTATTATACTCACCGTCAACAGCCACGAGGCTGCCATCTCCACTTTCAATCCTGGGCCCTCCGTCGCACGAATTTCTCCTCGAGCTACCTCCGTGGTTCTGCGCAAGACCCGCACGCGACGGCCCCATCGCCCTCGCCAGCAGCCGATCTGGAGACGGGCGCTCGCATCTCCCAACCCTCAATTTAACCCCATCAAGCAGTCGAACCGTCTCGTTTCGTACGACACGAGCTCCCTCCCCCCAAGGTCCCCCGCCGAGACGCACACAAGACGATCAAGCCCTGCGTCTGCGGCTACCCCGTCCCGTCCCGTCCTGCACCGCCCAATCGCTCCATTACCGGCGCGCCGCTCGAACGCCTCGAACCACTCCCCTCTCAGATTGACCGACCTCGGGCCCCCTCCGAGGACTCAACACAATGTGCTTCGGCAGCCGCGAAAAGGGCGATGGCGGCGGCATCGCCCGATCCCGGGACATCGATAAGCAGATTCGCCAGGATGAGAAGAAGATGTCCAAAGAGGTGAAGCTGTTGCTGCTAGGTATATTTGGAAATCCTCCCTCATCTCGCCCGCAAGCTACCCTATGTCTACGCCTCTTCTAACACACCAACGTCTCCTGCAGGTGCTGGAGAGTCGGGAAAATCCACCATCCTGAAGCAGATGAAGCTCATCTACGCTCAGGGGTTCAGCAAGACGGAGCGCCTCGAATGGAAACCTGTCGTTTTCAGCAACATCGTCCAATCCTTCAAGACAATCCACGAGGCCATGACGGAACTCGGCATAACGTTCGAGAACCCCGAGAATGAGGTTAGACACCCCCTCCGATAAGATGACTCGGCATATTGCGCCCCCATAAGTCTTGGCCGCAACCGGGCACATGTCCATTTGCTGCGGATGGGACATGAGAGCTGCCTCTACAATCTACCAGGATACGAAGCTGACCATGCTGGCAGAGTAACATGTCCAAAATGCTGGTCGAGCGCGAAATCTGTGTCGAGGAAGTGATGCCCCCGGATTACCTGGAGCCCGCAAAGCAGCTCTGGGAGGATGCCGGCGTCAAGGCCGCCATAGCCAAGGGCAACGAATACGCCCTACATGACAACCTCGCATAGTAAGCTAAGATTCCTTGGCGGCTGCTGCCCTTGAGCCGATAGAGTGGCGTCCCTAACCTGTCTTGTGTGCCACAGCTTCATCGAAGACATGGACCGCATTTGGGCAGTCGACTACGTCCCCAACAACCAGGATCTCCTCCGCTCGCGGTTAAGAACAACGGGAATCACCGAGACCGTTTTCGACCTAGGTCAATTGACCTACCGCATGTTCGATGTGGGCGGTCAACGGTCAGAGCGCAAGAAGTGGATCCACTGCTTCGAGAATGTCAACTGCCTCCTCTTTCTCGTGGCCATTAGCGGTTATGACCAGTGCCTGGTCGAGGACAAGGACGGAGTGAGTATTGGGTTCACAGGGGCCATGAATTTGCGGGAGGCCGGCAGCTGACATGTTCGGACACAGAACCAAATGAATGAGGCGCTCATGCTCTGGGAGTCAATTGCCAACTCGCACTGGTTCACCAAGTCGGCGCTCATCCTCTTCCTCAACAAGATGGACTTGTTCCGCGAGAAGCTGCCCAAGAGCCCCATCACCGACTACGGCTTCACAGACTACCACGGCCCCAAAGACGACTACAAGGCGGCTAGCAAGTACTTCCTCGACAAGTTCCGCGCTCTCAACCGAAACACAGAGAAGGAGATTTACGGTCACTTCACCAACGCCACCGACACGAACCTCCTGAAAATCACAATGGGCTCGGTGCAGGATATGATTATTCAGCGCAATCTGAAGCAGTTAATACTGTAAGGGCACCTTCCGACACCACCGTGCGAACGTCTTGCTCCCGAATCGTGGCCCCTACGGCACTGCGGGCTCGTAAGCCTCTCCCCTTACCCGAATGCCCCTTGACGAGTATTTGTTGTTTTACCTCCTCATGTGTAATACTCTCAAATCCTTCTCCTACAGCTTGCCGGCGGAGACCCTACCCCTTTTTATATTTGATTTTGTATTGTTCTCGGAATGGATGCATAGTTCGAGGGTGGAGCCCAGCAACCTTTTTTTTTCTCCCTTTTCCTTGCTTTCCTCGTTTCTGTCATCTCTGTTTTTTTTTTCTTTGGATATATGAAAGGACACGTTGTTTATCACTAACAAAGTCATACAGCCTAAGCTAAGGCAGTCGAGGATGGTGAGGGGTCAAGTAGGAGGCTACAATATCTGTACGGGGCCGACCCCGTGGGCTGTTCTTTATTTCTTCTCCTTTGTTCTTGTATCGGAGCAAACCGATGGCGGTCCTCTCCCCAAAACAGACCCAGTGCAGGTTGTTGTAGCAAGGGTGTTTCGTCGGGGCATTACGATTGCTATGGAAGAAGAGTGGGCTGCGAAACAGCCCGAGGACAGAGGAACGTTGGACAACATTCTATGCGATGGAAGGAGCGAGCTGATTTGTTAATGATACCTTGGGCGTCTTTGATGCACATTTCTTTTCTTCTCTCGTCATCGTCGATGCTGTGTTGTTTCTGTTTCTCCATATTCATTCTCAGGGATCTGTTGGTTACAAGATGTTCTGTCAAGAGGATGATTGATGGACGAGCATCTGGAGAGGGCTGGACTAGGGCCGTATATTCGGCCTAGGGGCCCGTACATGTATACACTCACGCCGATAGACTTGCAGAGTTTGTCGATGATAGCAGCCCTTACACATGGAGCAAGCATTGCGCGAAGTCCGGGTTTACCTCTGGCTGTTTATTCCTCGCGAGATGTGTTGAGCAGACCAGGTTTGGTTATACGTGACAAGTTGCTGGGCCCCTTTACTCCCACCATCATGTGAGCGCTGAAGTTGGTCATCTCCGGGTAAGGGAGTTGGATGGAGGCGCCAGCGATGATGATGATGATGAGAGAAGGGACAGGCAGAAATCCAAAGGGGGGCACCTGAATGTCCCGCGCCCAATTACGCACGGGTATATCTGTTTCACACGCTCATCCCTCGCTGTCCTGCGCCTCCCTCTAACCCGACAGTCTCCCGTGAAGCCTTTTCCAAAGTATCGTGATCGTCTTTGCAAGTTTACCAACAAGACTTGGCTGATGATGGGGCGGTTCCTAGGAGCCTGATGGGACTTGAGAAAAGCTTCCGGCGTCGTTTATAAGATACCCTCGCCCAGCTCACTCATTTCCCAGCAAGAACTGCTTCCTTTTTGACCATTTCTCCAGTCCGCCGTTGGAAGTAATGACTCCGGCCCTGGGGTTTTGAAAACATACTTAACAGTCACACTTGGGACATACGTCTCATTATTATCTTGACTTTCAAGGAGTGGTTGCTTTGTTGCAGTGCGTCACACAGGCAAGTGTAAAGATGTAGGGTAAGCTAGTCGCCAGGGGCCGCCGGCGGATGGAGGCTCTGGGGGGGGGTTGTGGGAGATGGGAAGCTTTGGGAATCGTCTTGACCCGAATTCGAGGGCGAGGAAGGCCAAAGACAATAAACTGTGGGCGAAGAAAAAGAGGTGTCCAGATGCCAGTGAATCGGGACCGGGGTGTGTGATTGGTTCCCACCGCATGTCGCTTGCTGCAACACGCGCGATCTCGGCCGATCTGCGATCTGAAATGCACACAAGATTGGCTCACTCACGATGACCTTTTTGTGGGATGTGTGTGGCCGGTCTTCCAGCTGTGCACCATTGTCGTCAAGACTCCCACGGGCAGGCGAGCGGGCGGGCATTCACCAGGAAGACATGTGGCTCCGGAGACGACCACCAAGGCCATCCCGAACTGTGATGGCACATGTCTACGTGTACGTAGCACGTATTATCACGTCTGAACTGTGGCACGGCACCATGGTCGCAAGGTGCCAGCACATGACGGCCCAGGGCAAATCGAGTTCCTTTGGATCCATCGACGTCGGGCGTGGGTAGGGGAGGGGTGAGAGTGGCTTGTACTAGGGAGTATTAGTTCTTGGGGGCGATTGTAGTGCAGATTTGACGGGCCACAGCCGCAGCCGCTCTGCCCTGTTGGTCCACCAGGCAGATTAATATTACACAGATCCTACATATTACTTACTCCTGATACGGATAGAGAGGCAGGCGGAATTACTTACCGTTCAGATCTCGTCTCCTCTCGATCGCTCCGGGATCGGTTCACTTGAGCAAGGCCAGGCAGGCAGGCGCCCGCGCGTGTGGGCCGATGCTGCTGCCCGTGAGCTGTGTCACTGTGTGTGTGTGTGTGTGTGTGTGTGTGTGTGTGTGTGTGTGTGTGTGAGTGTGTGAGGTCACTGGGGTGAGAGTTGAGAGAGCCAGCAACCCGCGGGGGTTCAGATCTGCGGCTGACCCGGGGGCTGGCCGATGATGAAACGCCGGATGGCAGCTGGGAAGTGACGGACGGCCCAGGGGCGGCGCCAAGGGCGGCATGGAGAAATGATGGCGGCACTCAGCAGATGGCGTACTCTGCCAACCTTAGTCCGTGGCCGTCCACGGTCCACGGTCCGCCGTCGTGGGTCGAAGGTGGGAAGCGAGGCCAAAAAAGCAAAGAAGCACTGTTTCAGGATCTCCAAGGGTCCAGCAGGCGTGTCGACCAACGTGACTGTTGGGTCACTTGGGTGACGGGTCGCGGGGGGGGGGGGGGGGGGGNGGGGGGGGGGGAGGGATCGGTGGGTTTCCGCTTTGCTCGTGCCGGACCGAGTTCAAATTGAATTGGGAAAAAGGAACAACTCCCACGGCACTACCCGCCGCACCGTCGGTTGACAAGCCAAATCTAACCCAGCGGAGACGATATCTCCCGGTCTTATCCTCCCTACCTGCTAACGTTAGTACGAGCAGGTAGGTACTCGTAGGTAGGTACTCGTAGGTAGGTACTCGTAGGTAGGTACTCGTAGGTAGGTACTCGTAGGTAGGTACTCGTAGGTATGTATTACGCTACCTAGTAAGTAGTCTGTACCTAAGTAGGTACGCCCCTGGCGCATCGACCTAGGAGCCACAAGCCAAGACCTATTAGGGTCTAGCAGCCAGTAGGCCGAAAAAAAAAAAAAAACACAACCACCAAAAAACCGAGGCCTGAACCCAGTGTGCTGCGCGCCGTGTCTGCTCGGCCTGTCCCCTGAGTGGCTGCATTCCCGACCGACGGGCGAGTCTTTTCGGCGCATAGGTACGATGCAGCAGCCAGCAGGTCCCATATCGGTTGTACAACGAGTCGAAGGCCGACGAGCGTGGTTGTCGTGGTGGTGGTGGTGGTGGTGGTGGTGGCACGCACTGGCGGGGCGGCTCCGGACCCCAAACGGCCCCATGCGTGCGGATACTGTTGGTACGGTCCTGTACATACCCGCCAGCGATCGACGGGATGATCTGGCCCTAGCCAGATGAGATGAGATGGGGATGCGATGGAACTGATATCCAGTAACGGTGTCTCCAGTGCGATGGGAAGCCGCAATTGAAATCATTCGCGCGCCAGCCCCTACCCCGGCCTTGCGAGGTCCCAGCAACGGCTGACAGTCGCCAGTTCAGTAGGTAGGTATTGCCGTTATACGTCGTAAGTAGCAAGAGACAGCGGAACCATATTCCTTTGTAGTCATCTTATCCTTCAGCTCTCGGGGCGCTGGAAGTCGACCGCGGTTGGAGTTGCTCTTAACCACCATCAGCTCGCAAAGCTAGCCGTTCTGCTCTGTAGTCCGTACTCGTGCTGTTCTGCTTTGCCCCGGCTCGCGCTGAAAAGGCTTCAGAAGGCGACGGTCTCGCCTTAGGCCCATGGTGGTTCAAGTCGCCGTGAGAACCCTGGGCTGGCCCCCAAGCTGATCAAGCCCTGTGCTGCCTTGATTGGTGCCGTGTGCCTCTGTACGACTAGGTATCTAGTTCGTAGGTCTTCCGCCCCGGGTGGGCGAGGGCTGGGTGGCTGTACCATTTCAGCTCCCACCGAATCGTGAAACACGCGGGGGCCTAGGATGCATCGGTTCGCGATGACTCGCGGCTAAGGGAAGACGGGATAACTTCGTAGTTGTCGGTGTCTCCATCGGCGAAACTCGTGTGCAGTCATGGTCCTGGCTTGGAGGTGAACCAACAAGGACGAACAGCAGATAAAGTCTGAGGACGCTGGGAGCAGGCATCCGTTTGTTGCCAGTCCTGCTCGTACGTATACTCACTCGTATTTCTGTCTGCGGAGAAGTCAACATACATAAGTAGATAGGGAAGTAACTATTACTGCCTCCACATGAGTATACGTACCACGAGCTTGCCATGATTTTCACCGAGTCATACTTCTATTACCTTACTTCTGTACCTACTTGTAGCTCAGGAACAGCGAACGGCGGCTTCCACGGGGTTTCAAGAGTCGCCGAGATGCATATCCGAAAAGAAGGAGAAAACGAGACTATGGCTCACTGAGAACCCTTGTGCAAGTAACTAGATGCATCAAAAAAGAATAAAAAATAAGTAGAATAAATGCTAGCAGACATAAATATGCCCCTCCTGTGTACACCGTATGGTTAACAAACCCATTCCATATTATCCCAATGGGCGCTGTATCCCATATGTACGTACAAGTACCCGGCATGAGCCAAATTGTTTTCTCCAATGCTCTGGCTAAGGTACCTCCCCCCTGGCCGCCGCGGTTATTCCAACGGTCGTGCAGGAATACTGGGGCCAGTCAAGCAGGGATTGTCTCCCAGCCTCCATACCCGCGGCCCAGCAGGTCTTAGTTCAAAGATCGAATATGCATGGCCCCGTGAACGAGGATGACTCAAAACGTGGGCACGATATTTGGCTTCGATCACAGCGCTCCTCGCCACCGTCTGTGTTCTATTACCTGGTGGTTCTGATATCGCTTTACCGGTGGCACCGTACTCTTACAGTAAGACGGGTGCTTGAGCCCGCCTTGCCGCCGTAAAGTCGTCCGATGAGAACCCACGGCCAGGTCGTGTGAAATTTCCATTCCCCCCCGCGGTGACGCTAGGGAGGGAAGACCGCGGGAGTGACATATCATATTTTTCAAAGGATCACATTTCCAAAGTAAGTCTAGGGGCCGTTGGCGGAAGAGGCCCGATTGCTCCAAATCTACCTATCAACAGAGTGCGCAGCAACCGACAACGTACCTCCATGCAAGTACTGTACGAGTACATATCGTACAGTACCTAGTCGTAGTAGCACAATGCGCGGGTCCTGTACCCGTACACTGTTGTCCTTTAACATTGTACGGATCAATACATGGTACAAGCCCGGTGCCTCAGTACCTAGAAGTTACCTCATAGGAGTCTGTATATCCCGTGCTGATATGCTGGTCCACATGCAACCAATGTACCCGTAGATCGAGAAGGACGGTGCAGCCCCGCTTTTCCTGTCGTTCATTGTCGTTCATGCGTCGAAGCCAGTCAACCCCCCTGGTGGCTTCGATGGGCTCCCGGTCGCAGAAGTGACGGTGAGATTCCCGCAGGCGGCCACCTGGACCAGTCCCCAAGTGGTATAACGTAGGGCCTCGGTCTATTCTAGTATCGGCAATAGGAACCGAGCCGGGAAACACTTGTCGGATGCTCTTCGTGCCCTAGGGTCACAAGAGAGTGAGGTGTAAGAGGACGACTACATATCGTAAAGGTAGTCGTGAGCGGGGGGAAATGGATCGTGCGGCACACCAGAGGCACACCAGAGAGCTTGCTGACAACCTGGGAAGCAAGGGTTGCATGTTGAGGAAAAGGCTGTACCGTGTCTCTGGCACTGTAGCGCTTCGATCGGTGGCGGACCCCAGCAGATGCGAAATCCCCACTTTCCATGGCACCCTGAAACGAAGGTACTGTAGGTATTGCATCGCCACACTGCTGCCGGGATTAGCTGCTGCGTAATACATATAATAATTAAGAATATGATGGTGGGCCGGGTGATCCCTGTTGCCGATGTCCTCGTCGAAACTGTCGAATGTCGATGGGTCTCAATCGCGGGCGACCACAAGGGTGGTGCCACTGGTGCGGCCACTCTGTACTTGTAGATTGAAGATGATCTGTAAAAATCAATGTGGTGGCGCGTTGAGTTCATACCTTCCTTACTGTTATCTTACCAAAGTAATTTGTGAATCGTGTTCCGGTTTGGAGGCAGATATATCCGTAAGCATCTCGGAATCGGGGCCAATCAGACCGGCACCTTGTTGAGAACATGAATGCCTGTGCCCAAGTTCGGATTACGAGTAGTATAACAGCCCCAAGTATAAAAACTCGTTACAACGAGCACTGGTAAATGGGCGTGAGTTCATTGCGTTTTCGCCTAAAGTACCTGTCTCTTCCTGGCTAATTGCCTCCCAGCTGCAGAGGAGTGTGATAGCTCACAGATAGGCAACTGCCGTGATGGATTCGACAAGGTTGCTCGCACCTCGGTCACCTATCGTACCTAATGTATGCCCAGGTAAGCATCACGGCGCTCGCTGGATGTACGCGCGATCTTGATGGAAGTAGGAGGGGTGGACGGTAAGCCGCTGTGCGCAGCATGCATGGGGGAGGATTGGTACGAACCGACAACCGTGTTCTGCTGCCGTGCCAGGAGATCCATGCTGGCTTACCCAAGAGAGAAGTTTGATTGGCTGAGTGACGAGGATACAGGAAGAGCTGGGTCGGTCGTGTCTCGATCGTGGCGTCTGCGTAATTAGCTCAACGTGCGAAGGTCCCCCGCGACCTTTGAATCTTGGGTTCAGGTTGACACAGGCTCACACAGCGACAGGTGAGAGACGGACTACCGCGACTAGTCGTAGGCTCGCAAGATCGTAGCCCACGATCCTGACTGGGGGAGGGGATTCCAACTAGCACCCGTCGTGGCCGACCAGATGGCATATAGCGGCGCACCGTAGGAGCTGGTGCAAAGAAGGATGACGATTCTGGCGTTTCATCGGCGCATGCGACGTATGCGTCCATGGAAGGCACGATTTCCCCGAGATCTGGCAGATTACCTACGGCATCCCCATCACCCACCCACCCAGTGCCCCCGACTGTGGCGCGCGCCGAGACCTGGTCGCTGCCCAGTGCTCACTCCCACCGTTGCACGGGAGTGTGGCCCGTGGGTGGGCCGAACGTACGAGTAGGGCAAATGTCGATTGTCCAGTGACGTGACACCGCCGCGGTGGGTGGTGGTGCGTTGTCCGGGCGCGCCAGCTCGGACGGATGGCAGATCTGGCAACGGCCCCAGATGGAAGCGGGTCTTCCGAAATCTGACACCAACAGAGTTTGGCACCACCACCGCCACCACCACTGGTCCTACTACCCGTACGCACCTACTACCTATCCGTAGTGGGTAATGAAGGTAAGGGAAGGTCCTGAAAATTGCCAAATGCCAAGGGACGGGCAGCGAATTTCCCGACCCATGCATGGGGTCTGACCCACGACAATTAACAGGATCTGCGCGCAGAGTTATCCGCAAGTTCTGGAAATCTGGGCGTTTACGCACCCACTCACCACCTGCCGCTTCACGTCCGAGCACTTTCCACCAACGTACTACTATACCTAGGTAGGTAGGTACTGGGTAGGTAGGTAGGTTGCCATCATCTCGGCACCCTCACAAAGAAGATTCTACTACGGGTGTCCGTACAGTCCGAACTACCTTACTTTACGCGTTGTACAGCAGGGTGGCAGGCGCGACCAAGATGACGTACTATTATTACCTTGCGCAGGAGCAGTGCAACTACCTCATCTGTACAGTACCTACTACTTACGGACTACTCGTACCGGATAATTACCTACCTCAGCACCGGTAACCAGTCTGTATCTACCAGCTTACCTATAGCAGTATCTGTACCTTGCGAGTACAGGTACGGGGATTGCGTAGTACCCAGACGTTCCAACCGACTCCCGAGTCAGTCAGGTACGTACTCGTACTCACAGCAGGTGAAGCGAATCTCGAGATCATCACTCCTCGTCTCAACTCCGCGACACCGTCAGCACTAGACGACCAGGCAAGCATCGCCACGGAAATGGCCATCTTCCAGAACAACACCATGTCAGCCCACCAGGCGGAAGGGTTGGCCGTCAGAATGTGTTCACACCACCCTTAGGGCGCCGCACCCGCATCCACGCACACAAAAAAGCCTGCTACCACCCTCGCCCACTGCCCGCCGCCCTTTCGCCCCGCCGACCATCTGTACGGCAGATCGAGGTCGTCGGCAAGCGAGAGAGGCGTCGGACCGGCTCATCCCATACCAACATACTCGTAAGTGCGAGTGCAATACATGGCGCAGCACGATCGAATACGGGTACGTATTTACTACGAGTACTACCACAAGTGCTAGTAGTGGTAATTCATGTATTAACATTGTAAGCAGCTAATAACTCCGACTCCAAGTTCCAATCAGCGCCTGTGGAGCCAGGACCGGGGCGAGCGACTAGTACCACCTACTCGCATGGAATAAGCCTCGGGTCTCGCTGGGCTTGAAACTGGCACAGCAGCACCAGACACGCTACACACGACGCTAGTAAGCAAGCCCCTTTGAATCTGGCATGAGCCTGTCGCGGGGCGTTATCCTACTGGCACCACGAGAGGCCGGTGGTTGTCTCGTCCCAAGGACGACGGCCCGTCTCATAATATACACAGGCGTGCTGTGTCTATTGCCAAGCTTGAGCCAGCGGATGCTTGCGCCGCTGAAGAATATCTGACAACATCAGGCGTTCAACACACTCTGTGCAGGGCTAACAAACGGACCACCGTCTGTTGCCAGGCAGCCACAGGAATCAAGCGAAAGAGTCATGGATGCATCTTATGGCTTGATTGCCTCCGCCGCAAATCAGAACCCGATCGCCCACACCACCCCCTGGATACTAGCCTCGCTCCGCTTCCAAGGGCTCCTTCAGGGCCCATGACATACTGAGGGGGGCACGGAGTACGTCCACAATTACTTATACCGTGTATCCGGGCTATGAACACTCCGATCAGTACCTTATGTGTGCGGCACATGGTACTAGTATGTGGCAGGTACGAGTACAAGAAGACTCGTACCTAATCGCTGGATGCATGCGAATACATACTTCGTACTTATCACAAAACCTGTCTGCACGTTAGAACGGTGCTCCGCAGAGTCGAGGAGGGGGTCCACGGGTTCCGAGTCCCATTCACAACGTCGCCCGCAGATTTCCCTCACTCGGCGCGGCTGGCACCCCTCCCTCCCATATCACACGCAGGGGCGCGGGAATGCGTACGGGACTAACAGTGGTCAGCAGTACGCCGAGCAAGGCGTGGAGAGTCGATATATAGTAAGTATCACGGGCTCCTCCAGCTCGGGTTCCGATCACGAGAGATATTAACGGCGGTATCCATAGACCGTACAGACTACCCGATCGAGCATCGACAGATGCCTCCAAGGAGAAGTCGGGGGCTCGGGGCCGTATCTCGGTAACGGGCGGACCCGGATGTGGACAGTGACATCCTCTAGCAACACCCTACGGAATACGTCCGCACGGTGGTGCCACACAACGACACAACAACCACGGAAACCACATCCCAGTCGTCATACCACACACCACACCATTCGCACCACCCATTCTTAGTGCCCCCGGGCGGGACAGGCCCAAACCAGCCTGGTCCGGAACCGGGAATCCAACCAACAATTGTGCGCCGCATGACGAGCTAAATCTCGGCGCGCTCATGTGGCCGCCCCAACGTCACCGATCTCATCTCAATCCCGATCCGTCCTTCGTATTGCGACCCCCAATCTCTGAGTGTATGTACGCCACGCCTGAGCGCACTACTTGCGCGCGAGACGGGCGCGAGCTTGTTGGATGCGTCGCATTTCGCTCCTCTCAGGCTCCGCCAGCTCCCACCGTTACTGCTGCCGCTGCTGCACGGCCACTTGACGTCGGCTCACTCATGTCCTCTCTCCCCCCCCCGGGCCTCTGTGGCACTTTGTCGCTGAGAGTACAGATATCGTGTACGGATGTACCGGACACCTAAGTACTAGTGCATCGCCATCGCGAGACATCATTACTCGCGACAACGCAGGCACCATCCGCCTCGCCCGACAGGTTGTGTTTGATATTCTCACTGCGTTCCAGCCGAGCACGAGAGAAGTCAAAGGCTCAAGGGCGTCAAACTACGGATAGATCTGTAGATCTGAGACGGTGCCTCCCACGTTGCGTCCAGGACGCGCGGGCAGCCTTTGGTAGACAACCACCACACCAGCGAAGGGATATGGACTCGGAAGAGACGCGCGTGATCGTATCAATTCCTCTTGCTTTATACCCAAAGTACTACGGTCTACGAGGGCCTTCCTGCCTACAGCCTAGACCCTGCCAACCTGCCAACCTGCCAACCCGCCAACCCGCCAATATGTTCGCTGCAGGCCGGTCTCCACCCGCGCATCTCGTCACTTTGCTTTGTCCGTTTACTGACTGTCTGGGATCTTGGCAACCTGGACTCCATGTACTGACTACAGGAGCCCATGCGTGGTACACATCGGGCGCACCCCCTCCACCCCCCACACCCCCCTTTCCCCCCCCGGCACCATCTGAGAGCGTTGGATCGCATCTCATCTCTGGGACTGGGGGCCCGCCAGCACAAGTCAGATCGAAACCATCCCCTGGGATCATTGGCCAGATGAACCTAGTACACATACAGTCCAACAGGCCGCTCGCTCGGTCGCCTGCGGGTCGGTTGGCTGGTTCCCTGCCCCTGCCCGCCCAAGCAGTCAACCGCTCAGCCCGCTGTCATTTTCGCTCCCGGCCCATCCATGATCCATCGGGGCCCTCCCCCCCNCCCCCCCCCCCCCCCCCCCCAAAAAACCCATGCTCATCCCATGCGCGCCGGGGACACTTGGACATGGTGGCCCCATCCCCGGGTCCCAGCGCCACCACGAGGGTCCCAAGAGCGGCGAGCCATCCCCATCGCATCAGATCTTGCCCACCCAAACTGTAGCGTGGCCCCGAGAGCTACCTGGTACGAGTACTAGCTAATAGTACGTAGTCCCTTGTGTGTGGTGGATTTTGGGGGCTCCCCTTCTGCCCGTCCAGGCTGACGGACCCAAACTTTTCTCTGCTGCGGCGGCGGATCTTTTCTCCAAAGCAACACGGCGTCGTCTGGTTCTCATTCTTTCCTTCTTCTCCTTCGCATCATCCTCTCCTCCCTTCACGTCTGTTCCTGTCTACTGGCCGTGTCTCGCTTCCTCCCCTCTGGCCGTCTCCTTGTACATCTCCATCATCAGCAGTGCCAACCTAGTATACATTGATCACTGACCGCGCACCTTGGGTCTTGCGACCTTATCTAGCTGAGCTGGGCCAGCTGAGCTGGGCTGACCTCGCGAGTACCGGACCGGGCGCCAGCTTCTCTGACGGCTCACGACGGGTGGGTCAAAAAAAGAACATCACCAGCGCTTTCTCCAACACGCCCACTTCCTTACAAACTTGTTGCCTTTCTACGAGTACCACGATCGACGCACTTTAGCTCTTGTCGCCAACTACGAGTACTCATCGCCGCCACCGCCACACCTCTCGACCACAACCTGGCTGGACCACGTGAGCTCCTCATGCTTTTGATGCCTTCGTGACTTGTCATGTTAACCATGAAATCCATCCTAGATTACCTTCATCAGATGCATCGCCGGCTCTGGCTCTGAGCCGTACCTGAACTTCGCCCTCTCCGGCCAAACGCGCTATGGAAGCGGGTGACCCTGGGACTAGGCAAAGGTACGTCTCACATTCCTCTCTCCTCCGCACACACATGTCGCTCAGGTGCTCTGCCCCGTGTCTTGCCCTTGACCCTCACCGAGGTTCACCGTCTTCCTCTCGCCGTTCCCCTTTGTCTTCCACACCCACACTACTACTCTCTCTCCCCTCTCCCCCTTTTTCCCTCCTCGCCCGGTAGCGTCTCGTACTAACATGGTATTTCCACTCTGTGCAGTGCTCCCTCCTCTGCCACCAACCCCGACAGATACCAGACACCCGCGCAGCAGTACCCCCAACCTCAGTCCTATCGAGAACCGCCCGAGAGATCGCACCGCGAGCATGCTGCCATGGCCACGGCAACTCTGCTACATCCCAGTGCCTCCCACCCGCCTCAACCCTCATACTCTAGCTACCCCCCTTCCGGCTCCAACATGGCTACCTCCACAGACTCGCGCCGGCCCGCCGAGGATAGCGACCCGTCGAAGCGACACTCGCTCCCTCCCATATCCGAGGTCTTGAGCACCAAATCGAATCAGTACCCGCCGCCCGCGTCATCCAACATTCCACCGAGCACGGGATTCCCGTCCCCATTCGGAGCGGGACCACCGCGACCTTATGGCGAGGCGGAGAAGCACCCATCTCCGCAGACGCACCGCCCCCCAGCGTCGTACCCTCCGGGACGCGAACCTCTGACCTCTTTTGCGGACTCCCCAAGGACGTCGTTCGGTGGCCGGCCAGGCCTCCCTCCCGTTGCTGCTGACAGGCGTCCGAGCCCACCTAACAAGCCCGATGGCCCGCCACATCACTACCCTCATGACACGCATAAAGATCACCGTCCCCTGAATGGAGCCTACCCGCACCCGCCAGTGCCTTCGGCCTCGATATCAGCGAGTTCATACTCGACGGGGCCTCTGCCTCATGGCCAGATGCCTCTCCCATCGTATCCGACCTCGCCGAGACACGCACCACCTCACACACCTCATACTTACGCATCATCATACGATCAACGGGGCCCGCCGCGCCATGCGGAGGATGGAGACCGGGGAATGCGGCCGCCGTACGAAACGACCGTGTACTCGGCGCCTTGGAATTACGGCGAATCACTGGGACAGGTTAGTGCTAAGTCCTCGGCCGCCTCACCTTTGGCCCACACTGACTTACTGTCGGTCCAGCTTGCGCAATCCTCGCGGACTCTGTTCACATTCGCAGAGGCGTACGGTCGGATAGCTCAAGAACAACACGGCGCCCACCCCATTCCCGAACGACTTCCTACAGAGCAAGAGGTGAATGACATGCTTTCAAATGCCGAGATGGCGAGGGTAGCCTTGGAAAGGGTCAAAGAGACAGTACAGCAGTCCATCCGCAACGAGCGAGTACGGGAAGCCCCCAAAGCGAAAGGTACTTTCGAGGAGGAGCGGGAAGTGCCCTTGTTTGAGGACGGGATAAAACCCCAGTACTCGATCACAGAGGTGAAGAAGCGACGCGGGGTAAGCATTTGACCGGGCAGGGAACTGTCTGCATGTGACAAAAAGGGATGAACTTTGGCTGACAGCGACACAAGCGCGCGGCTCCACCCGGGCGATGCCACAGCTGCAATCGCGTCGACACCCCCGAATGGCGACGAGGCCCCGACGGGGCCAGGACGCTCTGCAATGCCTGCGGCCTGCACTATGCGAAGCTGGAACGAAAGAGGCAACTGGAACAGCGGAATATTCGGCCCAAACCTGAAGACAGGGCGTGAGGGATTATAGAGAGAGAGAGAGGGAGAGAGAGAGATAGGGAGAGAGAGACACTTGGATTGAGGCCAAGGAGAGCAGAGAAGACCGCCCTGTTCCCGGCGAGAGAAACAGGAGCCAGGGTCGAGCTCCCAAACACGGCGTGATACCGCGCTGGGGGAAATCTACGGAAGACGACGGCTCCGAAACACCACAACATCTATTACCGGCCATGATCTATCTTCTATATTTCTGGGCGTTTCTCTGTATATGTTAATACAGCCTAGGGAGGTCGGAGGGGGGGTTTATTTTTCTCGTCTCTTGGATCTACGGCATTGCAGGCGTTATGCGGTTGGTTTTCAGAGAGGGACAGGGCGGACACCGATGCTTTGCCTTTCCTGTCTCTTGATTTTTTTTTTTATCACTAGAGTGCGGAAGGGGGCTATGCAATTTAGACCGACAAGTTGGGACCAAGGCGAATGTTTTGTCTTGCTCTAGACCAAGAGAAAGGATATCAATACTGGATCTACAGCAGGGGGGAAAACAGATAAAGGAGATCACCCCACTGGCGAGCATTTACGAAGGTATACGGTGTGGAACCCACGGGACGGTACGAGTACGGCGTGAGATATATTATATGGTGTATGTGAGCACACGCATACGCACACGCACAAGCACACGCATATTAATATGAACAATGCTTGTCTTGGCAGGGTCCCCGTGCTGAGCCCTCATGGTCGTCGGTGCCGACAGACTCGGGGAGAGATGAGCGGGACAAAGCCGTGGCTGGCGGAAATTTCGCGACAAGCGGATTTCGGCACAGCTGGGGGGCACTTTTTCTTAGGCGGGCAACGCTTCAGGTGGAGGGTCGCGTCGATGGAGTTTTGCAAGATGATGTGTCTCAGTCGCGGCGCGCAGACACATGGCTTCCACAGCAGGGGGAGGAGGGGGGTGGAGGGGGGGAAACATGGAAGGGGATGATCTCCCGGGGGGGGGGTTCGGAGGGATGAGGGCGAGAGACAAACACGCAGGCCGGCCCACGGGCGGTGGTACGATTGTGGATGGATTGATTGGTGAAGTCGTGTGTATGATTTCGTTGATGATGCACGGCTGGATCGATCTTTGCGTGTTGGCGGGTTTGATTACGAAGTATGTGTGTGTGTGCGTGTGCAGGTGCGCAGGTGTGCTCTGTCGTGCCGTATCTGTATCATTGATCTGTGTGAAGGTGGTTACAACCTCGTGGTACCTAGGCTGAGATGGGGAGCTTTGACGGGTTAACGAAACAATGACGACAGGAGGGGTGGGAGGAGTTGGTGGTCTTCCGATGCGGGTATGTGATCTGTCACATTCACATGCCCACTCGCCTGGGGTAAAGGGGGAAAAGGGGGGGGGGNGGGGGGGGGGCGGAGATCGGGCTCCGAGATGAGGGCGGGCTGTGCGTAGGTACACCGTACGGACGTGGTGTGCAAGGTCGTAGGCAAGCCGGCGAGACCGAGGTGCGATTGTCACTCACTGCTGCTGTGTATGTGCACACGACGGGCTGGGGATGTGGTGACAAATCAGCAAGTCATAGAGATGGCTGGTTGTACATGTACAGCAGAGTAGACTACTAGACTACTAGTGCTAGGATCCAGATCGGTTGGGAAGACCCCCGGGGAGTGTGGTTCATCGGAGAAGGGAGTCGTTGGGTCGGACATTTGTATGCGCGTGTGTGTGTGAGGGTGAATGAGAGGAGGGCAATTAGGGGTGTGTGTTCACCGAACGACGTGTTCTATGAGTCCGAGTGGAGTTCTGCCGTTGCACGCAAGAGAGTGATGAGTCTGGCCGTGCTGCTCCGTATGTACAACTTGCCGTGCCGTAGTCTGTACGTACAGACTACAGCACTATCGTACACGCATCGTTGTGTGGCCGGCCCCGTGTCACCGCGTTTCTGTGCCTGCGCGCCCACCCCCCCAAGGTGCGGCAGAGTTGAGGGCGGGGCGGGAGGCGGGTCGGCGCATCCCGGAATCGGGAGACTCGAAACTTGGGTGGACAAAAGAGAATCAATGCCGCGTTCACAGTTTTTTGAATTTTTGCTTTTTTTTTGGGGGGGAGTTTTTTTGCCCCGCGGCCGGGCAGAAAACGTGTTTGCCGGCATGAAACCCACGTGGAGGCAAGAGAAGGGGGGGAAAAGCTGGAGGGAGAGCGAGGCGGGAAGGAAGGCGGGCGGGACCCGGTGAAGGGAGAAGATGGATGTGTAATGCAACAGAGATGGAAGGGAAAAAGAAATAACAATGAGAAAGGAACGAGCGGGGAAGATGGTGGTATGGTGATGCACAGGCGGAGTTTACTTGCCTACGAGGATTAGTACTTACTACTACCTACTGTAGGTACAGTACTATCCGTAGATAGTTAGTACCTGTGATGCTGCCCATATATGTCCGCATATGCGTTCTCCTCCTTGTATTCATACGTGTACACATACGTTGGAACCCACCCCCCAGTCGTCGTTCAAGCGGATATGCAACAGGCTGCTCATCATAATGGCTCAGCGCGGGAATCTGGTCCGTGGCACTCATCTACTATTACCACTTCGTAGTCTCAGCATGCCGCAATCATCCCCGACGCCCCATCACCAACAACAGCGAGCGTCATTCGCCAGCCTTCCGGGATCAGTGCCCGTGCAGTACATGAGAGAAAGCAAGTCCCAGTGCTATCCTCAGTGACTCTTCTTCACATACAGTACCTACTTGGGATTATGTCAATTGGTTAGTTGTCTGCTTACATACTACTTTACTCCTGCGCCTGGGTGGTTCACCCGCAACCCCAAACGAGGAAATAGAGAGAGAGAGGGAGAGGTAAAGAGAGAGAAAAAGAAATAAAGCAACGAGTAAAAGAAGGTGGTTTGTGTCACTGGTGTGCCGTTTAGATCTCGCTCCCGCGTGGCCCGATCTCGCATCCCTGCAGGCCGAGCCCGAGCACGTTGTTTGCCCCAGCCACCGGGGGGGAAGGGGGCGTTTCCCGCCGGTTGGGAGGGGGTTCCGCCGGGGGGGGNGGGGGGGGGGGGCGGGGGTTAGTTCAACCTCAGGTGGTTTAGCCGGTATTAATAATGGTATGTGACGTACGGAGTGTACACACAAACAAAACCGACAGGCAGATGTACCAATGTCTGTGGTCTGGTGCGTTCAATCGTATTCGGAGGAGGCATAAACATATATACACATTATATACATTTTATTTCTCAATCTGTATTCTTCTTCATTTCTCACTCCGCGTCGTTGCTGCAGATCTGTGTGGTCATGCTGTTATTGTGATCTCCAGTCTTTGACGCGCATCCCAGTCAGTCCCCTATCACATCACAAACGACACACAGAAGAAGAGAGATGCGAGAATGTGTGTGTGAAGCGGAAGCGCACACCCCACCAGCCGCATGTCTCGCAGATGGAAATAGGGAGCAGCACAGCCAAACTGGGGAATCTGCTCGTGGATGGATCCGGGTGGTGCCCAATGCCAACCAACCCCCCAACCCCCCCCCAATCCATCACGACGCGCCTGTGAAAGCGTGGTCTGCCCAACATGTCGATGATGCATGTCCCTCTGTACAAGTCCGATCTCCGCGCGTGCCAGCGTTGTATTCTCGCCTTCCTCCCTGCTTTGTGCATCTGCAAACCTGCAGCCTCTGCCGCCGGCACCGCCACCGGCACCGGCAGTGTGAGCCCGGCACCCTGGCAGATGCCACTTTGACTCGTGGTGTCTCGGGGCCTCGTCAAAAACATCTGCAATGTCCAAAAGAATCGCTCGAGCCCCTTCCCTGCCGCCAACGCACGGCGCCTCACCCCGCCTGCCTGCCATCCTCAATCCAGTCGCTCTTGCGCTTCCGGTTACCGCTCTGCCCGTCCCCGTTCACATCCCTCTCAACCTCCTCCCCGCACCCACCTCGAAACTTGCCCAGCAGCTTCGGCAGGCCCGGGATACCGAGCCCCGCAAAGTTGCGTCCCGCGCTCTCCCGCTCCCCAATCGCGATGACCGCCTCGATCAGATCATGCGTCACCTTCTCGTCCACCACGCTGTCTTGCTTGTAGCTGGGATGCGCCGCTACAAAGTTGCGGATCCAGCGTGACGTCGTGTCCAGCTCGCCGCTCGCCCGCTTGCTGATGAGCTCGAGATACGTCGCCAGCTCGCACCGTGTCTCGACGTCCACGTTGACGCTGTCCAGGTAACTCTCCACAATCGGTATCAGCCCCGGGAACTCTCCATCCGGCGACCCATTGATGATCTCGTTGATGCTCATTTCCTCGTACTCATCCTCCACAGGTCCCGGGGATGCCGCCCTGCTGTGCATCGCCGAGCCCGGCCGGCTCTCGTCACCAAGCGTCGTGTTAGCCCTCGAGGGCCGGATCGGGAAGGGGTTCTTGCGGAAGTAGAATTTCTCCTTGAGCACAGCATCCAGACCATGTGCCCGCTCCATGTTCTCGTCCACCTTCTTGATGGGTACGTAGAAATTCAGGTCGAAAGACAAAATGGCGCGTGTCACCAGCACCATGAAGACCGAGAAGGCCGCGTTCTCAAAGTCGGTTACCTGAATCTCCATCGACCTGAACTCCACCCTCCACCCGATGTTGTTATCCGCAGGCGGGGGCTTGAACCGCATGTGCTGCCAGTTGGTTGACTGGATGTTCTCGAAGTGATCCGTCTTGTTCAGGTCCAGCTCCTGCAGATCCTCCTCGAAGATGACAATTGGATCCCGGATGAACAGGTGAGCAAAGTGGGTGGCCAGTAGATCGTCCATCCCACCGTCAAGCAGCTGCTGCTTGATCTCGGGGTCGATGACCAGGTCCGGATCCAGGTACTCCCGACGCAGCCTGGGGTCGTTGGATATGTACGTCGAGTTCGAGGCATAGCGCGACTTTGGTATACGCCACCTGTCATCCTTGAGAGGCTATCGACTGGTCAGCCACCGGGTAGACAGATCTCTGACGTGGGGGTACTGTACCTTCTCGCCCAGCTCCTCGGGTGTCCTGCAGTCGACCGCGCGGCTGATTTGATTCCATCGCACATCCGTGTTGGCGAGGAAGCCCTTGTAGATAGGCGTCGCCGCGGTCAGTGCAAGCATGATGGGCCCGAGAGGACTAAGCTGGTCATACAGCTCACGACCCTCAGTGATGTTCTTGGCCTGGAATGTTATCTGAAGGCAGCAACTCCCCATGCCAAACGCCATGGCATCCATGTGAATAAAGTCATCGGGGGCTGCTCCGTTGCGCTCGTCGTCATCTTCCGGCCAGTTGTGGAGGTCGAAATTCACGGTAGGGTCCTTCCATGGCCGGGGAGTGTTCTTGTCGTGGAATACAGGCACGTTGACCTGCACTTTGCGGCCGCGACGAGACCTGATGTTGGCTGCCAGCGTGGGGAATCGGATGTGAGGGTTCGCAATCTCATCAGGCACAAACTGCGAGCGGAGCCGAGGACCGGACGGTGGGTAGTAGGGATCGGTGAACTGACCGGGGCTTCCAAGCCGCGGAAAGGTGGTCAGGGTGATGGGGTACTCGGTGGACAGCATGTGCTCCTTGGCTATCTTTCTCCTGAGCTTCATATCAGGCTCCACGTCCAGGAGCTCTTTGAAACCTATGCCCCAGGGCCTACCCGGAGTAGCTTCAAGCATGAAGCGTCCAAACTCGGGGTGAAACACGGGTATTGGCTTGGCTCTTGAAAGACGTCAGTGCCTCGAAAATCCGTCCGAATTGCGGGATAATGTTCATACTGTGTCTGCTTCAGCTCATGGTTCTGCTGCGCCGCTGTGCAGCCGCCATTCTTGGCGAGCTCATGATCCGAAGCCAAAGCATCGAGGATCTCAGCCTGGCGTAGCGAGAGAAGGACTTTGGGCTCGTCTTTGGCGTAGGTCACAACCAGATACTCGATCTGGCCAGGAGGTTAGTGAATTCTGAAGGATGTCGGGGCCTATATTCGCTGACCTCATCTCCCCACAGCATAGCATCGCGCTCTTTCCCCTTGGCCTTGTTCCATATCTGCAAGAGTTGCTGTTCAATCAAATGTTAGAACTTTGCCACGACGGTGGAAAGACAATGCCAATACGGACCTTGATGCCCCATTCCCTGACCTGGCCAGCGCGCTTCTTGGCGTCTGGCCATTCCAGCGCCGTGCCGAGCGCTCTGATATCCAGTTAGCTGACAGGAGAGTTTACATGCTGCGCGAGACTTGAGGACGTAACGTACAGGAGGCCCATCTCTAGCGTTGCCTAGGTCGTCACCAATTTTCGGATGATGCCGTCCTGGATGAAGGGTGGCAGAACCCCGCGAGAAGCGTCGAATGACGTGAGATGAGACCTATGACAAAACGGTGCAGCGAGGAAGCTCGGCCTATCGGACGGACAGTGACCAGAGAGGCCGATGTTCCGAACCCCGTCAAGACTAGCGGGCGCAATAGATGAAGGGCCGATCGGGTCGAAAACAGGGCGGAATCCGATGTCGACCCTTTCCCTCAGCGGTTCGTCCCGAGCGGGAAGATCTTGGGAAGTGTTGCGTGATGGAAGGGCACTCTGCGGGGCAATCCAGGCACACAACCCGTCAGGTGCCTTAGGGACTACGCGAGTCTGACGGATGCAACCAAGACAATGGCGTGATGAGTGCGTAGGAAGAGCCCATTATATCCATGGACCATAGTTTTTTTTTTTTTTTTTTTTTAATGTCGCAAGCGAGCGTTCCCGGAGGAGGGAGGTGGAGCCCATGACCGCGAGCGGCTTAGCAATCCCGCCGCGGCGGCGGAGGTGCGGTCGCGCGCGTGGTGTGGGGGAGTGCAGCAGAAGCTTCAAGGTTGTAACTTTTGCCCGCCATGGTACTCGTACGTCGGTAACGCCTCGGGGGATTGCATCATCGCCACGCTGCCGCATTGGCTCCTGTCGCTGACGGGTTGTTGCCGGGCTATCGGTCAAAAGAATGATTGGTGCTGACGTTTGGCATGTAGAGCTTTTGATGTGATAGTTGGTGTTCCCTATAGTGGATTGCCAATGAGTGGGATTGATTCACAACGGAGAGATGGAAAGCTGTCGAGGACCCGAATGACACTTCTTGCAGATGTTGATGCATACCTACAGTATTAGCGTCTGGTACCTGGTACTTGTAGCTCGCTGTTCTCGCGTCCGCCCCGAGGGAGATCATGTGATTCTTCTGGACAACCGCCCCCTACAGGTAGATAGGTGGTAGCTCCTTCCCTCTCCGCGCGCGCAACTCCGACGCGCAGATAGAACCTCCGCATTTGTCATGAAAAAGGAGCCTTGCTTATGAATCCAGAGGCTGAACATCTCCTTTCACCGACTTATAAATTAAATTACCTCATGAATCTCGTGTCTACCTAGTACTTCCGTTGCTGAACGCTGCAACACGACGGGATGGGAGGGACATCGACATCCCCTCATTGTGAGAGCGGATGGGCGTAATCAGTCGTGTGGGGGCGGGAGTTGTTTTCCACCGTACATGCAATTCGTGAATAACAACTTGTTGAAGCCATATGGCCACTACTAGTGAGTGGTGCACAGCCCCGGCGGTGCATTATCCGCATTGGAGTTCGAAGCCGACACTTGGCCTTGCTGCTATACTAGTACTATAGTACTACATAAGTACTCTTCGTAATGACAACTTGAAGGTATCTTATACAACAAACCCGGGTCTACCTGGTACTGGTCGTACCCACCGCTCAAAGTGCATTTCGAATCGCATTGAATCCGACCTCCGGGTCTATCCTCCCTGTATCAGTCCAATAGCGACTCCTCTGAAATCATTCCGTAACGGCTGTGCCCCGAACGCCTTGCTATGCCAGTTGTGGCCGCAGTCCCGGGCGAACACACCTAGGGACCCCTTGGTTGGTCTCTGTTGATACAGGAATTTCGCTGCGCGCCTAGCGTGCCTCGGAATAGTCGTTCAACGCCACACACACGGCACCCCGATGGTGCCCATTATACTGGCGGATGATCTGCTGGCTGCCCACCTCCCACAGCCTGGCGTAGTGGTCCGAGCAGGCCGTCACCAGGTATGCCGAGTCGGCGCTGAACGCGCAGTCCCACACCCAGCGTTGATGTCCCGTGAGGGTGGCCTCCAGCGGGAAAGGCTCTGGCTCCTGCTCCGCGCGGGGTTCCGTGTTGCTGACCTCCCATATCTTGGCGGTGTGGTCCGCACTGCAGGTGGCCAGCTTCTTGACGTCGGGGGATAGCAGGATCCTGGTGATGTATTCCTTGTGCGCGCTGAAGTGTGTCACCGGGAGGAGTTGGGTTCGGTCGAATGACTGGATAAGATGCCAGACAAAAACATTACCCTGTGCAGAGTACCGTTAGTCTTGGGACTGGCGGCAGGGCTCGCATTGCGGACGTACGGAGTTGTTTGCCGCGCACAGCAATGAGCCATCGCTGGCGACTGTGACGCTAGATACCGACACATCCTCCTCGGGTATCAGTTCGTGGGAGCAGTTATTCTCCGCCAGGTCCCAGATGCGCACGCTGCCCGCTCGGTCGCAGCTGATGATCTCGCCCTGGTTAGGGTGGATCACGACGTCGTTGGCGGGACAGCCGTGGTTATAGCTCCGCTGAATCGAGCCGGAGCGCGTCTCCCATATCTTCACCGTCCCATCCTCGGAGCTGGTTACCATCCACTTCCCCTCGCAGTGGAAGGCGACGCCGGTGATGTTGCCCGTGTGGCCCTCGAACGTCAGCAGCGGATTAGGGTTCGTCGACTTGATATCGTAGAGCTTTACGGTGTGGTGGCCAGCGGCGGCGAGGAAGCGCTTGTCCGGCGAGATGCATAGGCGGTTGACCTGGGAATCAGGGTGCTGGATCGTGCGGGAGCATATTCCCGACAGAGCCTCCCAGAACCTGGGCGCTCGTCATGTCAGTACGGACGAGTCCACCACCGGATCAAGAGACGCATGGTCGAACCTGATGGTATGGTCATATCCGGCTATACCAACTGTCAGCATTCGAGGCAGGCGGTCGGGGGCGGGGGAATGGTGATCGCAGTTGCGCACCTGTACATAGAATCACGGACATTGCAGCGGGTGACGAGGATGATGCTGGCTGGTGTCCCTAGCAGCTCATTGCGATTGGCGCAGCCGGAATCAACAGCACTTAGGCGAGGTGACGTCGAGGTTCACTGGAAAGCCCCTCGAGGGACCGGGATGCTGCTATAGCTACCAGGTAGGCTGTTGAGAGATGCGGCAGAGTGCAAGGTGGGCTAAGGCGAGGCTGGAATCTGTCGCGATGACGGGTGGGGTCCATCCCCATTCGAGGTCCCTAATGCCCCTCCCCGATAGTGTCATCCGCCCCGATAAAGTACTCACCCACCTTTACCACCCGCAGGTGGGCGTGCACTGTGCAGTGTGCACCAGCCGCTGCACAGGAACGAACCTTGATGAATCAATTTCTCTTTCACTTTGATCTGACTGCAACCTTTCACGCTCGTCACCGCATCGGACTCACGCGAATCACCTCCCAATCACCCTGACACGGAGCCTACAGAGCAAAGAACGCCCGATTATAATCGGGTGCAACTCAACATCACAGCAAGGCTGCACAGGCGCCGGGTTTCGTCGCGCTTCTGGGCGGGCATCATCGATCGGTTAGGAAGCGCACCATCGCCCACGCAATGCTCCATGGAGATGGCCGATTATGGCATCGAGAATATAGGTGTCATCGTAATGTCTCAGGTGTCGGCATGCTAAGCGCACCAAGATGCCTGTCCGGGCCATTCATCCGACTTTCTTGGCGCGGCGATTCTTATAGGAGACTCGAGTATCACAGCATCTCTATCTCGCATGAGGATCGTGTCACATATTCGTCCAGGTGACAACGGGTCCATCGAAGGCCAGAATCTGACCACGGGCGTCTCCTGGGAGGACCTTGTTGTGTTGTGACATTTCCAGACTCGGTGCTGACATTCACTAACAAGCATCTAGATCTCGACTTTCCATCCCTTACTACTGAGAAAACAGCGATATAAATTGCAAACTGGCACCTGAAACGAAGTACAAGACCGGAGAATACCCGAAAGATACAGTGAAACACATACTTCAATAGCGAGGGATATCTTGCGAAACACTGTCCAACGCGCCTTTGCTCACCGCCAACATAGAAGCACAAAACACTACACAAAACACTACATAAGATGGCGGGAAACTATCAACCGCGTCGCCCCTGGCCGCTACTATGCGACCAAGGTGCGTATCCCGACTGGTCCGCCGACGATGAGTGGCTCGATGACGAATGGTTTGACGATGATGACCCATTCGCTGACGAGGAGTGGTTCGACGACGAGGCTGTGCCAGATGGCCCGGAAGCTGGCACCATCCGCACAAATGTGCTTCCGCAGTATTCGCACCGCTGCTTGCTGAGAAGGCGAATTGTCAGCCAGCTATGAACGGGGTTCCGAGGTCAATCTCTTCCACTGAGCATACGATTTGAATATATCGTGATAGCTGCACATGTCGCAGGTCACCGGGACAAGACCTTGTGCCATACCCGAGGCATAGTGGGCTGCTGCCATTGTTGCCTAACAAGTGTCGAGGTGTTATATATATATATATGTATGTATGGTGAGTGCTTTTTGAGAAAATGAGTCCTTGTCTCGCTCTGGCGTATAGAGTTGATCTAGGAAGAAGGATGAAGACAGAAACGTTATCATGTTTGACGGGCGAAGAGGGGAGTGTCATATATACCCCTGCGACCACTACCGAAGCTTCCTCGAGACATTCGGAAGGCGAAGACTTTCACGACTGTACCTTCGAGATGCTCGACAGCCCAATCGCCTAGGATCAACAAGAATAATAACAACGACATCACACTGCCGTCCCAATGGCACCGAGTCCGACCCGGGGGCCGAGTCTCATCGGCTGCAAAGCGAGGTCTGGTGATGCGCGCAAAAAAAAAAAAACGAACTCGGTATAGACGACTAGCCTGCCCGAATAGGCCACCGGGTTGAATAAGCCCAAGACATATGGGCACAAACAGAGAAAGGCAGAAAGAGAGAGGGCGCGCAGAAAGCCGGAAACCACCACGCACACCCCGGGACTACGCGGACTCGGCGGAGCGGATGACATGGCACATGGCGTTGATCAGTCCTGCCCTCGTGGCCTGTCCGTCAACGTGGTCGATCTTCGAGGGCCGGACAGCACTTGCATGCTGATTGAGGCTTTTGTTTCTTCCTCCCCCTAGGTACTGCCTGATACCTAGGCAGACATCTACCTATGTACTAGTTGGGCTCTTCCCGGCGCTGCAGTTACATACACCCGTACACACATTCCGACAACCAACTTGGGAACTGGGAACCCCAGGACGGGTACCCGCAGGCCAAGAGGAACAAAGGGTATCGGTAACCCCGTAGGCGGTTCTCTCCGAGCCGTGGCACCGCCCAATCCCCGTGCCCTCCGCGCTTGGCGCCTGGCCCGGCCGAGAAGACACCCCGACTATGCATCAATATACCTTTTACTTACCCGCCCAGTCCCCGCCCGCATCCCCATTTGTCCAAACCGCCAGACTCGGTCAAGCAGAGGGAGACAGGGGAAGACAGCTAACGCTAGTCCAGCAGCAGATCACTGACTCTGCTCCGCTACTTTCCCACCTTGCCGCTGGTTGGAATACTTCCGAAAGAACGACGACACTCGCGGGTAAGCAGCCCGCCGCCACGTATGTACGGCATGCCACTTTGTCCTGCTACACCCACTCCGACGATTGGACCGTCACCACGGTCATGCGGACACCTACTCTACCTTCTGAGACACGCCGCCTCCGACCCAGCGTGACGGGTCCGGTTCAGCACGGAGGTCTTTCTTCTTTGTTGCTGGGAGCGGTTCCCGCCTCGTCGCCCGCCCATCACGAATCCTCCGCCTCTCCTCACATCACATACAAACCGCTGCCTTCCACTCTATCTCAAAACACACCACAATACATGACCCCTCGATGCCCAACGAAACAAAAGCCCAACCATCGGCCATCTCCAGTTTCTCCGGCAGAGAGAGGAAACCCCCCTCCCCCCCCTCCCCCCCAACATCTGCGCCCAACCCCGGCGCGGACGTACGTACAGCTTACAGAAAGCAACCCCCCGCGACTCACTTACACATAGCCCCCCATGTGTGACTCCACCCTCCTTCACCCAACCGGTCAACGTCGAAGGACCCTCCCCATCCCAACCCCCCCTGTCAGCTTTCACCGGTTGCCTTAGCGCGAGGCGCCTACCCGTCTCGCTTCGCAGAGACACCAGACCACCTCCCCTCCACCCATCACCAACCACGAACCCGTCGCCGCCACTCGCGCCAGCGGCTGAGACTTCTGAGGACGACGATGACCAGCAAGCCGATGGGCGAATCAGTAAGCCCAGGTCGACAAGAGGGCTCCGCCTCCCTCTCACCGATGAATCGCCCACGTGTTTCTTAAGCATGCTCGTCGAGATAGACAAACGTCCCCCTCGCCCTCAGCCCCGTCACGGTAATTTCATTCCGCCCTGTGTACATTGCACTTGTCGTCATCAGGCATATGACAGGTTCCCCGAGAGTTTCGAACCCCCGTGAGAGGAAATACCTGGAAGCCCATGTCCATCGTTATTATCAGGCGGCCGTTGGAAGCCGCTCCAATGCGCCTCCATCCTCAGCACGTCTGCCATAACTGCTTTTACGAATGGCCCGTCTGGGATCTTGCCAGGACAGCCCTGGTACAAGCCGGCGTGATTCGTCAGTGACTTTACATATGATTTCGAGTGCAAAGAAGGGTAAATGAATTAAGCAAACTATCGTAGACGTGAGACCATAGCTATTCCCATCCTAGTTGAACCAGCAATGGCCGCCCTGGCCGATTCCAATCTAGTTACCTTGGGACGCTTGAGCCAGGACATCAAAGTCCCAGTCCGAAATTTGGATACCACGCCCGTGAGATTGGCCTGCAGCCCAAAGGCCCCCCCACAAGACAAAAAAAAAGAAATTCCGTCCTTGAGGAACTTCATTGCCCTCGACACAAGCAGAGTGAAATACAAAATTACCTAGCCTACCCATACTCCGAAACTCAGTAACCGAGACCTGTGCCAACTGCTGATAACAAACGAGTATAAAACAGCAGAAGAAAAGAAAGTATAGTAAATGAACCCCTAACCCCAGAGGCGAGAGCTGCTCACAGAGCGGGAGCAGTCGCAATGAGTGCAGACATCACCGCGACACCTCCGATAGCAGCGTAGCCAAAGGCTTTAGCGGCGTAACTAAGGGCTTCAGAAGCATGGCTGAAGTGTCCAGTATCACGGCGCAGGCGTTTTGGCGGCCTAGGCAGGTCTGACCCGGATGCCATACGAGGTTGGGTGGGCTCAGGGGCAACTTGGACGGGGCCAGCAGGTCCTTGTTCCGAACTGTGAACCTGCCCGCAAGCGGGTGTCGAAGTATCCTCCTCCTGCGACGACTCAGAGATATCGTCCGCCTTTCTCTTCACCGTTTTGGTCTGGGATGCTGCTTCGTTACGTCCAGAGTTACGGCTCATCGTTTCGGAAACTTTCTCGGACTCCGGCACTGATCCTTCAACGTTCTCGGGCATTTCCAGCTGGTAGGCCGACATCTCGGCGATAAAGGCCGACGAGACCTGACCAGCAGCCGGCGGGACCTGGGCAGAAGCCGGCGGGACCTGGGCAGAAGTTTGAGGAAGGCGATCGTTGCCAAGGGGCGTGTCCAAGGATTTCGCGCTAGATGTGACCAATTCATTGGAGAGATGGGCCCTGGTCTCGTCTTCTTCACAGATAGATGCCTTCGTTTCTGCTCCCTTATCAACTCGCGGTGGGAGCCCAAGCACTGTCCTGACATCCCTTCGGCGTGGGACTAACTCGGTCCTTGTCCTAGACTGCTCCCACTGCTCCCAGGTAGACTGCTGGCCTGGCTTGCGAATGCTATGCGTCCAGGCATCTTGAGTGAGATGCACGGGATGCCCGTCCTGTCGCGCATAATAGTCGCGGCGTATATCGGGATTGCCGGGGGTTTGCACCCAAGCAACCTGCGCAGGGGTGGAATAGAATGCGGCCCATTCAGGAAGGGGGGACAAGGAGTCGGGCCTATCCGCGTGGCCGTTCTGAACGGGCCCGTCTGGTCGTTGGGTCGAAGACTCACGGCCATCTCCCCTCCTAGAAGTAGCGTTGATGGGTGAACTGTAAAACGGCATGTTCCATGGGCTGGCAGGACTTCGTCCGGGGGAGTTTAACGGGGTAGACATCCGGTCTTTCCCCCCCTCTTCTTCGCCAACTTGCTCTTCTTCTCCTTCGCGCCCTTCCCGGTAATCATCCTCTTCGACTGGATAATCAGAATACCCCGAGTGACTTTCTTGGGACGTGTCATCCGCGTATTCGAACTCCTCGGATTCAGCAGACTCGTTACCATACTCCTCTGTCTCCACGACAGACGAGCGCGACGATTCAAGTTCTCCGAGGCTGGAGCTGACGACGGATTCATGGAAGGAAACCTGGCTGCTCGAGTTAATGGCTCCATCTTGGTCTTCAACTCCCCGTGGTACATCGTCACCGGAGGCACCGGAGTCAACGCCATCGCCTCCTTCACTCGTGAGGTCGACGCACTGCCTACTAGGGCTTGCGTTGTTGGATTGGCGTGGAGCGTGGACGCGCCCCTCTTCGATGGAATCGACGGATTCGTCATCATCATCGTCAGGGACGGTAGACAGATCCGGGATCAAGCCCGCTGCTGCGTAAACCCTTTGGGCAGCTTCGGTAGCATAAACCTTTGGGGCAGCTTCGGTGCTCCTACAGTCATTGCTCGCACGAGTGTCTTCGACATCGGAGTCCTCGGGGACCATGAATACCTTCGGCGGGTCGTGTTGTGCGCTGCAAAAGTACGGTGGTCAGTTCTTATTTTCGGTATCGTTCCGTATGAACGATTAGAGCGAATTACCTAGCAGGCTGCCACAGAATATCTGTCTCTACCGTGATAGGTGGCAATGGCCCGGTCTGCGCCCTATCGACGGAGACTCCGAAGGTAAAAGTATCGCCAGTAGAAACTGCTCGGGACTCGCCCTTGGCAAGAGCGCGATTGTTGTGCCGAGTACCGTGGAGCGAACCGACGTCGCAGAGAAACACTTGCTGGACAAGTATAAGTACAATGAGAAATAAAAGCAGGGGGCCTTTAGGAGACATACCCGTGTATTGTGATCCATCCTGAGCTCGGCGTGATTCCTCGACATAACGAGGCAGTTGAAGTAACCGTTCGTCTCCGATGCCTTCACGTCTGCCTTTGTCTTGCTAGTGCGGCCGATGGGAATGGTGGGTTTCTCCTTGCTCAGAAGAATTCTGCGCTTAGGGAACTGCGAGTCGTATGGGCTTCGGGCGGTCAGGATGACGAGCGCTGGAAACCGTATTAGCGACCTGGGGTGCAGACGCACTTATGTACGAGCAGATGGAAGTAGTAACGTACCCGTAAGGCCCTGTGGCTTATCCATGGCTTCAGGCATGACGACTTCTTACTCTGCTGGGGATGAACAGAGTTTGACGGCCAGGGAAAGGCGTGATGGTGTAGGAAGTGCTTCGTGTTGCTGTGGTGGCAGTGCGGGGGTGGCAGTCAGCATGAGGAAGGCCCCGCGGTCATCCGCCGGCCATTTCACACACGATCGGCAGACGAGAGATGGAGATGGGATGCAGAAGAGGAGAAAAGAAGTGAGGCAGAAATCGCAGGCGGTGCAGAGAAGAGAGAAGTGGCAGCCCGCGGATAGCTGGATGAGGTCGATGTGAATCGGGCAAGAGGAGAAGAGTCGTGCGGGACTGACACGGGTGGGGCATGTCACTGTCAGAGAGGTCACTGCCAGATCAGGCAGAAAGGCAACCTGGAACGGAACTGCCTGGTCGGTACTAGTAGTACCTGGGGTACCGTAACAGCACTTCACATGCGGCGTTATCCTACCGGTAGTAGAATTAACGCGGGGTACTTGCACCTTGCGGGGTGACCGGAGGTCTACCAAGGTACTACCAGGTAATAAAGTGGTCACTCAGTACTACTAACTATTAATAGTTGTAGTGATTACCTACTTGCTGAATTTGCTAATGCCTGTGATATTTATTCTGCGAAGAGTTGCCTGCGACTTAGGATAGTGACTACTAGTACAGTTGCGACATCGGTTAGATGTGGACTGGGGCTAGATCAATCAGCTGTCACGGCAGCTTCGGGGCGGTTCAGTATCCGAGGCATGATACACGGAGACCACCGCCGCGTTAGAGTTTGGGGCTGCACGTAACTTGGGAGCGAAATGCTGGTATGAAGCTTTGGCCGACTGTGGACGGGCTTGGAAAGTGCAAGATGGTGCGCTTGCCTTCGAAATCCTTTCAAAAGACGGGATCATCAACGGAAGAAGGCACAGCCGGAGCAGTGCCGGTGAGAATTCATGACGGCTGCCGTGGAAAGGCGAGACTGGTCGGTGGCCAGTCACGGGTCTGGGGCAGAGAGCGAGGGCTTGCCTGGATTTATTGCAAAATGAGAGCACAATCGCGCTGTGATGATGGACGCCTCACAAGTGAGGTACAGGCGCCTACAGTAAAGTGCGTGCAGGTGGAAGTGGAACCGTGGAACGTGGGGTTATGACGCTATTCTGGGCAGCAGGGCGGCCCACAGCGGGGCAACGGACCACTGGTGAGTGGGCCGCCCGGCGATGGTAAGGGCGGGTCTCCGGAGTCCAGATCTCTGCCAGTGTGTTGAGCGTCGTCTTCTTGAGGGTGCTAAAATGGGTTGCACACCTCGGTTATTACTCGTAGTATCACTGTGAACTGATATTTTTGTTAGCCAATTTCCATCAGGGTAGTTTTGGATCTTGAGGATATCTAAATATATCCCCTACCATGGAAATGCAATGTGCAGTGGCCATATCTTTCTCGATGCGACCTGCCAACGCATCTCGGGCAGAAATCATGGCGGCCGCGGCCTCTCATGTACAGATCACAGCACGCGCAGGCCACAATGATTGGCGGATTTAGAGTCGGGAGATAAGGCAAGCGGGACTGGAAGCACCTGACCAAGCAAGAGCTCCAAGCACGAGACGCACCTTCCTCGGGCCTCGTGAGGCAGAGTGGGAAAGCAGTAAGCACCCATACGTTGCAGGACCCTCGGAATATGTAAGCGGAATGCAAACACGATCAAAGAAAGCACTTGGCACCTTGCCGCGTTGCAAGGCATTCGACAGATAATGGTATTCTCGTACGAGTAACGACTCATACCAGTCGGCCTTGACGTCAGAGCCTCGTGCAGCCGGAATGGTCACCCCGGTTGAGCGCCACCGCCACCGCCGCCCACTAAGATACCAGTGGAGGCACTGCCACTGCCCGCCCACAGACAGCTCCACGAAAATTACTATAAACCCCCGCCCTCGCGATGGAAACCACATCACCTCATTGTTGGCAACCCCGGGTAGATTAAACTTTCCCTTCTCCCACGAACACCCTTTAACACCAACCCGAAAACTTTTATCAGACCGCCCACGCGGCCCCTATTGAGGTGTAAACAAACAACGGAAATTCGTGCATAAACTCGACCTTGCCCCGCGTCCACTGCGACCCCTCTTCTCTTCTTCCATCCTCATGGAGCCACGCTTTCAACTGGGACCTTACACTTCTTTATATCTGCCACCGACTGCCTAGCACACGCAGCAATCTCCGGAACGCTTTCGTGCTTGCGATACGGGTTCCTACCTTGAAACGTCTACGTCTATCGCCATAGAACCAGACTCTAGAAACCCTCACCTACAGAGAATCCCCGCCTGCAAACCGCACCTGCGTCCCCCTTGAGGCAATATCCGGCCCGAGGTTCCCCCTCCCCTGGACTCTCTTGTTTACGCAGCGAGACCGACTCAGCCTATCTTCTACCCCGATCCAAGACGACATATTCACCATGAGTCAAATGCGGGTCAAGGAACTCAAGGCCGAGGGCAAGACTGTGTCCAGGAAGGCCCTTAAGTCGGGCCGCGCATCTGGCACCGCCTCTCCCGCTGGCTCCGACGTTCTCAGCCGAGTTTTCCACCACGAAGAGCTGGCATCTCGATCTGAGTCCGAGGCCACACCGCCTGAGACTCCACCAGCCACCGACGAGGAGCTTTTGGAGGGTCAGCTGACGCCAGACGACCGCGAACTCCCGGCATTTGAACCCGACAAGCTGATCGCCGAGCTGCAAGACCGAAAGGCAAACCGCAGCGACACGCGCGAGCTCCTTATAGGGCACTACATCAAATTGCTACGGTATAGGTACAATGGTGAGCTGGAAGATGTCACCACCGGCGCGCTCGTCAACGCCTTTCTTCGCGGTGCCCAACGTGCCCCCACACCCAAGGAACGGATTCTCAGTTTGAAGGCTTATTGCCTCACCGCCTACCTCGATAATTTGACCAATATCGACGCCATTCGCGCTACCCTGAAGCAGATTCTCACCGACTCTCGGGACGAGGACCTCCAGATCTGGGCTCTTCGGGCCCTCACCGTCACTGCCGTTCACTACGGCGGCGGCGAGGAAGATCTCTTTGATTACCTGGATGTCCTGATCGAAGCCATCCAGAGCAACGGTGAAAAGGTCGGCGCCACTGGCAAGGACGGTGTCATGGTGGCCCTCTTTGTCTGCTGGGCATACGCGGCCACTTTTGCTAAGAGCCTCTGGCACCAGGCCGACTATGCCATGGATGCCTTTGTCGAGAAACTCGACAGCACCGACCCCGATACTCAGACGGTTGCGGGCGAGTGCATCGCCTACATTTTTGAGTGCTCTCGCGCCCACGAGGAAGAGGAGGGGGAGCCATTCGAGATGCCCTACGACCCTGCACGCGTGGCCTCCCGCCTCGAGGAGCTGAGAAAGGAGTCCAACACCAAGCCGAGGTCGACGAAGCAACACCAGGCCCTCAGGAGTGTTGCTACTTCCCTTGAACTCGGAGTTGGCCCCTACTACACGGACGGAAAATCCACCAAAGCCTACGGCTTTAGGCTGCGCAAGAGGAACGTGGGTTACTCCCTCGGCCAATCGGCCCCGGTGGAATCGTGGCACCTTTATCACCGCATCACCTTGCTCCGAGCCATCTTCGACTCAGGACTGGAGCGCCATATCGAGTATGAGACTGATAGTATCAAAGCGATTCTTGGGGACCTGGATTGGGAGTATGTGGTGAAGACGGACACCCAGTCATGGTCTAGGTTCGACATGGGTGATGATCACTATTTCTAAGGGTCGAGCTATGGCAAGAACCTTGTGCGGCTGTGTCACTTGGGTACGATGGTAGAATATTCGTCGTCAGATGCCTTTTGCTTTTGGGTGTTTTAAAATGGGAATTGATTTCATGTTTGATCCATGCTAGAGAGAGGTTGGGTATACGATTCTGAGGAGGGAGTACGGGACTGCTCCAGGGTTTCACTGGGTAATATGTGGGTTTCGGACAGCTTATGCTGCCAGTATTGGTTACTCCTGTTACTTGTGTGTTTGTTTCTTTGTGGAGGATCACGTCGTGGAACGAAAACTACACTGAGATACCACATCCCCGAGGAGGGCTGGTCCTAGGAGGATTTAATAGACTTTCTGAAGGGGCAGGAATGAGCCGCCTACATATTCATACGCTACCTGAGTATTGCATTGGTGTGCTTAATGACAGACGTCGGCGCACATGCTCCTTATTCCTCCCGTTCATTACCAACGTATCCGCGTGGATTCTCCCTCATTGTCGGCATGTCAAAGACTAAGACTCTAGTAAATCAGAATGCAAGAACAACAACAATCTAAGAACCATACCTCCCCTTTTTCCGCAGTCTGAAGAAAAAAGAAAAAAACCACTTCTTCCCATTTGCTTGTCGGAAGCCAAAGAACAACCAAAGTCTCCCTTCCTCCACAGCTCAGTACACTTCGCCGAGTGCTGGGCCAAGAATCGCGCCGCCCGCGCAGATTTATGATCCATCATCGCCGGTCGAAAGACGTCTTCTCCCAACAATGACTCGAACGAGCAGGGGAGTTCCGCGCTCAAAAGACAAAGCGCCTCTCAGAAGCAACGACGATCCGCTGCACAATGACAGCAAGGAGGATAATGCCACCAACAATTATGAGCAGGCCGCAGAAGAGGAACGCGGCCAACTAGCCCTGTGTATCCTCAACGCCGCCGCTGGTGTGCTGCTGCTGCTGCTGCTGTTGTTGCTGTTGCTGGTGGCTCTCGAGCAGGAATCCCGCTAGGGGCCCGCAGCCAAAGGCGCTGACGGAGCAGATCATCATCATGAAGCCGATGCGGAAGCCGATGTAGTCCATGGCGGAGCGAGGGGTGATCTTGGCGATGCAGGCGGAGCCGAGGGGCATGATGCCGCCGGAGGCGAGGCCGTAGAGGACGGCAAAAGTGATCATGCTGGGGAGGGTGCGCATGGTGACCCAGCAGAGGGTGAGGGCGGCGGCGAAGAAGGACGTTGCGCACAGCACGTTGAACCTGCAAGAATATCAGTTAGCATACACTTGAACACGAGAAGGTTGGCCTAAGGGGTAAGGGGTAAGGGGTAGGGACCGTGGGGGTGTTTACTCACGTTCCGAGGCGATCGGCGAGGGCCCCCGTGCCGACGCGGCCCACCGCGGAGCCAGAGTAGCAAATAGCCAGGAGAATGTTGCCCATAGATTTGCGTCCGTTGTACTCGGCGAATAGGGGGATGTAGTTAAAGGGCACGAGGAAGCCGCCAAAGATGAAAAAGAGGGCGGCGGAGAGCGCGAGGAATCGTGGCTGCGCGACCGTCTTGAGTCCCTCCAAGATGCCGCGGGAGCCAGCACCACCGCCCTTACCGTCGGCAGTGTCGGGATGTTCAGAACCGTTTCTGAGCCAGAGCAAGTCTCGAAGGGTGATCTTGACACGACCAGGTCGCTCCTTGACAAGAAAGGCAGAGACGATGAGAGGGACCAGGGGGATCAGACCGACGCCCTGGAGAGCGCGCTTCATGCCAAACTCACGGTGCAGCTTGTCGACCACGATGGGCCAGAAGATGCCCCCAATGGAGGAGCCTGCGGCTGACAGGCCGAGAGCGAGACCGCGGCGGCGATCGAACCAGTCCGATATGATGCTGGTGACCGGGTAGTACCTAGTGTCATGTCCACAGTTAGTATCTTCGTTCAAGTCCAAAGTCGGTAGGGTTAGTTAAGTCACACTTACAGGAGGGTGTTTGAGAAGCCATACATGAACCCCTGGAGGGCCAGGACGACGCCGAAGGAGTTTCCGTACTCAGCGACCAGGAGGTAGGAGGCGAGGAAGAGAAGGGTGCCGACCATGATGAGGGTTCCCGCGCTGATTTTGTCGGAGGCAAATCCGATGAGGCCACCGAGGAAGAAAAGAAGTCCCGGCTGCTTTCTGGTTAGTATTTCTAGTTTCTCTTCAGTTATTCTTTTTTTTTTTTTTTCCTTCCGGGGGTCAACTTACCTGGACACTTCCAATCCACGTGATGGCAGAGAGGCTCGTCTCCTTGGCCCAGGCTTCATCCAGATATCCAGCCTGGAAAGTGCCAAAGGAGTTGAGCATCCCTGTAAGGTTAGTTTATGTCAGCACAAGTTCTCTCCGTGAGAGAGGGAGGAAGGGGAAATACACAAGGAAAGCTTACCCATTCCGGCCCAGTAGTTGATAAAGCCGCCGACCACGGCGAGCCAGGCGCGCCAGCCGCGATCCGTGATGTGCTCAACCTCTTGGAGAGGCTCTTCGTGATGATTCTGGCGTGTCAGTTCGTAGAAACTATTGCTATCGGCGGTGGTGTCGGGGGTAGCGGCCCCCATATCCCTCTCGGAGGGTGTTCTAGTCCGCGAGGGCCTCATCGCGTGCGCGAATCTTCGCAGGTTGTGAGGGTATCGCTGATGGTGCACTTCAGAACGAATAGCGGAGGTGTAGAAGAGAGGAAGGAAGATGTGTGGGCGGGAGGAAAAGTCGGAGAGGTGTGAGAGTCGGAGATGATGGTGTATGCACGGCACTAGTTATAGAGGGAAGTGAATGCATCCCCGGCAGCTGGCAGAGCAACCCTGTTTACACGCGTCTACCCCCTAGGAACAAGTGGCCTGTAAGGTGAAGACTATTGTAGTTTATCTGACTTCTTTACTGTAGGGGCCACATGTGAACATGCATGCAGGAGAACGAGACGAGATGGACAACACGAAGGCTAGCGAGATGTTCTAGGAACAACATGACGCGCTGTTATAAGCCCTCTTTCCCACCAACCTTTGTTCTCAACCCCTAGAACAGGTGGCAAATATAGGTGTCTGTCGCCGATGTGACCTCGGCAACATGATTCATTGACGAGTCCGCACTTGTTGGTCGCCATCTGACGATGAGAAGCGCGGGGGCGGCCCACTCTCTTTACAAGAATAACGGTTGAGCGTCCGAAATAGCACGAGAAGTCCCTGGACACATCTCATTGCCATATACATGTCCTAAACACTAGTTGTTTTCTTTTAGCGAAGCCTCGAGATTCGATGGGCGGCATGGCACTCAGCAGCTGTATACATGTCCTACCTACGGAGTAAGGGCGAGCGAGAGGGCCAGAACAATATGTCTTGGTGACAGACTGAGAACACTGGCAGTCTGATTTCTAGTCTCACTTCTACAGGAACTCCCGATACTCGGACCTTTACAGCCTCAGGGCGGGAGATAATGATCGAGTTACAGTGATCCCAGAGTCGTCAGTTCCCCCTTCGTCGTTTGGGCGGAACCCCCAACCGCCAACCACCGACAACAAAGGAGGGGTGGATGAAAGAGCTGATATATTCAAGACATGTGGATAAATTACGCATGGTCCTCTCTAGGAATATGGACGTCTGTATGTGCGAACCGGTCTTTGGGCTGCTCCTTTGCCTCGCGCCCATTTGTATATAGTACTATGCCATCGGGGACAAGCGGTATGTTTTCGTGGGAACATGAACAGAGGCGCCTTTGTCTCTTTCCGAGGAAATTAGTGTTCAGCGGCGAGATAAAGTAGATATGCTCGAGGCCGATGAGGGCAGGTATTCTGAGAACAGGTGTACATCTCACCCAGTTGGAGACAATTTTTCAAGGACTAGACTACATGTACAGCAGACGGGAGTGCAGAATAGGTCGCCATGGATGGAATTTTTCTCCAACACCAAGCCATCCCAGAACATCCCTTTCTAGGGGGAAGTCTGCAGTATGTCAAGGCTATTACCATCGACGATCGATACAAAGGTGTTCATCGTGGTGTGCTGCCATCTATGGAGTTGGAAACTGGGATCTTGAGCCCTGGGCTCCCGGGTAATAATTTTACCAAGAAGCATGGAAATACTCTGAAGCAGGGGCGGAATAAACGAATAATACTCCGAGTCCAAACTTGTAGTCTCCAAGTAGTAATTAGTAGTAACCCTCCCTAGCTGACCCCGGGACCGGTCCATCTCAAAGGTCGCTAGCTATTCTGGGCACCACGAGGCCGTCGACGCCACGCCATCATCAAAGCACGCAGCCTCCGAGGCGGTCAGCTGCTATATGTAGTCCGAGTCTGCTGTCCATCGTCTCACGGCAGCTGCAGCCTTCTAGTTCACTCGACATGGGCCATCACGAGGTTAACCGATGGCAGTATGGCGGCATGGCCGACACTTCAGCGCTGCCAAACGGGGACGCCGCCTCCGATGTCACCCAAAGGCGTGAGTCTTGGATCATGAGTATCTCTTTCTTAATTATTAACAGTTGTTCTAAGCAAAGATGCTGCTCTTCGCGGGCCTAACGGCAAACCCCAGACGATGGCCAGCATTGAACGGTATGACCTGCGGCGGTATCGGACACCATGTAATGCTGTAGCCCGCGGTAATCCGTCTTCAAACCCATAATCAAGTCCATAATTTTGCGAAAAAGCATGTTTTCATGCCGTACAGATGGCCTCGTGTAATGGAACCGTCGAGTGTCGCCAGCGTACAGGCCATCATCGCAACCCACCCTCCTCCCCTTCCGGCGTCCGGCAACCCACACAGGGGGCTGCGCAATGATGACCAATAGAAAAATAACTCAACGTCACTCGAGGGCCATGTCGACTATCGCATGTTGTGGTCTCAAGAGTTGCTACACATCCAAGTTCACGAACGAGGGAGGGGGGTCGATACGCCCTCAGCGTACTCTCTCGGTGAAGCCCAACAACATGAACCTGTTCATGGAGCCCCGTGTCCTGCTGATACCGTTAGCGCCAAGCCGAACAACCCCTCGTATTGCACATAAATAGACGGTATACATAGCCATGGGAGGTTGTCTCCTGTTCCGATGCTCCGGTACACAGCATCTCTCGTGTGTGTCGGATCGATATTGCGGCTGGCCACGCCATCGGCCTACGCAAGGTAACCATTGATAGGGCACCCGTGATCCGACCACCATGCTCACGTCTCACCCTCCCTTCACCCCCCCTCCTCAGCCCCAACGGACCGTGTCTTCCGAGATGACGAGGGGCGGCCAGGATCGGGTCGCCGGCCCAGGCCGAGATTTGGACACTCAACGCCCCCCGGAGGCCGGTACGTACCATGGTCTGGGCCCCGGAAAGGGTGGTTTCTAATTCGGGGGGTTCCGGTCGACATCTTCCAATATTGAAGTTCAATAGCTCGTGAAATGGTGACTATTGCGACCGGTGTGCCCATAAACTTTCTTGAAATCTCCCCTTCGTATGGGGGATTACCCAGCTTCAGAACCAATATACCTATATAGCACGTCCCGTCGAGTCTTTCCTATACAGGGCCCCAACGAGGACACTCGAGACTTGCTCCGTCCAGAAATTCGAACTATAAGAACCTTTTGAGTATTTCCCCTTACAAGGCAACATCTTCATTGTCCTGTTCTCCGAATCAACCCATGCCATGACCCTCACATCGAAACAACAACACCACTCCTCCCCTTCCCGAGCTGCCACCGCAACCGTGCCTCCCCGCCAACCACGCCTGCGCGCCTCCTGCGACGGCTGCTTCCTCGCCAAGGTCAAGTGCTCCAAGGCCCGCCCCGTCTGCTCGCGCTGCCTCGCCGTCGGCTTTGTGTGCCGGTACTCGCCGTCGAGCCGCTCACCCGGAGGCGGTTCTGGCGCTGGGGCCAAGAAGCACCAGCAGCATCCACAGCAGCAGCAGTCACATCTCCGACCCAGGAGGCGGAGAAGCGTCGCCGCCGCGTCGAACTCCACCCCGTTGCTGGCGTCGACCATGTCCGAGGAGAGCAGTAGGTGGTTGGCTCAGGGGGCGGCAGGGGCGGCAGGGGCGGCAGGGGGTGGCGGAATGATGGCCGGGCTGGATGGTGGGATTGGGGGATGTGCTGCTGCCGCTGCCGCCGCCGCCGCCGCCTTGTTGGGCCCGGTCGTGGTAGACGATGGAGCAAAGGGGCAGCACGAGTGGCCTGGGCTTGGTCATATGGGCGAGGAGGGGATGCCTTTACAGATTGCTCCTTCAGTGTTATCGACGATGCCGTGGGCGGACATGGTTGCTACCCCAGATGCGACGACGACCACATCCGCATGGTCATGGCCATCGTCCTCGACTTCATCATCCTCAGGCCTGGCGCATCAGCTTTCGTCGACGTGGACCCAGCCCGAGTACGCGACGCTTCCAACCCATCCCTGGCAGATGCCATACTGGCAGATCACCCAGGATGCGTACACTTCCCTCAACTTCGAGTCAGCTATGGGCGGTGAGCTCAGACGTGAAGGTGATGCATCTAAGCGGCTGGTGGGATGAGGACAGACCGGGTATTTACCATCTGTACGGATTGGTTGATACCTGGCATACCAGTTGCAAGTTGCCTCTGAGACGGAACCCTCCGGAATGCCCCAAAGCTGCCGGGAGAGACACCACATGGTAGCCGTATCGAATTAGTATGGTATTTGTTTTCTTGTTTCCTGAGACAGTGCTCCCAGTTGGTTCCATATAGATAACACAGCATGGTTAGTGATTAGTTAGTACAGTTGAGAACGAATATAAACGTATCCTCACCTGTCGTGAAGTATATGTCAGAAGTGCTACAGACATAGCCGAGGTATCCGAACCTACCTGTAGGCTTCTCTCTAGCATGTTGCTCTGTCTTACTGTGTCAGTCGACATAGCCCCATCACCACTGTGCTCCAGACTGGTACAGCATTAACCGAATATGCCAACCACTTATACAGTATATATCTATTCGGACAGGAAAGATTAGTACTATTCGGCCAAAATACAGACAATTGGTACGAGTAGTAGATGGGATATGTTTTGAGGTTTAGGCCTTTTGGCCGAAAAACAATTCGAAATGTCCAATTAGATCTATCTTCCCAGAAAAATAAAGCACCGCTCACGCCATGTACCCAGATGTGTCATCTTTAAACGCCCGCCTCCGAAAATAAGAATAAAAAGAAGAGAAAAAGAGACAAGCAGAGGCCGTTGCTTCATAGCTACGTGCGGCTCCCTCGCATGTTGATTTAGAATTAAGGGTGTTTCCAGTAGTCCTGGTTTTCCTCTTTGTCTTGTTATTCACTCCCCTCCGCTATCCGCTTACAGCTTGCCAAATATTGACGTCATGAGCACACGGGTAATGCGGTAAGGGTCGGCGTTGGAGGCCGGGCGACGGTCCTCGAAGTAACCGTAGCCCTTGGCGGCGGTCTCGCGGGGAATGCGGATCGAGGTACCGCGGTTGGCGACGCCATATGTGAACTTGTCGATGGCGCCAGTCTCGTGGCGGCCAGTGAGGCGGAGCTCGTTGTCCTCACCGTACTCCTTGATGCACTCGAGGTGGCAGGGCTCGAGCTTCTTGAGGGCCGCCTCGATGTGGGCCATGCCACCCTCCTGGCGCATCTCCTTGGTGGAAAAGTTGGAGTGCAGGCCGGCGCCGTTCCAGTCGCCAGGGATGGGCTTGGGGTGCCACGAGACCTTGGCGCCAAAGTCCTCGGCGATGCGGGCGAGGAAGAAGCGGGCGATCCAGAGGTGGTCACCCATGTGGATTCCCTCAACAGGGCCGACCTGGAACTCCCACTGGGCGGGCATGACCTCAGCGTTGGTGCCGGAGATGCCTACGCCGGCGTAGAGACAGGCTTTGTAGTGGGCCTCGACAATGTCGCGCTGCACGACCTTACCAGCACCGACACCGCAGTAGTAAGGGCCCTGACTATGGGGTTGTTAGCAAGAGATAGTCAGGCCAAGGGGGGCGGGCATAGTGGGAACATACGGAGCAGGGAAACCGCCGCTGGGCCAGCCAAAGGGGCGGTTATCCAGGTCAAGGAGGGTGTACTCTTGCTCGAGGCCGAACCAAGGCTCGTGCTCGGCGTAGGCCTCCATTACTTTGGCGCACTCATGGCGGTAGTTGTACTTGTTGGGGGTGCCATCGGCGTTCCAGCACTCGGCCAGGACGATGATGTTTGGGGAGCCGCGGAAAGGGTCGGGGAAGACGGCGACGGGCCGGAGGTAGATGTCGGAATCGTGGCCGGGGGCCTGGTCGGTGGAGGAGCCATCGAAGTTCCAGGTGGGGAGGTCCTCGGGCTTCCAGTCCTTCTCCTCGAGGGTCTATTTTGCATCATGGTCAGCCATTGGTCCTCTCGTACTAAATGTCGCGTGCCCGTTTGCAACGCCAGCAACGCCCGCAACGCTCTCGGCTTGTCTCCTTCTCGTCCCAAATGCAATCGTCTTTTCCCCTTTCTCGGTCACAATCTCGTGTGGCGTGTGGGGCGGTGGCAGGGCCGAGAGACCCCGATCCCACCATGTGATTGGTCTGTCGACCAGCCCCACAGTGGGATGGAAGACACAGATGACGCTGCGCCATCCGAAACCAGCGAGCAAAGCTTGTGCCCCGCCAATGCCGCACGAAGCCCCTTGCTCGAGGCCTGCTGCCGCGCCATTGTTCCTGCGCCCCCGCCGTGGCTGTGTTCGCCACTCGTGGCGGAGGAACTCGGGGCCCGGCCACACCGAATCGAGCGCGAGATAAGGGATCAGAGAGCCAATAGGGATTGAGAGTCGTCGAAAGCCTTGCATCCCACAACTGCCGGGGCGGTAAGGGAAAGATTTGGACTCACCCTGGACTTGGAACGAGTCTCGCCGACAGCATCGATCCAGACGTACTCGGCCATGATCTTGCCTTTCTGGTCGAGCTTCATGTATTTGTTAAGCTGCGAGGCTTGTCAGCGACATGGTCCTTTGCCAAGCAAGTGTGCGCATGCGAAAATAAAGGGTGTATTCACATTCTCCGTTTTGGAGGTAAAAGCGTCGCGTTGAGCCTATCAGGGTGTGCGGATTAGCGGACCTGTCTGCAGTGTAGCAGCGACACAGTAGCGTGTGCAGCATGGGATGCTACTCACCATGACTGTGGTGCTTGATGATGGTGGCTTCTGGGTGAAGGGGGTTGCAAAAGACGGAGAGGAAGGACGGGCCGTAAAGTGAGCTGGGTAGACGTGAGCTTAGAAGATTGTAGATAGATTGATCAATGGAAGATCTTTGTTACGTGAGTCAGATAGGGTTTGGGGGAGGGAGGATGCGGGTTTTATTTATGATAAAAGCTTGCTGCGTGATGTCCAGCAGGGCGATAGGAAGGATGACCCTTCCACACTCTCCATCCGCCCTTGCCTAACCAGGTTTCCCGATTCCAGCCCAGCCCACCCAAGAGATAAGGGACATGCAGGGGTCGCCCACTGGCTGGCAGTGGCTGTTGACGGCGGCGGTGGGTTGCCGTTCGCATGGCATCCGCTTCCACATTCCACATCTCATCGATTCATGTCATGATTACCCGTAACACCATGATTCGCCTGCCATTGGCTGTCGTCCCCTTTGACCAGGTCTCCGATCCAGTTCCGGGCCCTAATCTACAGCACTTTGTCCCTTCTTCTGCCGCCGGAGTGCTGGAGGGCGGGAGTACCTAGAAATTCCGGCTTGTTTCATGCAAACATGTCCGTTCCCGACGAATTGATGCCCGTACGTAATATAATACCATAATTCTATTCTATTTTTAATTTCTTTATTTTTTATTCATTTCTGGATTTTTTTTTAGTGACGGTTGGAGACGTCCGTGTCGGAACTTGGAGCCCAACGCCCCGTCGACAGCCAGTGAGCCACGACCTGATGACTCGCCAAATGACAGATCTCTCCCCTGGCGTTCCCCAGACCGCAGCCCAACCTGAAAGCTTCCCGCCTGGTCGACGGCAACCCCGTTTCTGTACCGCTGGTACCGCTCAGCTCTCGGGCAGTGCACGGAGGCGCCAGCAGCCCAGACCCTCGGTCCCAGCGTTGGCCCACAGGTTTCGTATCCTCGTTCGTTGCCGTCGACACTGCCGCTCCCGGAATAGTGAGGGACCCCTTGGCGGTGCACGATGATGTCCAGGTCGGAAACGGTGACAACTGTAATTGGCTGCACGTCGACATCTTTATGATCTTGACGATACATACTAGAGTACTGAAGCCGACGCTGACATCAACGGGTGAGGTCACAGGCGTCAGGTGGTGACGCTCCGTCGATCACGGTGAGCGTTCTGCTGAGAACGCTGAGAACTGGAGTGGCGATTCCGTCATGGATCCATCCATGCTTCCAGGTTTCGTTCTTTCTCGAACCCATGGCGGGGAATTCCTGCAATTCACAGCGCTGCAGGGCGCTGCAGGGCGCTGAAGACGACCTACCCTCAGGGCCCTGAAGTGGGGTGCTATGACAGGCGGACTCGGGACGATCAACAGCGCCCGCCCGATCTGACCCGAATGCCTGCCAGCAGCGGCGGCTCGTCGGTCCAGCGGCCGTGGGTTCTCACCGTAGATGCTTCTCAGCGTGCTCAGATATTATTACTATGCGAGTAGTACTCGTACTTGTGCTCGTAGTACGTAGTACGAGTACTCGTAGTAGCTCAGAGTAACATAGTAGAGATGGGAAGTGGAGCAAGGCGTTGACCGAGAAGGACCGTATCGTGATAACACCACGGGACGTTTCCGTGACAGATTCAGCAAAGAATGGGGGAGGTCTGCCCACGCGACCACGACCTTGGATCGGCCAGAGATGCGATGTGATGCGGCTGCGTGGCGGTCTCGGGGTGGGTGCATTTGGGTTATCGCGGAGATTTCGTGGGGTGGGTTTCCAAGGGACGTGTGGTGGTGGACCACTTACCAAAGATGACATGTCCGTACAGGTACAGGTAATGATTATTACTCGTATGAGTGTACGAGCCCAGGTATCATTTCAGTAATGATGACGCTTGCTGGGTCTTGAGCAGTTCAATTCAACTCCTTTCCTTGTGTACCTGTATGTGCATATAGGTAGGTGTACATAGAACTGCGTATCATGTGCTAATGAAGAATGGATTGATAGATATGTACAGACTACAGACGTACGTAGAGTAGGTACATTCCGAGGGGTGATAGTAAGGCACGGACGCCAGAAATTCCGGGACAAAGGTTTACGCTACCTAGCTAATTATTTGTTCGGAATAAAACCCTACGAGCATCCGTACAACAACCAGGAAACACCCCGGCCTTGATTTAATAACTGTTCACTGATAGGCCTAAATACATATTGAATAATTTGAATCAGACTTTGCGGCTCGGCAGGGCCGAGGCTGGAAAACAAGGGCAGTAAGTCTAGAGGCGACGCGATAATTACCATGCCGTCTGTGAAAGGTGCCGTACCGTCTGACTCGAAGAAGAATGTTCTCCGCGGCCGAGGCACTCTTCTTACACCAGCACCGGCAAGTCTGTGGTCACGTGAGTGCAATTGCCTCCGTAGAAGAAAGTCGAGTAACAGGGGTCGCGCCCCATGCAACTCATGATCCCAGGCGCTGATGAGGAACTCGACTTTTTCATCGTATTCGTCATCCCCGAGGATATTGTGTCTGAACGTGGAAAGACACTGATGGCATCGAAATCGCCGGAATCCCGGAATCAAAAACAGGCGTCGTCGATGGAAGAAGCCGCTCGGGACGCGTCCGCATCATGCAAAGTGTCTAACGACGGCATCATCATCTTATGACCCTCGAGAGCGCGACCCGATATTACGAGTAGGGACCATTTTCTGAAGTTCTGGAATCTTTGGCTCCAGTTTCAGTGGTCTTGTTACCGCTTCGGTTGGGGGCAAAAGAGATGCGGTTCTTCCGACTCAGCGCCCGTGGACGCTGGTCGAAATTACCTGCGCAAAGGGTTCCGACTGTTTTAAGCGGGCGCAATGGAGGGTGGTTGCAGCAGCAGCAGCAGCAGCAGATCTTCCGCCGCGGCGCCGAAAAATGGTCGGCCACTATCTGTACAACGGCCGCAGGCGCTGTCACTGGCGGCTGCAGCGCTAGCCGCGACAACAGCACAGTTGCGGGACCCTCAACTACTACGAGTAGTACTACTACTATTACCACCAACACCAGTACCATCCCCTTAACCTTCAACCGGCAGCTCTCTTCCGCTCCCCCACGCCGCCCGTCCGCACTCATCCCCAAGGCCCTCGTCCTCCCGCAGAGGCATCATTTTGCAACCTCAGCCGCCGCAATGGGCGCCACCAAGCTCGACGGCACCGCCATCGCCAAGAGCATCCGCGAGCGACTCGGGGCAGAGATTGCCGAGAAGCAGAAGCTCAACCCGCGGTACAAGCCCACCCTCAAGATTATCCAAGGTACGCACCTGACCTGACGCCCTTCCCGTCGTCGCCATCTGAGCTGTTTAACTGACACACACTGATTCCAATCTTGTAGTGGGCGACCGCTCCGACTCGAGTCCGTATAACCCCGCCCCCGCCCTTATCGCAACCGACGTCTTCCGGATCGTATCCGAACAGGCATCTCCATCCGCCTTAGATGAAACCCCACGCTCACCCGAGAACCATTAGGCACCTATGTTCGCATGAAGCTCAAGGCCGCTGCAGAGGTACGCCACTATCTATCGTCCCCGTCTGGGCACTCTCATGATTTCTAACCCACGCACCAGGCCGCCATTGATTGTGAACTGATCCACCTCCCCGAGTCCATCTCAGAGCCCGAGCTTCTGGACCAGGTTCGCCGCCTCAACAACAACCCCCAGGTGCATGGCATCTTGGTCCAGCTCCCCCTTCCCTCGCACATCTCAGAGTATACCATCACCTCTTCTGTGGCCGACGAGAAGGATGTCGACGGCTTCGGTACCAACAACATTGGCGAGCTCGCCAAGAAGGGTGGCAATCCGCTCTTCGTTCCATGCACTCCCAAGGGTGTAATGTACCTCCTCAGTGAGGCTGGCGTCGACTTGTCGGGCAAGTCTGCCGTGGTACTTGGGCGGAGCGACATTGTGGGGAGCCCTACCAGCTATCTGCTGAGGCATGCCAACGCCACCGTCACTGTCTGTCACTCCAAAACCGACAATCTCCAGGAGATCCTCAAGACTGCCGACGTCGTCGTTGCAGCCATAGGAAAGCCTCACTTCGTCCAGGGCGACTGGCTGAAGCCGGGTGCTGTCGTCATTGACGTAGGGACCAACTTCATTCCCGACGAGACCAAGAAGTCGGGCTACCGCCTGGTCGGAGACGTTGACTACAATTCCGCCGTTGAGGTCGCGTCGGCCATCACCCCCGTACCCGGCGGTGTTGGTCCCATGACGGTGGCCATGCTCCTGCAGAACGTTGTCGATGCCACAACAACGTACTTTGAGAGACAGAAACTGAGGCGCACAATCCCGCTCCCCCTAAAGCTCCAGGATCCTGTGCCCTCAGACATTGCCATCTCCAGGGGACAGAACCCCAAGCAAATCACCCGCATCGCAGCCGAGGTGGGCATTGCCCCCCACGAGCTGGAGCCTTACGGTGCGTACAAGGCCAAGGTGGACCTCGGTCTGCTCAAGCGGCTCGAACACCGCCGCAACGGCCGGTACGTTGTGGTGACGGGCATCACGCCTACGCCGCTCGGAGAGGGCAAGTCGACGACGACCATGGGTCTGGCGCAAGCTCTCGGCGCCCACGTGGGACGTCTGACTTTTGCCAATGTGCGACAGCCCAGCCAGGGCCCTACGTTCGGTATCAAGGGTGGCGCCGCCGGTGGCGGTTACAGCCAGGTCATCCCCATGGACGAGTTCAACCTCCACCTGACGGGTGATATCCACGCCATTACAGCAGCCAACAACTTGCTGGCGGCGGCAATCGAGACTCGCATCTTCCACGAGAACACGCAGAAGGACGGGGCGCTCTATCGCCGCCTAGTACCTACCAAGAATGACGAGAGAAAATTTGCGCCCGTCATGTTCCGCCGCCTCAAGAAACTGGGAATTGAGAAGACGGACCCGAACGAGCTAACCGATGACGAAATTCGCCGCTTTGCTCGCCTCGACATCGATCCCGATACCATCACGTGGAGGCGCGTCCTCGATGTCAACGACCGCCACCTGAGAGGCATCACCGTCGGCACCGCCCCCACCGAGAAGGGTCAGACGCGGGAGACGGGCTTCGACATCTCCGTTGCTAGTGAGTGCATGGCCATCCTGGCGCTGAGCACGAGTCTGGCAGATATGCGCGAGCGCCTGGGTCGCATGGTTGTCGCATCATCCCGCAGCGGCGACCCCGTGACCTGCGACGATATCGGTGTCGGCGGTGCCCTCGCCGCCCTGATGAAGGACGCCATCAAGCCCAACCTCATGCAGACCCTGGAGGGAACTCCTGTGTTTGTCCACGCTGGGCCTTTCGCCAATATTAGCATTGGCCAGAGCTCCATTCTCGCCGACAAGCTCGCCCTGAAGCTTGCCGGCACCGAGCCGGACGAGAACCACGATGAGAAGGCTGGCTTCGTCGTGACCGAGGCCGGTTTCGATTTCACCATGGGCGGGGAGCGCTTCTTTAATATCAAGTGCCGCACCTCGGGTCTTGTGCCCGACGTGGTGGTTGTTGTAGCGACGGTGCGGGCCCTCAAGGTCCACGGCGGAGGTCCCCCGATCGCCCCTGGCGCAGCCCTGGATCCTGTCTACAAGCAGGAGAATGTTGAGGTCCTCCGCGCCGGCTGCGTCAACCTCAAGAAGCACATCCAGAATGCCAAGTCATTCGGCGTGCCCGTAGTCGTTGCCATCAACAAGATGAGCACGGACACCGAGGCCGAGGTGGCCGTCATCCGCGAGGAGGCCATGGCGGCGGGCGCCGAGGACGCCATCCTCTCGAACCACTGGGCCGAGGGCGGCAAGGGCGCCGTCGACTTGGCTCGTGGGGTCGTCGCGGCCAGCGAGAAGTCCAAGGAGCTGAAGCTGACGTACAGCCTCGAGGGCAGCATCCATGAGCGCATCGAGGCCATCGCGTGCAAGATGTATGGCGCCGACAAGGTCGAGTTCAGTGAGCTCGCGCAGAAGAAGGTGGACACGTACACCAAGCAGGGCTACGGCAACCTGCCCATCTGTGTGGCCAAGACGCAGTATTCGCTGTCGCATGACCCGGAGCTGAAAGGTGCGCCTACGGGGTTCACTGTCCCGGTCCGGGATGTGAGGATGGCCGCTGGCGCAGGATACTTGTGAGTTTCTTGCCCTGTTCCCGGTCCAGTGTTCGTATTGAAGTTGGGCTGTTGGCTGACCAAGGGATGATAGGTACGCTCTCGCCGCCGATATCCAGACGATTCCCGGCCTGCCCACGGCGCCGGGTTACCTCAACGTAGACATTGACCCCGAGACGGGCGAGATCGAAGGCCTCTTCTGATCTATATTACATGAAGCTATACCGCACCTCAACTCCTTGACGTTTAGATGATAGATAATACGAGGCCCTCAACTCAATGTGGGCAAGATAAGGCAAGATAAACAAGAAATTTACAGGCTAGATCAAGACGTCTTCCTACAGCTCTATTGGTGCATAGCATTCAACAATTGGCGAAAGGGCGGATCATAGGCGTTGACTGAGGTTATATTTCACGACATGATGCATTTTAAGACCTGTCCCCATGCCCAAAGTCTTCACCATTGTCTGAATGAACATTCCGCTCCTGTCCCCAGAAGCAGGCCTAGACGGCCGGGCCAGCCGGGATGATAGGTAGCTCAACCAAGTACGAAGTACATACGAGTAAGTAGTACGGAGACCATCAACCCAACTCCTCCCCACCACGCGCGGCCCCCCCCCCCCCCCAACAATCCAATCCCCACCATCGGATCCGGTGTGGAGTCGCCGATCCCGACTCCCGACGATGGTTCACGCCACCCCAAGCCTCGCTCGCGCATCTTTATCGTCCGGCTCTGATTGGCCCACCGTCATGTTCTGCATGTAATTGTGTGTTCTCACCCGCCGCTCTTTGCTTGGCTGCGGGACCCGGGGGGCGTCGCCAGGCTGTGGTGCCCCCGACAATCCCGCCACGTGCAACTGCCACTTAACTTCACAGAGCAAGAAAGAATGTTGATGCTTTGTTTTTGAAGGCATGCGTCGTCTATGTATTTACCTATATTTCGAGGGGGTAGGATTTTCCTGCTGATACGGGCTAGGGCTCACTTGCCCCTTTACTGTACGATACCGTAAAGTGGAACCGAAAACCGCTCACATCCTCTGGCAGCGCCGTTGTCGGCGAGGTATATACCCGCAGCAGAGGATGTTTGAAAATGCCCAGTCGGAGAAAAGTCCGTTCGCGGAGGCGCAAAGTGCGTCGTCGGACTCGGACGGGAAAGGCACCGTCTTACCAGGGGTGTCGCCCGTTCCTGGCGGTTCCGGACTGGAGGGCTAGCTACTATCACCTAGGTACTACCTACTAGTAGTAGGCTTCGGTCTTGCATCTCCGAAGGCTTCCTCCTGGGACGGGAGAGCGAGACCCAACGGATACCTAACCTAACGTATACCAACATAGGGGAGCACAAAAGCAGAGCTCATTCACCCACTCGGGGCTCATCTTGCTCAACTGCCTCCAAATCTTGGGCCATCGGCTGGTAGCTGTGCCTAGGTCGTCTAACCGCACGTCGGTGACTGTGGTTAGATCCGCTAGAGGTATACGCGGTTCTGCTGCACAACTCCCAGATGCCCCTTGTACCATACGTATTCACCAACATAATTATTCTGTCTACGGTATTAGGATAGCGATTGCCAGTTTATATTAGCAGGTGGCAGCCCATTCTTCGTCGTTTATTCAGGTCTATTCAGTAAGTGGTGTGATTAGTGATTTAATCCTTAGTATTTCCTAGGTCATGGGGAATCGGAAGACAACGTCCAGCCTCATGTCACCGTACCTTGCTCGGCAGCCAAGTGGACGACTGTATTGGGGTCCACGCAGCAGATAATGGTAGGTGTGTGCATGCATGCTGGGTATTGTCAGACCGCTGCCGTGCACCTTCGGGGCTTTGAGCCGTGGAGATAGTGTCCGTCCGGGTCTGCCCTTCTTCCCCAAAGCACGAGCACCGTAGGGAACAGGCATGCCTCTGTACAACGTTCGTGTCGTGTTGTATTCAAGAGCTCCGCTCGCTTCAGGCAGTAATAGCATACATCGCTGTCGAAACCCTGCTGCCCTGTGTCATCCAAGAGGGGCTGCATGAGTCACGACGTCTGGCTTGCTTCCGAGCATTCTCCTCTATGGCTTGAGAAGGTTTTCGACCGGTATTCCCCAGTACCAGCTCGCCCCTGCCATGGCCCCGACGCTCATCATGACAGCCATCAGGAAGTTGACGTCGTTGTTGTCCAGCAGGTCTCGGCCGCATTCGACGACGCGAGACGGCCTGCTGTCCCCGAAGCTCGGCCTACGGTGCTTGTCCCTGGGGTTGTACCTGTCGCCGTCAACGCTTCCCTTCTTCCCCGCAGCAGACGCCTTGCCAGCCGAAGCCGCATCCTCCCGCTGTCCTTCGGGGACCAAGGCGCGTTGACCGCCGTCGCCTTCCACGACCTTCCCGGAGCGCATGTCCTTCACCGTCCGCTGGAAGAGCCCGCCGAGAACACTGTCCAGAACACTCCCCAGCGCCCCCCAAATGACCAAGGCCCCCATGAACGTTCGCCGCTCCGTCATGAGCCAGGGCACGCCACCCGCCGGTTGACCGGTGGTATTCTCGTCGCACATGGGGAGGAACAGCACCGCCACCGTCACCATGATCATGGATCCAAGCAGCCCGGCCGCCAGACCCACGATCGTGACTCCACCATTCGTTCCCGGCGGAACCTTGCGCAGGGTCAAAGAGGTGATCAGGCGAGGCTGGCCCTTGGACAGGATGCCCAGCTCGGAGCTAAAGGTGTCGGCCGCAACGGCAGCGTAGTTGGCTATGATGCCCACGATGAGAAGATCGCCGCCCCAGGAGTAGCACAGCGTGCCCTCGGGTGTAGGTTGCTGAGGGTCCGCGAGGCGGGCGCGTCGAGCGTAGAGCTGGTTGGCGTGGAGGACGGCGAGGATGGAGGCTACCAGGGAGTTGGCCAGAACTGTACGTGGCCATTAGTTTCGGTCCCATGGATCCAGATTGGAAGAGGTGTCATATATACCCTGCACGTGGTTGCGAGGACCTTCACCACCTGGTGTTCCCTTGGACGATACTGTCAACTTGGTCTTGACATTTTGCTTGATCTAGCGACATGGTCAGCAACCTGAACCACACGCTGGAGGGGTGCAGTCCGAGACGCGAAAACACACATGAGTGACCCGGGTCCCGGCTAGGAAAAAGACGCATAGCAGCACAAATGGTAGATTCCACGGGTGGTAGGCATGCGCGATAGCCGTCAGCGTGGCCGCCACGAGGCCGGCTGGGGTGAGAGACTTCTTCGACCACGCCCGGTAGATGAGTGCACAGGTCGCGGGGACTGCGATGAGAGGCTTCATAGTGAAGACACGCCGGGATGCGGCGAGCTGAAGCTTCTCAGGAGGCGATGAGGTTGATTGGGTGAAGCTCGGTAGGTATGTTGTGAAGGGCAGCGGTCTGCTATGAAGCTGACCAGGTGATGAAGTGGAGAGCTTTCAGGGCAAGTGGGTCATGTGCAGATGTGCAGATGTGCAGATGTAGGCGTTAACAACGAAGGATAATTACAGTAGCTTTGGACTATAATGCTACACGGCGGTAGATACAATTAGAGCGACAGAATTGGGGTCGTCTAAACATGTATTCAAGTTCCAACAGAGACCAAAACCGCCTTTTCTTAATAGTCTAATACCTAGTGAAATGTTCAACAAAATCTTGACCTTTTGTCGCGGTCGATGTTAGGACTGCCACGTGCACAAGCCAGGAGCCCCCGATTGGAAGGTCCGACCGACATACTCGTACTTGCCCAGCCACGATACATACATCCAAGCCTCACATCATCAAAAAATGCGACCTTGTCCGTCACTTTCCCCATCTTCAAACCTCGATAATTGTCGTCACATTCTCTGATTACGGTCCATCAGCACGGATTTTGGACCGGGGACCTTGGCTTCAGAATTATGAAAGGGTTCTTCTAGCTGCCGCAACGGTTCCCGTTCCTTTGTTTCTTCTCCTGTATGAAAGCGACGCTGTGCTCCCAAAGCACGAAGCAGAACCCCGCCGAACCTTCCAGGAGCCTGGTATGCAGCTGGTTTACATGAACTCGGCGTCAAACTCATCCTCGGCGATTCCCCGACTCGATGATAGCAAACTGGCTACGTCCTGGCCATCGTCAACGCCACTCGCACAAAGTGTGACAGGCTACGGTGCCACATGGTAACCACTGGGAGTGGAGAATCAACATGCTACGGCGCGCAAGGGACGCATATATGCTCTTCGTGCTCCTATGATTTCGGGAACCTGCAGCAGCAACCTTCTCCGATCGGCTGCAGCAGAGACTAGGCACAGCAGCCTCCCGGTCAACTCCTCGAGCATGATCGAGCAACACGCCACTCGCCATACGGCGCTCGTGGGAGGCATGGCGACGAAGGGTGGGTTAGACACACGAGGGGCCCGTCAGCACGGCTGAAGGTGCAGTGCCATGCGCACGGCATATGGATGAACAAAAGAACAACATGTACCTTTGCTGGCGAATACTCACCAATCATTCCGTGGTGTGTCGTACCATCAGGACGGTTGCTGTGCGACTTACCCCAGGGCAACCATCGGATCCCACCCCAGATGCCACCTTATGACGCTCACTGGAGAATCCCCACGATGCGGGCTTGTTTCCCTTCTGGGGGGTCATGTTGGTCAGACCGATAATCTCGGTGCTTCGCCAAATGAGTCCCAGAAGGCTGCTGGCTCCACGCTCATGCAAGATCCTTGGTCATGGCCGGGACATCATAGCCGCTTGCTATCCAGTACGGACTACCACTATGGAGACGCGGGATTACGAGATCGACTACTGTGCAATGTCACTTGGGCAGACGCATATGCACCTGTTGTCGCCGGGAGCTGTCTGTGCGAGACTGAGGCATGCTTCCCCATCCGCAGCATGTATTTTGGCGACGACAAGGAAGCACGGGAACCAATGTGACGTACTAGAACACTCTGGAGTCACATGTGGCTTGTACGATGGAAGCATGCGCTGAAAGGATCTACCTGGGCTGATTGTGTGCATTCTCCATCACTATACGACCGATGCTCGTCGGAGATCGGAACGTCACACATGGCCTTTCCCAGCGGTAACGGTGGTGTCGAAAAGCCGATGGATAAGACGATGGATACACTCTTTCCTGGACGGGCCGTGGTCCCCAATAACCACGTTCTGACGGTGTGTGAGATGTTACCAAGGAGCCCGCATCGCTCGCGAAACCGACGACTCAGGGCCACGGACGCACGTCGAGCAATATGGATATTATCTGGCTACCGCACCCAAGGTTACCAAAGATCTGATTCAAACCCGAGGCGCACGGCCTCCTGACCTCAGCCTGCTGGTAGGAAGGCAACCTGGTCACATTGGATACGATGTACGCCATCAGCCCTCCAACCATTCTCGTGCAACAAACCCTGTTTGCGGGTATGCGATATTTCATACAGATCAAGCATGCTGACAGATTGAGGCGTTCATCGACTCGGTGGCTTAATTTCAGGATCATGAACTGCCGTCGAGCTGATCTAGACCCCCTGGGGTTATCGCAATCGGCAGCTTCGGTGCCACTATCATGAGGCAATCAACCAAGGTCGACCACCCTGGCTAGAGAGCGCGGAGGAAATGGACGGAGGGAGACAGTCTCGAGAAATGTTCTCCCCGACTGTCTAATACGCTCCAGCGCTGCCACGTCATGTGTCCAAAGCCTCCCTGAGGCACAGCAACCAGGTACGATCCGTCTTTGGGATACACCACACGATGCCATGCTCGTGTCGGCCGTTCGAGCTGCTGAGGCTCAACACGGTAATTTTCTGTTCCTCCTGGGGAGCCTCGCACATCTTAGCACGAAGTACATTATCATCCAAGACCCAGAGCGTATACGAGGTTCAGATCCCCGGTACTTGGGACAGCTTCACCAGACGTTGGTTCACGATTGCTGGCAACTATCCGGCTCTGGTTATCCAAAAAGAGAAACCGGTTGTCCATGTTTTATCCAATGATACGCCCTTCACTTTGACTTCACGGCTCGATCAAACATCAGCGCTGACCCTGGTATCTCGCCCGAGTAGGCGGCACTCTTGGGTTTGTGGTCCTCTTCTTGACCCATGTCCTTGCGCGTATACCTTTTATTCCTCAGTCTGGAGCAAGATACAACGCGGTTCCGCCAAGGCCACAAGGTAGCGCATAGCTACTCATCTTCTCCAGCTCCGCAATGGCAGACTATCCTTCCAGGAAGGGTGCGGAAGCGGTACCTTGCTGCTGGCCTTGTACCTACCTGACCTTCTATTCGACAAGGTCCTTCGCACTCTTCAAGCGCAAACACTGACGTGAACCTATTCAGGGACCGTCGTATGACAGACTCGGTTGGACCATAGGGCCGAGTACTCTGTGACGCCATGGAGGCTACGTCGAATACGGCGGGGGGCGCCTCCTCAGCCAGCCCCATTGCTTGTGAACAATGCTCCAAGGCGAAGACCGGATGCGATAAGAAGGTCCCTTGCTCCCGGTGTATCGAGAAGGGTCTAGATTGCGTGCCCCGAACTGCTCGTCGACAATCCAAGTCACTTCGAAGACGAGAGCAAACTCTTCCTCACAACTACGACTTCGCCGGACCAGTTCCATATCGAAATTGGGACTATCTGACGCTTCCGCCACCCTTTGGCTTCGTTGGCGAAACGATCGCTACTAATTATTACCCGGTGGGGGCCGATAACGAACAGGCAATGTTTCTTCAGCGTACAGACTTCCACCCGTCCTTCGGCCAGTCGCGATGCTCCTCATTTGTGGAATTCAAACCATGCTTCGGCATGGTATCCCCAGATCAAGAGGAAAATCCCAATGGCATGCAGCTGTTCCCCTTTGTCGACGTGGGTTGTTGGGACTACCCGCTGCCACCCGACAGTGGTCCCTTTACTGTAGTACCGAGCAACGAGGGAGCACGCTCTCTATACGGCAGTGTTGATACCATGTCATCACTTAGCGATGCTTCTCTCGGCATGCTCTCGCCTCCTGCCACGACCTCGCCCCTGTCTCCCAATATCGATCACCGACGCCCGTCTGTCATGCCGCTGAATGGACATAGCCAACCTGCCGCGGAGTTCCCAACGCATGCGCTAACGATTCAACCCCACGAGTCTCTCGGATCTCTCTCTTGTGACATGTCAAGAAACGACAGGCGTCAAAGGGACTCGACGAGCCCTCGCAACAGCCGGCCGCTGCGCAAAAGGTACGACCGCGCCGACGACTGGAATGCCTTGAGGCTTCACATCAATAGAAGTGAACATAAGTACCCCACTTTCGATACTTCGGCCAAAATCACCAATGGTTCCCGGTGTCTCCTCATCGACGCAGCCTCGGAGCTTCTCATGTGTGCTAGCACCAACACATACCCGGAGACCGCCAACGAACAGGGGCAAGTATGGAGTCCTCATGCCTTGGGAGACAACTTTCTTCCAGCGGTATCGGCACTCGATTTCTTTGTCAGGGTCTACCTCTTCGAGCACGTCTACCACTACTGGGCGGAACAGTGTGGATGTTTCGACATTAACGACTTGGCTGCCCGCCGAACCACAAGTCCCCTAGCTCTCTTGATGATCGCCAAGGGGGCGAGTCTGGTCTTGCAGGAAGATGCCCAGTGCCTGTCTGTCTGCTTTTCGGAGGCATCATTGACCGCTCTCGCCCAGAATCTTCTTCAGTCTGGACTGGACACGGCCATCCTTCATTACGCATTTCTGTCGGTCAGCATGGGCCTTTGGTCAGGGCAGCCACGATTTACCAAAGATTCCATTGCATTGGGGATTACTTTGTCAGCGGTTAGTAGTCTTGCCTATATCCCCAATGACCAGGAAGCTGACTCTAGTCTACCGAAAAAGATGCTGGAGCAGCAGGAAATCCTCGACGCGGCCGCGCAGCCGTCAATCTTACGGGCACCTACTTGTCATCTTTCCGAGTTAGACGTCATTTGGAAGCACTGGGCTCAAAGGGAGATCAAAAGCAGGTATGCAGACCGGATATTACGACGACTAAGTTCCCAAGCATGTGCGCTTTCACTAACCAAGTGCCTAGGGCATTTTATAACTGGGTACTCCTGGACCAAGAAGCGAGCATATTCTATGACCGCAACACATCGATTTCCATAAACAACATGCGCTACGCACTTCCCAGCCCGGAGGTTCTTTGGACCGCGAGAGACTCTGCGGCATGGTCGAGGGCAGTGGCTACAAGGACGAGCCCAACTAGTTCCGACGTCAGAATGTTGCCCCCGACCCAACCATCGCTGGCAGAACTGTACTGGCAGCTGAAGCAATGCGATATCCCATGCGGAGATTGTCTCTCGGAGAGACACCTGAGGCTGCTCTTATATCCTATCCTCGCCCTGATTCATCACGTCCGCCAGGTTACGCGTCTGTGTTTCTCACAATCCAGGCCATCCAGCCTACATGAGCATGGTGAAGGGATGAGGGAGCCTCGGATTCTCCTACAGCAGTGGTACCAGATAAGCCTGGCGCAGGATCAACGACAACACCAGCATGCTGGTGATGCGGAGTCCTCGCGGCTGAACCTCACGCTCTATCACTTCCTGTGGTTGAACACCGTCGCCGACTTTGAGTTGGTCGAGGGTTATGTCTACAACGACAGCAGCAACAAGGACCCCGATGTCCACCGCTGCATCGACGACCCCGTGGAGGCAAGGCACCATGGCGCTTGGGCTCTACGCCTGCTCCGCGGCATGTCACCCGAGCGGCGCCCGCGATGGTGGGCCCTCGCCGTCTACCGCGCCACGCTCATCCTCTGGGCGGGATCCCACGCCACCAACACTTTCCGAAGCACGGTCGAGTATCAGCAGCATCCCGAACCGTTCCCATTCCCAATGTCTCTCGCGACACCGGCAACCCGGGGGGCACAAACTCCTGCGCCTTTCGGCACCAGCAGCGCAAGCGTGTTGATGGGCGACGATACCCCGCTGGCACATCATCATCAGACGCCCGAGCTGGAGGCTTCGTTATGCGCCGAGTTGGGACCCCAACACCTCCCGAGGGAGCCGGGGGAGATTCTTGAGCTGGGCATCGCCATCATTGAAACGTCCGGTGCGGTGACGCCGATGGGAGAAGAAGTGCTAGGCAAGCTGCGGAGGGCGGTCGAGCTTGGCAACAAGCCGTCATCGACGGGCTACAACGCATAGTTCCAAGGGAGGATGGAATGTCGGATCTTTTTTCTTTCTTTTGACGCCAAGTAAAAGAATGAGCACGGTATTCATCAATGTCATATCCTCCATACGTAGGAGGTTCTCTTACCGCACCATGGTACATGTTACGTCTTCTGTGCCGCGTCGCGCATCCAAAGGATGCCTGCGACATTGGGACCGTTTGCGATGCAAAGCCAGTCAATCAGGGAGAACTCCATCGTATCAGAACAATTGATACGGAATGACGCAAGGCAGAACGTAGTGGAACAGCAAAGCAGACGCCCTCTTATCATTCAACGACGCTCCAAAACTCCACCGCCAAGCGCCCAATGGGCTATGCCAAAACATCTCGAGCCCGCCCATCCGCAAAGGAAATAACAGGCATATATACACGCCACATTGCCTCTTACTGCACGTTCCCCGAGATCAAGCTATCCAGCTCCCATGGGCTCAACGTACTCCGCCTCCTGGACGTCACCCTGCTCGTCCGGGTGTCCCGCTTGCGCTTCTCCGGCTTGCTGGCCTGCTGCTGCTGTTGCTGATGATGATGATGATGCTCTCCGACTGGGTCGCGCTTAACTGGATCCACATCCTCCACCTCGACCTCCTCCCGGACGGGCGGAGCTGCATCTTGAGTTCCTTGGGGCTCGGCGGGGGCAGGTCTCTTGGCACCCCGGAAGGCCTGGAGCTTTGCACGCACGCGGGCGGTATCGGCCTCGCGCTCCGAGGCGGCCAGCTTGGCTGCTATGGTAGCCATGGTGAGGGGACTCTGCTGCTGGGACGGTTCGTCGGCATTGCGTGACACGGGGAGCTTGGACGCTGCCCGCCGCGGGGCCTTCTGGCGGGGAGCGGCTGCGAGCTCGTCCTCGTCAGAGTCGAATTCCAGGGGTGGTTCGTTCTCCGCTTCTTCCTCCGCGTGCTCGTGCTGCGGCGAGAGCAGGGCCTCCTCAAGAGAGTTTCTCGTCGGCGAGCGTAGTCTGTCCCGGCTGCTCTTTGTTTTAGGTAGAGCAGAGGAGCTAGGCCCCGAGCGCCGTCGTTTAGCTGGACTGAGGTCTCCAGTGTTCTTCTCATGTGTGGTGGTAGTGAAGTCGGCGGGTTTCTTTCTTGGTTTTTCGTTGTGAAGGGTCCTTCGGTTGCCTGCGGAGGGCGAGTTGCGCAGCGGGCTAAGTTGCGGTGGCTCGGGTAGTGGCGAAGAACCTCGAGATGAGTCTGCCGGGCGTGGTACGGTTGATTGGTGCAGCACTTCCACATTGGGCTCGTCTTTCTCGTAGCATTCCTCTTCGTAGGCCCGGGTACCGCGCTGCTCACCACTGTATTCGTGGGAGTTCCCGACCTCATGCTCGCCCGGACCTTCTTCCGGCAAGAGGTCGAGCGAGTGGTTGGCCGGCGGACAAGGAGACCGCTGCACTGGCTCCATCTCCACATCATCTTCCTCGGCGACGGCTGAGAGATCAAAACCACGAGCATGTCTCGTCTCATCGACCTCCTTGACGCGCACGGGGCTGAGACGCAGGCTCATCTGCAGCTCCTCATCACAGACTGGTTTCCCGCTGGCGGCCATCCTCTTCCGCCAGCCGTCGATCAGGTGGACCGCCTCCTTCCACCGGTTCTCCATCTTTACCCAGCCATCTTTCAGACGATTAATCTCCTCCTCGCGGATCATCACCTCTTCTATCGGTACGAATGACGGGTTGGTCAGAATCGTCTTCAGATGCTCCAGCACCGAGTCCAGCTCGGACGACATGTCTTGCCAGCTTGGCTGCTTGGCCACCTGCCGATCCTCGCTAATGTCGTTGTTCCAGCCGCTCATCTGTCGCAGCTGATCCATAGTCTTTCGCATGGCCGCTAGAATAGCTTCATTCTCCTCACTCAGGTCCTGCGCGAGCTTGGCCAAGAAAGCGTTCGTCTCGCTGCGAAGAGAATACTCGCCCGCATCCATGCTCGGTCCAGTAGACAGCGTCCCCTTCTCCGCCCCAAAGTCGCTCATCACGTTGATCGTGGTAATGGCAGGGCTCGTCCTAGAACCACGCGCACGCCCAGCCTCGCCCAGCTGCTTCTTGAGTGTGTCGATCTGCCTGTCCCGGCGGCGCACATCCGTGGCGCACGCCGCCCTCGCCTGCGCGACGAGGGCCTTTGTCCGGGCAATCTCGTCCTTCAGGCCGCGGACCGCGGCTTCGGCGGATTTGAGCTGCGTCTTGAGGGCTGCCTCGGACGACTCGGCGATGTCGAGCTTCCGCTGCGCCTCGGTGTTCTTCTCCGTGAGGCGGGTCACGTCGTTTGTGAGCTTGAGGTTGTCAGCGCGGAGGGCGCGCATCGTCGTCGATAGCGATTCGCGATGTTCAGCGTCGCGCTGGAGATTATCTTCTGGTCAGCATCGTGTCCAAAACATCATTGGGGCACCGGTGCAGCTCACGTCGCGCCGCAGTATCAGATCGTTTACGACGCTCATTATGCGGCCCATAGTAGCCGTAACATCTCCACCGCCCCTTCCCGGGTCGTCAAAGTCGATGTTCTGCCCATCCTTGAGGAGTCCGCGGGAGAGCAGCTGGTTGTTGATATACAGCGACGCTGTACGGAGGTTTTCCGTGTCGAGCATGGTTGAGTTACGTGGCGCGAAGGATAAGAAGAGGCAAAAGAGTTCTTCAGGATACCGCTCTCATTATGGTAGCCGTCGCTGTCGGTATCTGGGTCAGAATAGTTTGTTGATCACGGTCGGCGCAACGAGTCGCATGAGACGTGCACCACCACGATGTACGAGTTAGGTAGATACGTTCTGCATGTTTTGGTTGCTATGCGGGGGAAAGTAAACAATACGCTGCACCTAATGACTAAGCTTCATACTTCGACCAGACCTACCCTAGACGCCTGCTAAAAGTTGACAATTTGAATGCACGAGAAGATTTGCTGCTGCCCTGGAACGTCGTCAATTATTTTTGTTAGTGTTTTTCGTACGTCCATATATTAATCGTAGATGGATACCTATCTACAGTCAAACTACTAGTAGGACGATTCTTAACAAACACGAATGTCTGCTACTAGCCGCATCGACATCGAAACCTGAACAACTGAATGTTGCACCAAATTAACGAACAGTCACTTTTTATTTAAAGGACGGTGTGGCATATCACAACAAGGTTGGGTAGATGAGGTATCTCTGCACGTTCGCAGGTTTTGTGCGTTTAATTGTGACACCCGTCCTGATGGGGCGTACTTCCTGACTTAGTCTACCATGTACACTCGAGCAGAAGAGGCGCGCTTCATCCTCGAGGGCCGTCGCACCGGGAGAGGTTGCCAAGGTGCCACTCGATCCATGTCAGATGTCGGAACGACAAAAGAATGGTGGGAGGTAAAGTGTTTGGCTGATGTCCCGCACGCGACCCTCGTGGCCGAAGTTGACACCTGAAGTCAAGGGTTTATCAGGCTCGTCATTGGCGCACAGAGGCCAACAGCATCCCGCAAGTTCGCAGACTAGAGCTGTCGTGGCCATATCTTGGGAGGCACGCATGATCTCAAGTGCCTCAAGACCGAGAGGTAGCTCTTGTGGCCTTTCCGTTCTCCTGGACACAGTAGGCAGTTATGCTAGTTCAAAACCCGGTCAGCCACGGCTCAAGACGCTCTTTGAAATGTAATCGTCAAGAATATATGTAAGACTTCAGGAAATGTTGAGAAGATTGTAGTTACGCGGTTGTTTTCAGCACAAACCGACAACGGGCCGGTAGGAGGAACCCAACGGCTCGTGCCAGCGCTTTGATGGCCCCGCGGCGTCATCATGGTCGAAGACTAAAAGGAGAGGGTATATTGTAACTCACAAGAATCAGTCGGTCAAGCCTACTGTCAGCGAGGCTGGCTTGGTTCAGGTCTCGGGCTTGAACTTTCCGCGCTTCTCGCGCATGGCCATGACCTTCCTCCGATCCTCGTCAAACCGCTTGATCAGGGCCGCCTGCTCCTTCTTGCGCCTCTCCCGTAGCTGGAAGCGATAGAAGTCGGTCGTCTCATCCTTCCTCTTGGTCTGTCTCTCCAGCATCCTTCTCTTGGCCTCCTCGGCCTCGGCGCGACTGGCCGGCGCAGCCCTGCTGCCGCGTGTGACAGTCACGAAGCCATCTTCGTCTGGTTCGTTGCGCAGTCTCTTGGCCAGATCTGCGGCCTCCTTCTCCTTGCGGTTAAAAGTATTGAAGAACGCATGGACAGCCTTCTTTGTCGCCGTCTTGTCCGCCCGGCTTAGCTGCAAATGGGATGATATCCACTGCGAGCCGAGGGGTGGTACCTCATCCGCCAGACTCTGGCCCCATACTGGATACTTTTTCGTCTTGTGGAGTTTCGCGATGGCCTTGAGCACCTGCTGCACACTCTTCTCGTCGGCCAGGAGCACAATTGCGGTGTTGCTGCTCTGTCGTAGCCTCCGCGTCCAGATATCCGGCAGCTGGGCCGCCTCCTCTTCTCGTTGCCTCTCCTGCTGCTCGACGTCGTCCCTCTTCCTCTTCTTCGCGAAGCCGTTGATAGTCGCGGCGCGCGCAGGATCGAGAGCGAGCGCCGAAGATGTCACCTGGTCCGCAAACTGGATGCCCTCGAAACGGCCCGGCCCGACAAGATGTGCAAAGACGGCGCGGAAGTGCGGTTCTGTGCTGTCGGCGGGGATGTTCTTCAGGAACAAACTGCGGCTGTCGTTGGCGGTGGGGATCTTGGGCGCATTTCGTCGTACGCGGATCTCGTGGGTTGCGGTGACGGGGTATGATGGGAGCGGCGGGAGTTGGATGGGAAGAATAGAGAACTGATCGCTACGGGCCTCTTCGGACGGCATGATGGGCTATAGTAGCTCGAGAACGAACTTGAGCGTGTTGATGGGGTTTGTCTTGAGCAGGCGAGGTTTGACGATCTCGGGAAACGGCAGCGGGAGAAAAAAAAGTGGCGGTTGCCAGAGAGCTTGCCAGCGGGTGGACCTTATCGATAAAGACAGTGCCAAGACGGCCAATTCACACCAACCTTGCGCCTCAGGTACCCACCTACCTTAGGAAGATATCTGGTACTCGAGGAGCCCGGTGCAGCTGAACAAGAAGTTCCAGGCAAACCAGGCCCGTTCCGGCAATAAATGGGAGACTGCGGATTTCGAAGTACTCTTCATTTACTCTTTACGCTGTGTACTTATAGTACCTACTCGTATTACCTGGTATTAGTATTTCCCCTCGCAGCCATTTGTCACCCCGCCTCAGAGCCTCGTTACCGTACGGTCACGACCACTTCTATATAGCCTTTCAGGAGCTGCAGCGAGACCTACGAAGTATGGCACCATGACACCTGGACGAGGCTGCAACTGGCCAAATCCCCCGTCATACATGCTGGGTTCTCTAATGCGCGGGCTTCCGCGTGAGCAGCATGGGAACCATGATTGTGCACCAAAAGGCACTCAAGCCACACTCGGCGGCGCCCGTGGTCAGGGAGAGGGAAGAACGGGATGGCATCTCTCGAATTCTGTGCCGCTGGAAAGCGTTCACCGAGAGGAATGCGCAGGAGGGCCGAAGTCGAGCTGAATGGCGGTGCACGAGCGGGGCGCCCGATCAAGGTAATACGGGATGCATCGAATCGTTTCCTAGGATGGGCATCAGTGATGGCAAAGGTCGGCTGGTGCTCTGACAGTGCTCTGATTCGGTGGGAAAGGAGAGGATGGGAGAATGGGAGAACGGGAGAATGGGAGGAAGGAAGGGAGGAAGGAGGTGTCGGTGAAGGGAGCAGTTGAGCCTCATGTGGACCTTTTCGGCGTGTCTTTGTTCTTGAAAACCCCCCCACCACACCCATCCACCCCAGCTCCCATGTCTTTTATCCCACCTCAAACCCCGGCCTGCATCCCTCGCACTTATGTACCTTAGACCTACATACCCGTTCTGGCGAGGCCTACTCTTTAGCCTCAGCAGAGCCTCCAGTCTTCTATGCCGCTGTGGTTGGGGTCAAGTGACCGCTGACCAACGATGCACCGTCAGGTACGGACTACCTGATCCTGGTCGCTCTTTCCTGCGTTCATCTCGTTTTCCACGCCCGCCGAGTCCGCCTCAGAGCCACTCACTGGCCGTTCCTGCATCGCGACTGCTTTAGCAAGAGCCCTGGACGACGGTTGCTTCCCAGACTCTACCTGCCTACCTACAGTACTAGTACTAGGTACTACCTACTAGTAACCCATGCCAACGCTGGCACCCAACTGAGCCAAGTACCTAAGAGTCCTACGAGTAGTAGGTACAGGTACCTGATACCTTGAGTAACTTTGGGGGACGCTTCAATTCCAGTTGGCACTGGCGCCATTGTCCCCATCCACCCCTTCCACCAGGCGTCATCTTCACATCTGCCCGTCTCCCTCATCCAACTACCAGTATCTGATCCTGCAGCTTTGGTCCAGGTCCATTGTCACCGCCTCTCCTGCCATACATGACGCGCCGGATGCTAGTTCATTTCCCAATTGGCCGCCCTCCGAACACGGGCGGGCTGCCGTCTCTCCCACCCACTACAATACTAGGTGCCCGATCACCGTGTCCTTCTCCGCGCCCTCCCTTGGGGACAAGTGCATTCCCCACATCGGTCACACGTACGGATACAAGGCTGACCGTGGACCACCCAACCCGGTAAGACCTTGCCGTAAGTCAGTAGGACTGATCAGTACAGTACTAATAGTATGTACGTGGGGCACTTGTGCGGCTCTGCTACGAGCCCCAACCTCTCCTTCCTCTCCGGCCCTCTCCCGTAACCTCCGAGTTCTAGCCAGGACCATGGGTCACGCGAATTATATATAACGTAACGACAACGCGCCCTTCTGTCCCCCGCCCTCAGCTTCATAACAATGAGGCCAGTTCTGCTTCCCTATAGTACCTAGACATCGATCACCGCAGACAGGTCCGATGAGTCTAGCCGACCTACCCCACGATGTTATGCTCATCATCCTCGCCGAACTGGCGCTCGAGGACCACTTCTGGCTCAGCATGACTTGCCGGCACTTTCACTTCGTCATACACAGCGACGAAATATGTCGGATAACTCTTCGGGTGGGTTTTGATACTCCAAGCAGCAGCGCAAGGCGATACATACTAAACCTGGACTAGAGGATGGCTCGGTTCTCGGCTGAGTTCGGTGAAGCCCAGTACCAGCACCAGAAACCGGGCCAGTATGCCCTGGCGTGGAGACGCCTTGTCAAACGGAGACTGGCCGTGCAGACCGCCACCCCGTTTCACTTCTCCGTGGTGGCGGCCGCAGTACGGTTCATACTGGGCAATGGTGCCCTCGTCTACAAACCTGATGAGAGCCTGATCCGCATCTTGTTCCTCGACGGGTCCGGTGATGAAGAAGTTCAGATCAATCCGCTCCGCTTGCTGGCGAAAGCCTTTCCAGACCTTGGACGTCCGTTGGCGGCAAGATGTTTTGCGGATCCCCTCTATTACTCTGATGGGGTCGCTTCCTTTCTCTTCGAAACCGGGGGACAGCAGCGGCTGGTCTTTTGCGACGTGAAGCGAAAAATTATACTAGGGGCACACCATGTTGAACGGAGCAATAGCATCTTTGTTCGGAACAACGGCAAGTATCTCTACTTCGGCTTCAGAGACAAGCTTCCGGGAGACCGTTGGGTATGGATTGTCCGAGGATACAACTTCCTCCGTCGCTCCTGGATGCCTGGGCAGAGGCTGCCTATGGACTTCTCGGGGGCAGAGCTGGGCCAAAACGTATGCTTTGAGATCGTGGACGGCTACCTCTACGGTGTATCCTCCGCAGCAAGCCCACTGCAACCAGGCACCTCGAGAGGACTTGACTCCTTCTACTGCATTTTTCGCTTGAGATTGGGTGATCCTTCCCCATCCTCAAGACAAGACCTCCCCAAGCGGTTTTCATGGCGGAGGCCTTGGAGTGAGGGTTACGTCGATCTCCGGTACAACGATCTGAAGCTCGTCAAAGACGACGAGAAGGGATGCCTCACAATCTACGAGACGCGGAAGGAATGGATGCCAACGGGTCACACAGAGAGGAATTGCTATCGCAAGGAGATCAGTGATGACAACTTCTCTGCTGACCAGAAATCCCCACCGCCTTCTTTTTCCCTTGATCGCCTGCCATCTGGGGTACCTGGCCTTGAGCCCTATGTCGAGACATTCCGTGGTCCCGATGTCCATACCGGCGACAGTGGGCTTGAGCTGGGAAAGGGCGACGACACGAAACTCTACGCCCATGCCTACCATGCCGCAACACGTACATTCGTGGACATTGTCGGCGATCCCTCAAGTTCCGGATCAGATCCAGAGCAGCTCCGTCTCCGGTTCCGACCAATGGCTCCATGTTCCGGTGGAAGTCCCTCCAATTGGAGTCTACGTGGAGATATCCCCGTCGAGTCTCCTCACCTCCGGTTCTGGCCGCCAGAACCAACCCCTGGACGGCACGATCCTACTCTGGACCTGATACGCACCCTCATGAACCCCAAGAAGGGACCCATTGAGAAAGTCCGCTGGGCCGCTGACGAGAAATTCTTTGCCTTCTCCCCAGTGGTGAGGGGTACATCCCAGCCAAGCGCCCTGATCCTCGTCTCGTTCGATCCCAGGCTCCGACTGCATGGTCTCCAAAAGGTGGGTGGACTCCATCAACGTCCCGTTCCCCAGTCTCTCATGGATTTGGCTCCTCACATGAACTCGGCGGAGTCCCACTGGGCATCCACCGTCCAGCCCTTTTACCTGATGATCAGGGCTCCCGATGGCCAGCGGTACGGTTTCGACTTGACGTACTAGCGGCACGGCAGCAACGCTGAAAGCACTTCGTGATTGGATCGAAGCTCGTTGGTATACTGGCCTCTTCCGCTGCTACAGCGTATTTCCAGAAAGAATTTTGGTGTCGAACGTGTCCTATTCGAGCGTGCTGCTAATGACCTGTTGGGTTTGCCGGCATCGAGAAAGTGAGGCGGCGGCTGTGGTGCATCTCGACTTGTGAGGCTGACCAGGGGTAGGGTCCCAAGGTTGGATGCAACCCAAGCAATCATGCAACCAGCAATGTTTCTCAGGCGGCACTCTGATATATTATAGATTACGAGATTATCGGTAGTCCCTTTGCCAGGTATTTCGGAGAAATGAAAGAGAAGATGACCCCCCACATACGCCGGCCGCGAACCGAAGCTTCTCAACATGAGGAGTCGCATTCAGCCCACACCACTCCCACCACCATTCTTTCACGATTTGGAACTTTAATTTTTTTTAAAAGAATTCAGATGGACCCGTGCTGTCCGGCCGCCCGTACATCGTCAAAAAACCCCATGACCAGCCAGGCCCGCTCTGGCAGATGGCGAAGGTATCAGCTTTACCCTGCGGCTTCGCCCGAATACGCCAACTCCTGCAACGCTTTGTTGCCTTTGGCCCCCTCCCACCATGCCTTTTATGCCGATTATTGAATACTATGCCCCATCCGATAATCTAAAAGGTAAAACAAACCCGAAAAAAAAAGGGACCTTTGACCAAAGCTGCCATGTGCACCGTATAAATGCCTTTACCGGCTACCCCAACCTAACATAGTTTCCTATCATGACGCTGTTAGCTGAATTCCCTTCTGCTTCTGCCCAGAGGTGCTCACCTGGGAACTGTCCTTGCTTCCCGCGCAGCTTGCCCGTCCACCACTCGTTTTCGTTCTGTGTCCGCTGCACAATCTCGATGACGTCGCCGGCGCTGAAGCTCAGGTCGCCGTCGGCCTGGGCGGCAAAGTCGTACAGGGCCGTGACCGTCTCCGCCGCGGGCGCGTTGCTGAGGTGGCCGGGCTTGGGTTTCGGGGGCGGCGGCTTGGGCTTTGCGGCCGCGATGGCCGAGAGGCTGGGGTTGTGGCCGGGGGAGTAGGGGGGCGGTGGGTTGGCCTCGGCGTCTGCTCCTGCTGCTGGTGCCGATGCTGCTGCTCCCCCGTATGCGCCGCCACCAAACTTGGAGCTCGCCGTCTTCTCCGATGATCCCGTCCCCTGCGTGAGGAGGGCGGGTTGCTTGCCGCCCTCGAGGGCGGGCTTCCCGCCGTATCGGATGGGTCGCCGTTGGCCGGTCGTCTTGAAGCGCACGATGGACAGCGCCTCGGTACGCTCCTGGATGTCGCCGCGCTTCTCGTGGAAGGCGTCTTCTATGTCGAGGGTGAGGTTGAAGTAGCCGATGTCACAGCGCTGCATGCGCTCGTGCAGGGTGTAGAAGATGTTGAGCTGCATGTAGTAGAAGGACTGGAAGAGGGGCTGGATGAACTCGCGCTCGAGGGTGAAGAGCTTGGGCAGCTCGTCCTTGAGGAGCTCGTTGAAGTACTCGAAGTCCTGGGTTGCGGCCTCAACCTCGCCCTCGGCCTTCCACATGGCCTTCTCGTCCTTGGCGGTGCGCTCCTTCTTGTCCTGCAGCTTCTTGAGGGTGGCGCGGTGGCGGTCGTAGTCGAGCTTCTTGTGCTCGCGCTTCTGGGTGGTCTTGCGGACGATCTTGATGACGTCGAGCAGCTCGTTGGCGGGACGGATAACCCTAGTATCAATCATCTCCAGCTCGGGGGCGAGCGTCTCCTGCAGCTCCTTGACGATGGCCTCGTACTCCTCGCAGGCCGCGATGCCCTCGGGGTTGCCCTCGGGCTTGATGGAGTCCGGGTCGGACAGGCGTCCGGAGATGGGTTTGTAGATCTCGGTCATGGCCTTGCTGAATTCGATCTGGTGGCTGAGCATGCCATTGATGGCCTCGAAGTATTTCTTGGACTCATCGTGGAGCCTCTTAGTCTCGGTCTCGAGCTCCTGGAAGCGGCGCTCGGCGTCGATGTAGACGGCGTCCTTGGTGTGCTCGCCGATGTTGAACTTGTGCTTGAACTGCTGGGGCGCCTGTACGTGTCTGCGATTAGCGTCGGGAGCGTCACCAAGGATCGTCGCGGAGGGGTTGGTGATTGTGGTGCTGGTGTCGCTCGCTGGCGGGGCTTTTTATTACGCGGGCATGGCGGGTGAGGGGCATGTTGGGCGACGACAAGAGAGAGACTTACCCGTGTCAGGCTCTTCTGGAAGCCCTTGAAGCTCATGGTCGGCGGCGATGTTGGCGGGAGGGTAGGACAGGATGCGAGCAAAAGGGCTGGGTGGGTGGGTTGGGTGGTGCGCAAACGCTCAGGGCAGGACGCAAAGGAAGGCACCGAGAGCCACCGGCCGAGAAGTGGATGGAGGTCGCTAGAGGTAGTATATGATGATGGGCTGAATGCCAGGTACCTGCCGACAGGACCGGTGACGACGTGGTTTTGTGGCTGTGTCGGTGGCCGGCCTGCCAGAGTGCTGTGGCGCCAAGCACCGGCTGGTGACATCGCATCTGCCCAACGTCAGCACATCGGCCCTCCTGCCAAGACGCTGCGTGCGTCACTGGTACGTTTTCACAGCTAAAACGGCTGGCAAGCACTAACAGGTTACACGGCCTCGATGACCCCCATGCCTCTTCTCCCACCCAGCCATAATACCAGGTACTAGGTGCTAGGTAGTACGCATACATGGCGCAGCAGTTATCAGGAATGAGCGAGGGCAAAGCAGCCCAGAGACGCCATTACCTGGGACGGAACCGACGGTAGGGCTTGAGCACAAACTTCCAATACCACTAGTGGTATATGATTGCGCGCTTGCACAATAAGACCAAAGTAGACGACCATATTATGATCATCATACCTTTTACCATCTAACGCGATAATGGATGGAGTGAGTCCCAGTACTGTACTCGTAGTCTGTCGGTATCCCTACTGTACCCGTACATGGAGAGGCACATTCTGGGGGAATGCCCTCCGTGCTGCGAGTGGAGTATTGGCCGGCGCTGTGTCCAATGAAACTCCACCATTGACCGGAATCTTATCACCGAGTGGCCGAGCCGAATGACAAATTCGTAACATCAACCACTCAGAGAAAAACGGGCTAAAACAATCCTCTCTCCGCTCTCGCCTCTTCGCCGCTTGGGACGTAGTTCCAACTTTTCAACCATCGACTCACCCTCTCTCGCCACCCCTTTGCTTCATTCCGTCAGAACGCCTACGTTGCACATGCGCCGTCTTGCCGGAAGGAAGCAATCATGGCCAGTCTTGCAACTTCCGCGCTGAGGTCAACGAGCCGCCTGCGCTGCAGCTCGTCGGCTGCGACCGTCGCTGCTCGCGGCTTGCCCCGAACAACAGCCGCCACAGTCGTCACATCAAGGAGGTTATCGAGGCGTGGCTATGTCACAGAGTCTAAGAGGGATAGTGCCCGCGTCGAGACCGCCATCAAGCTCGACAAGAAGGACTTTGCGGATGTTCCTCCTCCGCAGACAGATACACCCAGCAATGCCAAGGTCAGCCCAATGGCCGGTAAGTTATCGCCCGGATTAATGTTATGGGCCCGATAGCTAACCCATCACCTCAGATGTCCTGAAGCACGCTGCAGTCATGGAGGAGGGCCAACGGCCTATCTACCTGGATATGCAGTCCACAACACCCGTCGACCCGCGAGTTCTGGACGCCATGATGCCCTTCTACGTCGGTGTTTACGGCAACCCTCATTCACGGACACACGCCTACGGATGGGAGAGCGAGAAGGCCGTCGAAGAAGCACGTCAACACGTCGCCGACATCATAGGTGCCGACCCCAAGGAGATCATTTTCACCAGCGGCGCCACCGAGAGCAACAACATGAGCATCAAGGGCGTCGCCCGCTTCTTCGGCCGTTCGGGCAAGAAGAAGCACATCATCACTAGTCAGACCGAGCACAAGTGCGTCCTGGACAGCTGCCGGCATCTCCAGGATGAGGGCTTCGAGATCACCTATCTGCCCGTCCAGCACAACGGGCTCGTCAAGATTGAGGATATCGAGGCCGCCATCCGACCCGAGACTGCCCTGGTCAGCATCATGGCAGTCAACAACGAGATTGGCGTCATCCAGCCGCTCGAGGAAATCGGCAAGCTTTGCAGGTCAAAGAAGGTCTTCTTCCACACCGATGCCGCCCAGGCCGTCGGCAAGATCCCCATCGACGTCAATGCAATGAACATTGATCTCATGTCCATCTCTTCTCACAAGATCTACGGTCCCAAGGGCATGGGCGCCTGCTACGTCCGAAGGAGGCCGAGGGTCCGTCTGGACCCCATCATTACCGGTGGTGGCCAGGAGAGAGGCCTGCGAAGCGGTACTCTCGCGCCGCCCTTGGCTGTCGGCTTTGGTGAGGCATGCCGCATCGCCAAGGAGGAAATGGAGGTACGTATTACTGATTTGCACTGTCTTTTTTTCCTTCTCTTCTCTGTGCTCGCGTGATGATATCATCTTACACATGCATGGCTTTCTGAATGCCCGTGACAAGGCATTTTCATGTTGATTTAAGAACTTCCTGATCTTCCGGCCTTACCTCATGCCTGCTGCAACTTCGCTTGGCGTGGTCAACAATGACTGACCATCGTCTAGTACGATGCGAAGCGCATCAAGTCCCTCTCCGACCGACTCCTCAACGGACTCCTTTCTCTCGAGCACACGACACAGAATGGCGACCCCAAGTCGTTCTACCCTGGCTGCGTCAACGTGTCTTTCGCCTACGTGGAGGGCGAATCTCTGCTCATGGCACTGAAGGACATTGCCCTCTCGTCGGGAAGCGCTTGCACTTCTGCGTCGCTAGAGCCCAGCTACGTCCTTCGAGCCCTGGGAAACAGCGACGAGAGCGCGCACAGCAGTATCCGCTTCGGCATCGGCCGATTCACGACCGAGATGGAGATTGATTACGTTCTGAAGGCTGTACAGGAGCGTGTCAGCTTCCTCCGCGAGCTGAGCCCTCTCTGGGAGCTGGTGCAGGAGGGTATCGACCTCAACACCATCCAGTGGAGCCAGCACTGAGTGGGGCAGTCGAGGACACCAGGGAGGAATTTTGTGGTTGGCGAGCAGCTGGTCACTCTTGTAAAAAGCACTGTACTATCATGATACCTCGATTCTTTGGCATTACACAGTTTCAACGGCATGGTTGGGGGGTTCCGTGGGAGGGAGGACATGATTGAGGCTGGGCTACGGCTGGGAAAGAGATCCCAACTTACAGTACCTTATATAGGATTCTGAATGAGATTGTCGATGCCACGAAGCTGCAAGGTACAGTCTTACTGACCGATGTGGCACTGCTGCCTTGGCCTCCGGACAGCAAATACTAGTAGTCTCCAGCCATTGTGTGAACTGGTGCCAGTAAACGACCCCCTCGATTTTGGAACGTTCGTGAAGGCTGTGGTACCTTGATGTCAAACACGTGTGGGTAGGGAACGACGCGTCACTGCCGCCGCACGTGAGTTTCTTTTCGCATGGACCCTTTGCGAGCCGGCGGCCATCTCTCGTCATCGAGGTGTTTCCTACATGTGAGGAGGCATCGGACAAGCGCGAGGCAGGACGACCCTGATTGACGTCACGATTTGCCCCACCACAATTGCCCGATGTGGAAATCCTGCGTAACAATCAACCAGGAAGGCGGCTCTCATAAAGTGCTAATGACATCACACGGCGGGCTTTACTGGAGCTTGCGCGTTGTTGTGTGAATGAGGATGGCGACTGCTGATTGTGATACCATGGTGATTTTTTTCATAAGGAAGCAACGCTCACTACTACGTACTCACCTAGTAGACGTATTTAAAACCTCGTGCAGCCGCCTTCTCTCTGCTCCCCCTTTCCCACCATCATCGTCTGAACTTCACAAACTGCAACGCACACTTGCAAACATTCTCAACTCAAATCTCTACTCTCAAGACTTCCATTCTTCGATCAACATACCAACCGCCATCATGGCCGAGAACCAGCCTTCCACTCTCAAGTCCTACATCGACTCTGCCACCGGCAAGGCCCAGGAGGCTCTCGGTAACCTCACCGGCAACACTGGCGACCGCGCTAAGGGTGAGCTCCGTGAGGAAAATGCACGAGCGGAGCACGACGCTTCTCACGCCACGGCCAAGGTGCCTGGCGGCGCCATCTCGGGCTCCGGCGCCGCCGTCCGTGACGATCCGAACCGCACCGAGGGTACCTGGAACCAGACCGTCGGCTCCACCAAGGAGGCCGTCGGCAACCTGACGGGCAACGAGGTATTTTCCCCATGGCTATGGATGCGCAGAAGTGAATTAGTCGCTAATACTATCGCCAAGTCCTTGAAGCAGGCCGGCCGTGAGCAGAACCTCGAAGGTCAGAGCCAGGAAGCCAAGGGTCAGCTCAAAGACTTTGGCTCTGGTGCCGCAGATCGGGCGCAGGGTGCGCTTGGAAGCGCCGTCTCTGGCCTCACGGGTGATCGTGCCGAACAGGTCCGTTATGATCAGCTGCGCGCCGAGGGGAAGACGCAGCAGCGCAGTGCTGAGCACGACATCCAGAAGCAGGCGGAGGCTGAGCGTCGTCACTAAGGGGAGGTTTTTTCCGGTGCGAGGAGGACTGTAAATTTGATACCCTACGAGCCCTGTGCGGACCATTGAGATGAGCTTATGAATCAAACGATTTCTATAAGTACGCTTTTGATATTATCGCCTCTCTCGTGGTTACAATTTGGTTTGATGGAATTCATATACCCATGAATGCATAGAAACAGGACAGCATCGTGTAGCGGTTTGCGATGCCAAGCCACAAGTATAATAGGAGAGGATAGGAAGTGAGGAGGAACCATTCAGCCAGAGCTCACCTGCAGCTTTCTCACCAACAGATCCAAAATCTACATGTACTGATTAGGAGTAATAAACATGACAAGGACAATAACATGCTCAATATATTCTCTCCTACACAGCTAAATCATGGTTGGCCTCAAACGGTAGACCAGGCCTTATCAACAATGGCGTGGGAACGGTGCATAAAACACGAGTACTCATGGTTTTCAGCCCGAAAAACAACCAGAGATGCCGTTCTGTCCTTCGCTATAGAACTCGAATTTTCATTGTTCCCCCCTCTTTTACAAATTCCGGCTTGTTTGCATCCCTTTGCTGTCGTCTCGGGCCGCTTGGACGCCATGTACGTTGGTTGGGAGTTGCGGAAGAGTACAATGGGCTCTTTTGTCTGTTTGGCCTTGAAAAGCTAGTGGCAGAACTCTAGCAAGTTGAGTTGCGCGCAGAGCCGCATAGGAGAGAAGCTTAAAGCAGACAAAGTCATAATGAACTGAAAGCGGACTCGGGTGTTTTTGAAGTCTCAGTCTCACTCACGATGCGCCTGGCGCGACGACGATCTTGTAACTGTAAGGTTTCTAGCTGAAACAACTGGATAAAGGCCCGTTTGAAATGGTGAGCAAAACGAGGTTGTAGCATGCGAAATCGACGCTCCGATATCTCTTGTAAAGATCAGGACGTTGCCATACAACGAAGTACACTCAGCTGAGAGAGCTCCATACTAGCGGACCAGGACTTTGCGCTTCTCGGTGATTCACTCGTCCTGGCCTCGTGGCGGTTGCCCGCGTCTTTCCGGTAACTCAAACATGCCGGACCGGGAGAGTTTTGTGCTCGAGGCGGTTCGCTATTGTTCCGGGTGCTTCGGCCGCTTCAACGGCCGGGCTTGCTCGTCGGATTCACACATTCCCTGTTCGTTCACTCAACCGGATCGGTGACTTCTTTCTGCACACCTGAGCTATAGTTGGAGTATAAAGGTCTTCCGTAGATATTTGCTCCTTTTCGATCGTTCATTCTGTATATACCATCAGACCAAGAGATCAACTCCAAAAGCCAAGAGACACCTCACAAACTCCACAGCACCTACACAACCCCCGAACTCATACCCCGGAGGGGAAACACACCCAGCACCGGCACCACGTCTGGAACCGGCACCATGTGTCTCGGTCAGAATATCCAGTGCACCGAGTGTGGCAAGATCACCACCGTCGTCATCCACCCTTGCGTAGCGGCGTTGGCTGCCCACCGGTGCTCTTCACACACCGTCTCGGGCGTGGTGCAGGCCATCTGCCAGAGCTGCCAGTCCGCGGTCCGGGGGTCCGTTCGCATCAACAGCAAGAGCCACTAGGGTGTGTTCGGGTCTTTCCTGGGGCTCGGCCTCTGAATTCCTTTGGAAATTACCCTAGTCATCTGGGATTATGCGGGCTGGTTTGTGAAGAGGAACAACAGAGGGTGAAGAGCATTGGTGAGAAACAGGGGGAAAGGTTGGATGGGGAGGGGGGAGTGGGTATATATGTTAGATGAGTCTAAACACAGTTGGTCAGCGAAGTAGGTTATAGAGATTGGATATCCGTTAGGTTTATTGGAAAAATATTGCTTGATACTCAAGTCGGAGCTTTCAATGCCGGAAGTTCAAGGTCCTCACATCAAGTACACACACACACACACACACACACACATATATATATATATATATATAATAANAAGTACACACACACACACACACACACACACATATATATATATATATATATAATAATGGAGTTGGTGCTGGGTTGAAGTGGCACCCTGGTTACGGAGCTTGACTGCTAGAGTGAGGCAGTACTGTATGAGGCATCGGCTTCCCTATTAGTTATTAATGTCTCTCGTTCTCAATTATATAATGCGGTCAGATGCCACAATTACAGCGATATGCGTATGTATTCGTACTGGGGTCTTATGCTCGACCAAAAACTCGTTCCGGCAAGTCGTTCTCGAGTACATATCGCATTGATCTGGTCATCAGAACCCAATTGGCCGCGACAAGACGCCGCGTGGCCATGGATGCGGATCATTCAGAGCTGAGGGACGTGTCCTGGTCTGAGACATCCGGAACGCTGGCGCCTGGCGGGACGCGATGTGACTGTTGGCCTGAACTTGGTTGGCAGGTAGCCTTGCGATGGGTGATGTGGTGATCACTGATCACCACATTTGTTCCGCAGCGGTAGCGGTGGACGGGATCATGGATGATGGGTCTGTGATTTAGATACGCGGCTGGCAAAAAGAGGAGTTGTTGCCTGGTGAATGTCTGAGAGTTCGGCATGATTCCAGCACCGTGGCTGATGAAGCCGTGGTGTCGGCGGACTTGATGCGCTGGTGTGCGAGTACTAAGTCGTACCTCGAACGTACGAGAGTATTATATGTACGGATACAGTACAGACGAACTAATTACATGGGCCAAAATGTCGATCGCGCCAGGGGGCCGGAGAGAAATTGGCAGCTGGGCACTAGTGGCGCACGGACCTCCGCAATGGGTCCCAGGACACTTTCCAAGTTGTGGTGGGCAACTCTGGCCCTCTGGCTCTGGGCGACTCTCAGCCTGATGGGAGTGGAGACATCCATCCAAGTACTACGTACAGTACATGTCGTCCGTACGCACCGAGCAATAATGAGGGAGCAGATTCACGCGACAGCGATTGAAACATCTACAGCATTATTCTCTAGGATTCACAGAACGGTCAGATGCCCACTACGAATAAGTAGTATTAGTACTCGTAATCCCTTGCGTCTCTAATGGCTAAATGTCGTACCGCGGAAGCTAAGGATTCGCGCCCTATGCCCACAGCAGACAACGCCAAGAGGTCTGCTGGCATGCTTCGATACCTGGAATAGTCCGTAATAGGGGTTCTATTAGCCCGCGAAATAATACAGTGAACAGATCCGACCCTGACCCAGATCAAAACAAACTCGATGCGGACAGTCGCCGGGCCATCTAGTGCCTCTCCACCAGCGACAAGACTATTGATTATCTGGGCACACAGTGTGCTCCGCTTTCTCCCCGGGCGAGCAGCCGGTGCAGTACAGTATTACGAGTAAGAGATGCGACAGATTGCCATTGCTCCCATCTCATTGTCAAAATCCTGCAGCCTGTTCCTCCTTTTTGTCGTCCCGAGGGAGGACTCGCAGCCAGTCGAGGGCCCTATAGGGTAACATGTCGTCGGGTAGACAGGCGGGTGGGTGCTTGCACTGTGCCACCACACCCGCGGACACAATCCCATCTGGATGTACTGGACGGCGGCTCTCATTGGCACTGCAACAGGCCGAAAAGAACATGTCCATTCAAGCAAGATGAGGTGCGGTGCGCTGTCCATCTATGGATGGCCCCGGCACCAGAGGCAAACATCAGACGGCGTCCAAGGACATGTTTGGCTCCGTCACTCGGGAGGCTGCGGTCATCCCGGAGACGGCATACACACTTGTACCATACAGGTACTAATAGATGTCAGTCGCCGGTGACCGAGGGTTGCAAAGTACACTTATGTACAAACTCTCAGATGCAGACCGTGATGCCTCCACCTACATGCCCGAATTTTCCAGAAAGCTGCCATTACGCTTCCTATAGTCTGTACCGTACCTGACTGTTATCCCAAGCCACCCTGCCAGAGCATGTGATAATTTTGATAAATGACCGAGTTTATACACGTCCGTAACTCCGTGTTTGCATTATTACGACGGTGGAGATCGCTGAGCCCATGTAATAGTCTGTTGTGGATAGATGGATCTCCGTTGTCAGTTTTGACAGGCAGCAAGCAGGTTGGCAATATTTCCTCAACTTGCAGGTGCCGTACTGTGTAACTGTCCCTGACACGCACTGTAACCCTTTCGACGTGCAGATGTATCAGATGGCTTCTGTACCCACCTACGTACATGTTCGTTGGTAGGTAGGTACGGAGTACAGATGCCTCGCACGCGCAGGCAGCAAGCAAGCAAGCATCCAGGAAATCCCCGATGTACCGGTATTCTTTCGCCTCTTCCTTCCAGTTCTGCATGAGGTATGGATGCCAGGCAGTTCGACCAGGCTCTGGGCGCTGCTTGCCGACGTCACAACCCCGATCCTCCTCACCTGGGGATGTGTCCATTATCATCACAGCCCGCTCCAGTCCGTGCTTCCACCGTGCCCACAATCTTCCACTCCACGTGCGAACCTCGCCCCCCTCGCCCAAAGCAAACATGACTCGACGCATCGACCCAAGACCGCGCCCGCCCGCCAAACCACCTCAGGAACCCACACGGCCACACCCTCCCGCTCGGAGTCGGAACACTGGGCACCAGCACTGGTGCACTGGTCTGTGGAGGCGAGCTTTGTGGCATCATCTGCTGCGCTAGGACCTCCCAGGCCGGGCACTAGTAATAATACTAGTAAATAATACGAGTATCCGTACCAAGAGGCTAGGTATACAGGTACATAGGGGCGCCCACCGGCCACCGGTGCCACCACCCACCCACTGCAATCAAGGGCCCCGAGCATTGGCGCACGATTTTGGCAAAACCGCCAAACTACTTGCAGGTACTTGCAGGAACTTGCAGGCATTCTGCGGGCCAGGGTTGCACTCGTGGGTCGTGGCGGCGAGCGATCCAGCTGCAGGCTGCAGCGCCGCTTGCTCGCGAGGTGCTCGAAATAAAGTGGGAAAAGGAAAACCACCACCACCCCCCCCCCCCCCCAAGCCCCTGAGTTCCCGGGTGGATTCACAGAGGCCCGTTCCTGCTCGGTGCTTGACTGGTCAGCCAAGGTATCCTGCTTGGTTTGCCCGTCGTCCCATCTCCGTCGTCGGTCGAGACGTGCGACCTCCCCGACCGACCCGACCAGTCCGCGCAGTTCGTTGCGGCCCATCCATCATCTCCAAGCGATATTTCCCATCCCCTTCGCCATCGTCCCAGGGCGCGCACCATCAAGCACCCCCCCGCTGCCGCCTCTCCCTCATTCTTCACAGGCAGTTTCTGCCTGCGCCGGGCTTCTGTGCTACTCAGTATTGCGTACCTGCCGATGCTTCTTTGGGCCGACGGTCACCAATTCACACGTCACAGAATATTGCTTCTTCGACCCAGTAATAATTTCTTCAGGTAAGTGTCAAGACGCCAGTCGCGACTGCCTCCTCCTACCTACCACCACCCCAAGCCCCCAGCCCCCAACATCTTCACCATCGCGACTTACTCTCCTGGCGGGTTACGCGCCGACTACCCGTGTTCGCGATCCAATTCCCAGATGCATTGACAATGGCTTCAAGACCTTCCTCCTGATCCGTGGTTTCGTGTCCTGTAGGACCATTGCGCCCAGCTGCGGAAGAGGATCTGAAACACCCGCCCCGGCTGGAATGTGTGGCTAGACCCTGAGAACCATTGTACTCGGTCTTCTTGTTCCATACTGTCTTGGTTTCACGGGCTAACTCTTGTCTTGAAGTTGCCTTTTAGATCTTCACGACGACGTCCCTCGCTCCGTGCACTCGCCAGGTTGAAGCTCCTTAGCACGCAGCTTGCTCTGTCTCCCCTACGAATCGCGTCGACCGTCTGAGATTTCTGCTCTGCGACCCTCTACGGAAGTTGCTGGAGGGTCGCCCCTCGACCAGCACATTTCATACGAGTCAACATGACCAGCTCAATCCCAGACCACTCTGTGGTGCGATCGCCTTCCCTTGCCTCTCCGCGTATGCCAAGATCAAGGACACAGAGCATTTCCAGCGACAGGCCGTCAACAATTGGCCTCGGCTTGGTCTCGCCGCCGTCAGCAGTCACCCCCGAGGCAGCCTTCATCGCCTCCTCCGCCGCTTCGCAAATTGTCACCAACGACCACGACAGCCATGCCGACTCATGGTACGACGACACCGGGATGCTGCCGCCCGGGGAGACGGCCCTCGTCACCCCCTCGGCTCTGCAGCTCGTGAACAACTTCCTCGATCAGCTCCTCTTCAGCTTCCTGCAGGCCTCTAAGGCAACGACACTCTCTGCCCTGCGACCTGCGGTAACAGAGGTCCTCAAGCCCAAGCTCGCCAAGGACGCTATCAACAATGCCGACGAGGAGCTGCGCGAATACTTAGGAGGTGGCGACGAGGACGATTTCGTCCACCCTTGCGGTGCCGACCCCTGCCGCGACTGGGATCTGGAGCTTGTCTGGAAGCGAACTAGGCTGCGGTGCATGGTGTACTCTTCATTGGGCGACATGGAGGAGGAAGAGGAGGACGAGTACATGGAACAGGAGCATCTCGAGATCGGAGCCGACGAGCAGATCTCCGACGTCATCACTCCAGCCGTTGCCATCTTCCTCACCTCAGTTCTGGAGTACATGGGAGAGCTGACTCTAACCGTCGCTGGCCAGGCCGCTTTTCTGAGGATGCGGAACACTTACGAAAAGGAGCTCAAGGACGGCACGCGCAGCCCCACCGATATTGCAGACAGAATCGTTGTCGGCGAGGCTGACATGGAACGGGTCGCCCTCGACCGCACCCTGGGGAGGCTCTGGAGAGGGTGGAAGAAGCGCATCAGGGCACCGCCCAGCGTGGAGTTTAGCTCCAGGCCATACTCCAGGGCCTCGATTGGCCATCTGAGACACGGGAGTAATGTCACTGACGTACATACCCCCAGGCTGGATGCCGGTGAGGAGGAAATGGTGTCTCGCCAGGATCTGGAGGAGACACTTGCCGAGGCGAACGGGGCCGAAGCCAAAGGCTCTGCAGCGGCTTCCTCAGAGCCGCTGGACCCTGTCCAAATCCCACTTCCAATGGGGGAAAATGACGTTGATGAGATTGAGGTCCCTGGTCTGGCGTACAACAGCGACGATGAGGAAGAAGAAGAAGAAGTAGAAGAGGTCCCTTCCCGCCGCCCCAAGAGCTTTCTCTTTTCCCCTACACTGCTCAGCCCGTCCGCCGCTTCGGGGCCCCTCAGGCACAGGCGGTCTTCCTCGGTGCCAGTGGTGCGATCACGGCACTTTGTTACCCCCGAGCCGCAGGCCCAACTAGTCGCGGAAACGACCGACCCATCCGGGAACGACAAGGAAAAGGAGATATTGAAGGAGGAAGCCATTGCTCAGCAGCCTGGCGAAGAGCCAACATCTAGGGCCGAAAAAGCAGATGCCACGCAGAATGCACAGATCAAGGTGCGACCTGCTTTCGCGACCATCGATACGAACGCACATGCCGTGGAAGCCATCGGAGTCGCCAGAACGACCGACGAGAAGATCCGAGAAGCTGAGCCTGATATCGACACCGATACTTACGAGAAGGCAGAGATCCGGACATCAGCGCGGGTGTCGGTGGCTAGCACCTCGCCCACGGCCTCGGATGGCGATGCCAAACGCACCGGCCGTCGCAGCTCGGCACGCATCGTAGATGTTGCCGGCCCAAGGGCCCCTGGTTCGGGGTCACCCTTGATGGACCCCATGGAGGCCGCTCACAGGCGTTCGCTGAGCCTGTCGCGAGCGAGTGAATCCTCCAGCCCAACGGTATCGGAGGATCCTCTCAAATCTAGGGTTGCTGAGAACGGCGCTCGCGCTTCTGCGGTTACGTCTCCTTTACGGACATCTGTCGATCGTGCGCGACCATCGTTCCATAATACGAGTACCTTGACAATCTCGGAGTCGGAGGAGGAGAGCGACCACCACCAGCAGCCTGCCAAGAGAGGCAATGCGTTTGAGGCGCCCTCGACAGGAACCATCACCGAAACCAGCCCTCGTGCTAAGAGCAGCTCTTCCTCGACCGTGAAGGCGCTGAAGTCATCGCCATCGAGACAACAACCAACTGCTGCCCCCAACGCCAAGGTCACCATTCTCAATACCTCTAGTTCAGCAGGACCATTCATCGACGAGTCCATTCCCGAAGTCCCGGTGAGGGCACCCGGTCGTCACTCATCCAAGCCAGACGCTGGGTCCGGTCGGCACTCTGGCCAGCACTCAAGGAGGAGGAGGGATTCGGAGGACACGACCTTATATCCTGTTCATTCGAACGCTTCTCAGCGACAGACGCATACGTCTGGTTCCTCGAGCTCATCGACAAGATTGAAGCCGATGAGAACCTCGGAGGAGCAGACGCCAACACGCGCCGAAAGTTTCGCCCGGAACTTTGAGGAGCTGATCCACAGCAACCAGACCATCACATATACTCTGACGCCCGAGAATATGCGTGATATGGATGTGAGTCTCATGGAGAGTCGAGGGGCTCCCCCAGCCTGTCAGTATAACACTTGACTAACAATTTTTAGTCGCCACGATCTACCACCAGCCCTGTGCTACCAAGGATCTCTCAGTCCAAGGGCGAGGAAGCCAGACCTGGAGATTGGTCCCAGTCTTCCTCGACCACCGCTACTGACGCCAGGGGAACATCGTCCTCCCGAATTGTTGGCGTCAGCTCCCGCTCGCCCTCGGAGAACATTGGTCACAAGCCCTCTCCCGTCACGGTGCCCAGCCCCTCCAAGCATACTAGTATGAGCTCCTCTCGCAAGTCTGCGGGCCCTAGGGCGTCCGTCCCCATATCTCCTGCTGGGCCGAAATCACCAAAGCTTCCGGCGTCTCTGGCACGAGATGCGCGTGTTCCTACCGACTCGACCGCCGACTTTGCCGCATTCATCAAATCTACAGGCCCTGCTGGTGACACTCAGCCTCCCCCGGTGCGCAACCCTGGACCGGGCTCGGCCAAGACCAGCCTCGACTCGCGCCGTGTGTCGCAGACGAGCAACCGCAACCGCTACCAGCCTCGTGATGCCGCCGTGGAATCCAGAGGCGACAACTCCGACTTGATCGACTTCATCCGCCAAGGCCCCCCCGGCGCATCAGTCCAGAGGATTCCCCGACATGTCGCCCCATTCCGCAACACTATGGACTCGGAGCAGATGACGGCTGCAGCTGGTGGGCGGGCAGTTGACGCGACGATCCCCGAGGTGCGGAACAGCGAGACGTCGACCAACATGACGGAAACGTCGTCCATGCCCTCGACGATCAACTCTAGCTCCGCTCTCCTCAAGCACAAGCAGAAGCCTGCACAGCAGCACGGCAACATGTTTGACGAAGACGACATGATCCCGAAGCGCAAGCAGCGGCGCGTTCGTGACCCGTATGCGATCGACTTCAGTGACGAGGAAGACGACGACGACGAGCTGCTGATGACGCCTCCGCCTCCTCCTAAGAAGAAGGAGGAGAGCTTGGCGGAGTTCCTGCGCAACTGCGAACCGCCCCCGGAGCCCATGGAGACGCCCATTTCGCAGAAGATGCCCAAGAAGAAGGCGAGCGCGCCCAGTCTGATGGGACGGCTCGCGCGTGCTGGTTTCGGGAGGGAGCCGAAGGAGGCCGCCAACGGTGCCAACGGCAAGCCGACGCTGGCGCCCGAGTCGAGATCACTCAGCAGCCGTGTCGGCACGTCCAACAGTGGCAGTGCCCGCACCGCCCATGTCCCTATCCAGGTCAACATGCCCTCCGGCTACGACAAGTACGGGCCTATCGAGGGCCGCTCAGGAGGGGCGGTGCCGCGTAATATGATGGCACCCGGTGGTGCTACTGGCTCAGGCAGGGTCCCGATGAAGAAGTTTGAGCCTCGGGATGCCACGCATCCTGTCAGTCGCTCGTCGACGGCTGATCTGGCCGCGTTTCTGCGCGACTCGGAGCCTCCGCCGAGTAGCGTTGCTCCTCTTGGGCGAGCTGGGACAGCGGCGGAAGAGTCTGGCAGCAGCTTCTCCAAGGCCTTTGCCCGTCGCTTCGCCAGAAGTCCGTGATGTGAGAATCTTGGGGACGCCGATTTTTTGATTCATTTTCTTATTTACGACGCCATGTATTGTCTGATACTCTTCTATACCAGCTACGGCGCACATATATTTTCCCAGCTTATTTTTTTTTTTTTTTACGAGGTTCAGCTTCGACGACCATGTACTCTCCTCTTTTTCTTATCTGTCCTAGTTGCTATTTTTCCTTTTTCAGCAACCTGCGAGGGAATCCCTTTCTCTTTCGTCTAGATTCTTATTTTTCATTTCGATACCACACTTATCAGCTCACAGGCGATGGCCTTCTACAGTCGGCGGACTCCCACTGTCTTTATCTTGACCGGGGTTGATGGGCGAAACAACCGGGGGGGGGGGATTCTTTTGTTCTTCTTTTTACCCTCTTCATATCCTTTTTGCGAAGACGAGTAGGCCTTTTTGAGAGGCTGACTGGGGTGAGATGCGAGTGCCGCACGGTGGCGGAGTGTTAGTCTGATGTCGTCGCGATACACGCGGTCGGCAAGTCGTGGCACTCGTACGATAATCCCCTTCATGTGTCTCTCTGGCGAATGGACTCCGTGCTACTTTTCGCATCATTTCTTCGCATGGCTCGCTGCTGGATGAGCTGAACCGTGTGTGACCGACAGACTGTTGTCAATTATCAATATATCTGCTCTCGGGCACGGATGGCTACGATATATATGGAGTAGCGGGCCAATAGACAGGCTCCTGGCTGAAGGTTGGTGGTGTGGTATGCGGGATGGGCGATCCTCCCTTAACCAGACACCAAGCTCGCGAGGACCCCAACTCCGCGCCAGTCGAGGAATACTGTAGGGCGGGCTGAACCCACACGGTCTCCCTGGGTCGATCTTCTACCGCATGCATGCAGGCTTCCGTGAGTTGACGCTTGGGAGCAACTGCAACGCTGCAGCTCGGGCACCTCTGCCGACATCCTCGTCCTCGCTTGTCATGGCGGCTGCCGGCCGGCAGGCAGCTTGCTCGGCCCTTGATCCCTGAAAGCTAGCTCGTGTGTCCAGCTGCGATACTGTACCGTACTGTATGCGAAAGGTACAGTACTGGTAGATGTTACATCGCGCGGCACGGGCGGGATCCGGCACACACACGTTCGGTGGCTCGCTGCCGGTGACTGGACTCCTCCTTGATAAATAACCTCATGGGTGATATGAATCTATATATATATATATATATATATATATATATATTGTTGGACCCCCTTTTGTCTGTTGCTGCTGACGATACTGTCAGTGGCAGTGTGGGTGGGCTCTTACGTTGTACGTCGATGAGGTGATCTACTCGTCGGTCTGACGCGGCCTCCTCTCCCCTCAGCTTACTCGTATTAGTAGCCAGCCCCTCTGACCGCTTTCATATCGTCAGGGTATCGGAGTTGAATCCATCATAGGCACTACGCAGACGCGAAGACACAGATACACGCGAAGAGACAATGGCGGCCATATCCGCCGAAGACAACACCCTCTGGCGCGCCATCAACAACACACCCATCATCGACAACCACGCGCACCCGCTGCTCAAGCCCGCCACGCTGGGAAAGTACCCGCTGCTCGCCATCGCCTCAGAGGCTCACGGGCCGGCACTGCCATCGTCGCAACGGACCCTCGCACATCTGAGGGCTGTGCGCCAGCTCGCCCACGTGCTAGGCTGCGAGCCGACGTGGGAGGCTGTGGAGCGAGCCATAGGCGAGAAGAGAGAGACCGGCTATGAGGCCTGGACAGGGCGGTGCCTCGAGGGCATCGAGTGCGTGCTTGTGGATGACGGGTTAGATGCAGGGGATGACGTGCATGGATATCGCCACTTTGATTCCTTCACGAGGGGGAAGAGCAAGCGCATCGTCAGAATTGAGCCCATTGCTGCCGCGCTCATTGAAGAGCACTGCCTGCAGGAGCACGACGCCGATGAGGCCCTCGACGCCGTCAGGAAGGCGTTTATCGGCGAAATGGAGAAGGCCATGCGGGACCCGGAAGTCGTCGGGTTCAAGTCCGTCATCTGCTACCGCACAGGGCTGGCCATCCCACGAGAGCTGGCCGTGGACGACCTCCGCACCGCTTTCGCCAAGATTCACCGCGAGAGGCGAGCATTCGGAGGGCAGGAGTTCACGAGACTCCAACACCCGGGGGTTAACGAGTACTTTGTCCATTTGCTAGCGCATGTCATCCGACGCACCAAGCTGCACTGGTCGAACTTCAGTAAACCCATACAGTTCCACACGGGTCTCGGCGACAACGACATCACTCTCACCACGTCCTCGCCCGCGCACCTGCAGGACTTCATCCGTGCGTACCCAGAGGTGCCAATGGTCCTGCTGCACTCGGGGTACCCATACACGCGCGAGCTGGGGTACCTGGCCGCCATGTACGACAATGTCTACGCGGACATCGGGGAGGTGTTTCCCTTCCTAAGCCGCGATGGCCAGGAGGGCGTCGTGCGGCAGATATTGGAGCTGTGCCCGGCCTCCAAGATACTGTGGAGCACCGACGGGCACTGGTTTCCCGAGACGTATCTCCTTGCTGTGGTGCAGGTGCGCGAGGTGCTGTGGACGGTGTTGCGCGAGTATGTGGGCAGAGAGGATTTGACGACAGCGCAGGCGGTGCAGATGGTGGAGGACGTGTACTTCAATAACTCCAACAGACTGTACCGCCTGGGCCTGGAGCTGAAGTCGTCGCTGGAGGCCAAGGAGGCCAAAAAGCCCGCCCTGGAAAGGAGCGTCGTCCCTAGCTCCCAGGCCTGCCTACCACCAGCGGAAGCGAGCGCTCTATCCAAATTCCTCCGTGCTAAGGAGAACGACGCTCGGTTCCTGCGAGTCTACTGGAGCGACATGACAGGCACATCACGCATGAGAGCCATACCCATACGCCGCGTCCTATCCATGTTGGAAACCGGCGAAGAGCTCTCCGTGGGCGTCACGAAGGCGAGCATGGGCCTCCTCCAGACCGACGTGGCCGTCCCCGGCGTCTCCCCCTCGGGCGAGTGGCGGCTGCACCCTGACCTGAGCACGCTGCGAGCCGGCCCGCGGAAGGGCCACATCGCTACAAGGGGGAACTTTAGGGAGAAGGATGGTTCGGCGGTGGAGCTTTGCCCGCGGAGCACGCTGGGCCGGGTCCTAGACAGGGCCCGTCGTGAACGGGGCCTTACTTTCATGCTGGGGTTTGAGATTGAGCTCCTGTTGATGAGGCGGCGACAGGGCAGCAGCAGCGCGACCGGTGAGAGGTTTGAGCCGCTGGATGGAGACGGGCACGCCTGGTCCAAGGGCAGTGCCATGGACCACGAGGTGGCCACCGAGGTCATCGAGTCAGCAGTGGCAGTGCTGGACGCAGCGGGCGTTCACGTCGAGATGGTGCACGCCGAGAGCGCCAATGGCCAGTACGAAGTAGTCCTCCCCCGCGCACCGGCCCTCGAGGCTGTGGACACGCTCCTCTTCGCGCGGGACGTCATATCCTCATGCGCAACCTCGAAGGGCTACCGCATGACGCTGCACCCGAAGCCCTTCCCCGGTTCATGCGGGACAGCGGCACACGTGCACATGTCCATCTCATCGCCGGGAGGGGACGATCCGGCGACGTACAAGCCGTTCTACGCGGGTATACTGGCGCACTTCCGGGCGCTAAGCGCGTTGACGTATAGTAGCCCAGCGAGCTATGAGCGTTTGCAGGATGGGTGCTGGGCGGGCGGGACGTGGGTCGCGTGGGGTACACAGAATCGTGAGACGCCACTGAGGGCTATCGAGGGTAGTCACTGGGAGCTCAAGGCGCTGGATGGTATGGCGAATATGTACCTCGCGCTGGCGGCGGTGCTCGGCACGGGTGCGCTGCTGGGACCCTCGTCCGGAGGGGCGGAGGGTTCGGGGCCGGAGGCGGTGGTCGGCCGGTGGGCGGACTGCGGCGAGGAGGCGCCGGCGGGGATAACACCGGAGCGGAGGGACGAGATGGGGATCCGGGAGAGGATACCGAAGTCGCTGGATGAGGCGCTGGAGGCGCTGGAGGTGGACGAGGAGGTGGTGGAGGTGGTGCTGGGGCGGGAGTTAGTGGAGAGGTATGTAACCGTCAAGAGGGCCGAGGCGGCGCTGCTGTTGGATATGGGAGAGGCGGAGCGGAGGACGTGGTTGATGGAGCGGTACTGATTGGGGGGAGGCAACTCGGGGCAATGAGTGTATCGGCGATGGGGAGACCACACCATCACATCACGACTTGGCTACCGGTAGGTTACTACCGGTATGGTGCGGCCACCGGATGCGGTACATACAAGCGGGGCAACCGCCAGTCGTACCTGAGCTACCTTGCTAGGCTCCTGCAAGTCCGGTGCGCAGTATCCGTTGGCAAAGGGTGTGGCTGACTCAGGGGGAACCCCACCGAAAAAAAAAAAAACACGTACTTGCCACTTTCACTGCACAGCAATTGGAGAGCGACTTCCTGATAAACCTAACCCGCCAATGTGCCTATAGTTGTCCCACACACTGTGTTACTGCCACTGTACTCGTACCCTCCCGCGACGGGATCCACTCCCACTGACCCTCTTTCGTCCGCACTTTGTTCGCATTCGTCCTGTCCAATGTGCATGATTAACCACCCCCCCCGGTCTTATACCCCCGGCGGGTCTGGAACCGCGTCCTCGCTCTCGTGTCTCTCGTCGTCTTGGCAGCTTGTTGGCCTGTCTGTCTTAACTTTCTTCCCGGTCCTCCCACATCCCAGGCCCCAGGCTCGGATGTGCCGATATGCATCAGTCGTAGATAAGTTCGTCCCATCTTCCCTCGCTTCCACACTCCTCGGGTGCTCCTCTTGCGAGTAGGCAGGCATCTAGGTTGATTGTGAGGTACGTGCAAACTGGATACGGATAGGTCTGTACGCCCTGCAAGAAGGCTGCAATAAGCTGCGAGACCCGCACGCAGCTCTGCGAATCGGATCGGATCGGTCGGGGGGGTGGTCTGGGGCTCCGGTCCCCTGCTGGACTCGCCGAGTCGAGAACCTCGAAGAGAGTCGGGACCTCTTTTTGCTGTTGGCACCTTTTCCGCCCACCACCAGCCGAAGGCGTCGTTGGCGCGCCTCTTCTTGAGCATTGACCCTCACCAACCGCCATCTCAGCACGCCCCTCGACACACGACGCATTCTCTGCAATCGAGCCTCTCCACCCCTTTACTTCTTGTCTCTTCTTTTTTTGTCATTCGCTTTCTTGCCTCGACGGCCGAATACCGAATCGCCTGACATTGCTATTCATTGTCGTGCCACTCGTGTGTGCATAGCCAACAACCTCCGTTCGATCCAAGTCCGCGACCCCGGGACCACCTGCCACTCCTCAACGTCTCCCCGATGGCCACGATCCTCGGGGACACGTAATCAGTCGGGTTGAAAAGGGACGCACCATCAAGTGGCTCTTCCATAAAAACCACCGACGCAAACACGGAGGAACCATGCGGCAGAACCGGGCGCCGCACTCCCGCCCCCGACACAACCCCAACTGTCGCCAACAATGAGGATCGCCATCCGCGAGCAGCTCGCCTTGCTTGTCCTCGTCGCCGTCCTCGTCGCCCTCACCATCGTTTCCGTACCCACCTGGCTCTACGTCAACAACCACATCGCCAGCAACCTCAAGAATGGCCTCGCCCTCACGGCCTCCCTCAAGGCCTCGCGCATCACCTCCGAGCTCGAGCTCATCCACAGCAACTGCTACACCATATCCTCCCGCCTCCTCATACAGTCCGCCCTCCAGTCCTTCTATGCCTCCGGCGAGGGCAACTGGGAGGGCGCCAAGATTGATCTTACCACCGCCCTGAGCGTGGGGACCCCCGGCAGTGGCCTGTTGCAAACGCGAATCTTCTCGCGGAACTCCACCGGCCCTTCCGGGGGCTTCCTCAATGTCACCGCCCCCAATGTCCCCGAGATTGAACTGCCCTACACCGCCCCCGATGGCTCCCGCGTCACCCTCAGCGATACCGAGTACGGTTACCCGCCCATGCTCTACCCGAACATCACCTATGTCGACCTCGACCGGAATAACTCGATCCGCCCCAACACTCCTGCGATAGTCGCTGAGGCCTTCCCTGGCGTCAGGATACATCTGGATGGAGGCCTCCTCCTGGGTCCATTGATTCTAAACGAGACTGCCGCCCTGCTCTCCGTCTCCATCCCCATAAGGGACAATCGCGACCAATTCATCTTGGGCTACATGACTGTCCTGGCCCTGGCATCATCCATCGTCAATGTTCGAGATTCACGCGAGGGCCTGGACAAGAGCGGCATGGTCCTCATCGTCGGCCCCACGAATCCCTGGAACCGCTTCGACGAGAGTACCTCAGCCAGCAACGCCACGTATACGCCAAACAAAGACGATTTCGGCGATCTAGAGGTCCACTTCGTCCTCCCGCCCTCCACCGCGGGGGGCGGTGATATTGGTCGGCACTCGGAGCACGCATACCAGGAGGGGACGGCAGGCAAGGACTTTGCTGTCCAGGATTTCCCCGCCGCTCTGGATGCCTTCACCGAGCAGATACCCACCGTCAACAATGCCAGTGCCAAACTGCGCACCCACAACGAGGACGGTGTCTCGGTGTCGGTGGGCTTCGCCAGGACGCAGACGCCGCTAGTCAATTGGACTGTCATCGTCGAGAAATCCATTGCGGAGACCTACCAGCCCATCCACACCCTGCGGGATATCCTTCTCGGTACCGTCTTTGGCACCGCCGGCCTCTTGATGCTGATAATATGGCCTTGCGCCCATATTGGCGTCCTGCCTATCCGGAAACTCAAGTCTGCCACCGAGAAGTCGGTCAACCCGCCCGGGTACGACGATGACACTGTCTCTGACTCCGACTATGATGACCCTGTGTCGCCTAGGTCCGGCGGTCAAATGTCACACGGGTCCAAGAAGGGCATCATGACCACCTTTTCTCGCATCATAAAGAGGGCATCGGGCACCAGACAAGCCGCACATCGGGATTCCGCCCGCCGCATGTTCAAGATCCCCGGCAAGGTCCCCGAAGGGAAACATTTCATCACCGACGAGCTCACGGAGCTGACGAGGACGTTCAACGACATGAGCGACGAGCTTGTCAAGCAGTATCTCTCCCTCGACGAGAAGGTGGCCGAGCGGACCAAGGAGCTAAGCGAGAGCAAGAAGGCCGCCGAGGCGGCGAACGAGAGCAAGACGCTCTTCATCGCCAACATTTCCCACGAGCTCAAGACGCCGCTGAATGGCATCCTAGGCATGTGCGCCGTGTGCATGGAGGAGACGGACGTGGCCAAGATTAGACAGTCGCTCAAGGTGGTGTACGAGTCGGGCGATCTGCTCCTCCACCTGCTGGAGGACCTCCTGAGTTTCTCCAAGAACCAAATTGGTCATCAGATTGTGATGGAGCTCAAGGAATTTCGGCTCATTGACATCCGCTCACAGATCCTCTCTATTTTTGACAAGCAAGTTCGGGAGGGCCAAATCGACTTCTCTGTCACCTTCTCAGCCCCGTCGGACGCTCTGGATCAGGACGGCGGCGGGCCGCTGTCGTCGGACACGGACTCGCGAGTCTCGATTGGCCAGCAGCAGAGGCCCGTCAAGTTTGAGGAGAGATACCTCTGGGGCGACCAGCACCGTATTCTGCAAGTCATCATCAACCTTGTGAGCAACAGTCTCAAGTTCACACCTCCCCACGGCAAGGTCAACGTCCGCATCAGGTGCACGGGCGAAGATCTCTCGAGCAGGGACGATGACAGCCGTGCGTCGTCTCTGTCGAAGTCCCACTCGAGGAACTCGCGGAGCGGACGTGTTCGCCATCGCGGCGGATCCTCCTCTATGCAGTCCACCAACTCTGGTCTCGCGATAGCGGGCGTCGGTTTGCCGACGGGACGCACCGCCCTGACCATCAACCCGATGGACCCCAGGACACCTCATCTCCAGCACGTATCAGACGAGCAGCATCTGGCACCACTGCCCGGGGCGAAGTCATACATGTTCGAGTTCGAAGTCGAGGATACGGGTCCGGGAATACCACAGCACCTTCAGGACAGGGTCTTTGAGCCCTTCGTCCAGGGAGACCCGGGCCTCAGTAAGAAGTATGGGGGTACCGGCTTGGGTCTGAGTATCTGTCAACAGTTGGCCGTCCTGATGGGCGGTTGCGTCTCGCTTCACAGCGTGGAGGGAGCTGGCACAACATTCACGATGCATATACCGCTCAAGTTTGCCAGTGCTCGGTGAGTTGATTCCGGACACGTATTGAGACAGTTCACTGCTGACAAGGACGCCCAAGGACCTCTAGCATCACCTCGACCTGCCCAAGACCGACGGGACCCAACGAGACAGGGAGTCAAGTCCAAGCTGTGGATGGATTGGTTGAGTCTCACAAGCCGTCTGCCCCAGTGGATAACCTAGCGCCCAACTCCATGACCTCGCAACCGCGGTTAGTGGGGCTGAGGCAGCCATACTTCTCCGTCGGCGTCCCCGGGCCAAAACCGGCATCCGAGATAAAGCAGATACCCGCCCTCAACCGGAGCGACAGTCGCAGCAAGCTACGCGTGCTGGTCGCCGACGACAACTCAACAAACGTAGAGGTCGTCAGCCGCATGCTCAAGCTCGAGGACGTATCAGACGTGACCATCGCGAAAGATGGGCAGGAAGCCTACGACCTCGTCAAGGGCGCGGTCGAGAAGAACGAGTGCTTCGACGTCATTTTCATGGACGTACAGATGCCCAATGTGGACGGCCTGCAGAGCACGCGCCTCATCCGCGGGATCGGGTACAAGTCGCCCATTGTCGCCCTCACGGCCTTCTCCGAGGAGAGCAACGTCCGCGACTGCATCGACTCGGGCATGGATGAGTTCCTCGCTAAGCCTATCCGAAGACCGGCGCTCAAGCAGGTCCTCAGGCGGTATGCCACTATCCCCGAGGAGCCTGAGACGGCTAGCACGGATACGAGCGCGAGCTCCGCCAGCAAGAATCCCGAGCCCGAGCCGGAGAGCCCTGGTCTTGAGCAGGCGAAGCACAACTCGGTGCTACTGAATGGCGGTGGGGAGCTGCCCCCGTCGCCGTCGCCTACTACTAATGCTGACAAGGTCGAGAGCGAGAGTCTCGCTGGCGCTTCTGCACCGATAATCAAGTCTTGTTGAAGCACGCATGGCCTACTAATTCTTTTAATGTTAATTTCACGCCCCCTCTCGCCTTGGGTCCTTCGACAATACCATCACGGCACACATTGATTAATGTCTTATCACGGATCTCTCATATATCACGTCCTTGAACCAGGAACGCAGCAGCAGGAGGACAACCACACTGTTGATTATAACAAAGGCGTTTGCTTTTCTGCATATTTCCTTATTCCCCTTGGGCGACGAGAAAGAGACACAACACGCGGCCTCGCACATATAAAAGAATGGGAGACTCGAGCATTCTAGAGTATACGGTGTTTACCCGAGCTCTCCTTTTCCCGCCTCACTTTTTTTTTTTTTACTGTCCATTTATGGAGTATTGGGTTCCTCCTTTCCTGGGTAAAGGAAAAAGGAGTGCTTGTTTGGTGCTTCGCCATCTGTGTCTGCACACACACGCATACACGCACATACACACACACACACAGTTCCGACCAGCATTTCATTTTTTATCGCTTTTTTTGGGAGTACGACAACAAACAAGGGAAAGGAAAGGAATACAAGACGGGACAGGATTAGGCAGCATCAGGGTGCGTATTTTTATTTTTTTTCCAATGGAGTAACGGTGTGCTGGGCAAGGATACCAATACTCTTGACCTTTTGTCGCTACTATGTACTTGCGCAGTACATGAATCATAATGATATATATATACATATATATTTTATTTTTGGAGGACTGTTTTGGACGTATGTGAAGCGACTTTGAGAAATACCCATGATGAATACTAGTAGTACAGACAATATTGCCAGAAGCTGAACAAGAGAGTTGCACCGGGTCACGGACGCAGAAGCTGAAGGAATTGATTGAAGTCCATTCAATTCGAAAAGAAATCCGTCAATAACGCCCATGTCCAAGCACGCACAAACACACACACACGTAGAGGGAGTATCGTCCTGCTCCACTCGCAGCCCACCTACGTACCAAGAAACGGCTATCCAATCCCAGAAACACTCAAATGCATACGCCACCACTCATCGCAATCCGTTCCATGCGCAATCCGTTCCGTTCCATCCACCAAGTCGTGACCCCGCCTGACACGACCGTGCCTGTCCTTTCCAATCCGACCCGTAATGACCCCAAAAGAGTGAAAATAAAAAAAGAGAATGAGGACAATAGGAAAAGTAGCCGCAGGAAAAAAGCAAATTAATACAGCAAATGGCGACGCGAGTCCCCAGTCGCTCTCACCGACCAGAAACCTGAATTCCTAGCGCCGCGCTTGGAAGAAAACAGTATGCACACAAAGCAAGAAAATAAACCGTAGCAGACAAAACAGAAACGTCGACGACACCGGGGCAATCAAGCGGAAAATCAAAAGTGCGAGAAATGTCATAGCTCCGCTGTGTTGAAGGGGTTGCGGCGCATAAGTTGTGTGTTGCCGGTGACTTGGGAAGCAGGTATTGCCGCCATGAGACACGCTTGGCGATTAAATCTCCATCTGGCCCGCCACGTCCTCGGACATCATCCTTGAACGCTCATCCATCATCGTCTCGTCATCATCCTCGTCGAAATCGTCGTCTATCGCGTCGTCGTCGGAATACATGACAAGGTCGCCGTCCTCACCGCGGTTCCAGATTAGACCGTCGTCCTGGGGACCGTCCTCGTCATCCTCGTACGGGGGGACGAGTCGCCCCTCGCGGTTGCCAAGCCAGTAGTCTGCTCGCTTCGAGCCGGCTGAGTCGTGGGCTGTGGCGCGGAGATTTGCGAGCTTTGTGGGCCTCAGACTCGGGCTCGTTGATGAGATGACCGGCACCACGCGGACGTAGAGGTAAGCAACACGCTTGAGGGAGCGGTTGAAGAAGAAGTAATGCGCTGCCCAGATGGCACTCTCGTCTTCTTCGAACGGATCCACGTCGGGGTGGTAGCTGAATATTGTGCACTGATTCAAGCGCATCTCCTTATCAATCAATGACCAGCACTGGGGGCCCCAGACGGAGTCGTCGCTGTCTGCAGAAGAGCCAAGCGACCTGGCCTCAAAGCCGGGGCGGACATTCTGAAGTATGGAATCCAGGTTCACCATAACGCGCCGCAGGTTCCTCTCGCGCTTGAAGTCGCCGGGCCGGAGAACGTGGGAGAAGTCGTAGTGCGGATGCGACGCGTTCAGCGTCGCGATCATGTACGCAAAGGTCCTCCGACTTGACAGCTCCGACAGCGGACCGAAGGCGCTCGAGTGCGAGAAGAGCTGCATGCTGGGCGACGTGGCCAGCATCTGCTCGCGCTGCGGCGGAGACAGGCTGGCGCCGAGCTTCAGCAGTGCGGCATGCTGCGAGCTCAGGTCCTTATCGATGTTTTTGTATAGCTTCTTGTCGGAGCCGGTTGATTTTGTCGTGTACAAGTCGCATCCGCCCGTCACATTGCAATCGGGGGTGTTGAAATTGAGGGCGGTCGTCACCGCCTCGAACTCCTGCACTGGTAGATACTGGAGGCACCATTGTTAGGTTCCATCTCCGACGCGGGCGATGCGACGACGAATGGGTTCAAGATGCCCTACCTTCATGCTGTCGGATGTATCGTCTCGTCTTGCGGGCGATGGGATCGAAATAAAAGGTGGGAGAGCTGTGTCGGCGCTCTGGGTTGTGAGGTTAGGTGCGATAGTGATGTTGGTGAGACGGCACGTGGTGCGAGTCGATGCACGGTGATGGGATACAAGCCAAAGGCGACAAGGGCTTTATAAGGTTGGAAGCGCGAGGTGAGGCGCAGGTGATGCGATGCACCCGGGCAGGAAGTCGTTATCGGGAGTTTCGGCGGTCGCGAACTGCGTCGTAGTCGCATCGAATCGCGGAGGTGAGGAAGGCGGTTCGGGTGTCCCCAAGATCGGGTTCGTAGAAGAATCGAGTGCTAGACTGAACGCCTAGCTGGTCTGGGGCGCGCTGGACATCGCAGAGTGGACTGGTTCTGATGGAGGCTGGGCGGTGATGGGTTGACGTATTAGTTGGTAGCTGAGACAGAAGCCATTTGGAGGGGAGAAGGGGATGAACCACGGGCGACGGGGAGGTGTCGGTGAACCATACGGTACTTAACTTACATTCCAGGTAGTCTGTTGGTGGTCCTGCACTGATTGCTGGTGGGTGGGGTTCCCTGTAATGGGGCGCAGACGTCACGCCAGCTGAGGTCACTACTCGTACTAATTAGTAGGTGAGTAATAAGTAGGTACGTACGAGGAGCGGAGAGCGAGGCGGGGTGGAAGGAGCGCTGTAGGACGAGATCGGGGTTGGCCGCGGGCCGAACCCAGAGGCACACCAGCCGACCAACCGACAGGCTTTCGAGCTTGGTGCCAGGAGAAGGTGCGCTCCAAGGAATTGACGTGCTGCCGGTGTTTACTCGGGTGATTTGGTGAAATCAACACGCACCTGTCACGCACCTGATGGAGACGCATATTCCATCGGACAGCTTGTCGTCCGCGGGAATCCCACGAATCCCAGCGAATCCACCCGGTCGGTCGCTTGTCACAGCCACGAGCGAGCCGGTAGCGCGCATGCGGTGCTCCAAGGCTGCGGATTGGCCTGCCAGCTCCGGTCCAGCAGGGGAACCGCCACCCCCCCTCTTCTATCTTTCTCCTTCCCTCCCTGAGGGCGGAGGCCACGCATTCTGGCGGCTGACCAAGCCGGCTCCTCATCGAATGGCCGTTGGCGCTGCTTGCACGGGCCGACAGGCGCAACTCTCGTGTTTTTGACGTATACGGGAATGTCGTCCACAATTGCCGTAGTTGGGAGCACTATCGTCTCGCGTGCCTGAGGCCGGCTGCGGAGAGTGTTAGCGTCACATGGCACGAGCAGTCGGCCGTGCACCCTCGGCGGGAGTGCGTTTCCGGCATGCAAAAAAGAAGACCCGTAGGTCTCCAAAAAAAAAGAACTTGGTAAAGAGTATCTTGATATGAAAGAGGGTGGTTGTCCACCTCCAAGATCTATAGACAGAGCCCACAGGGGCTGCAATTCCCAAAACACCGGACGCCCGTCGCCGTCCGGCCTTGTTGGTTGAGGTGCCAACACGGCCACAAATCTTCCTGCTCGTCGTCGTCGGAATGCCATCGTTTGTTCGTCTTGTCAGCTCGTCCCCGCGCTGTCAATTCAGATGACCCCCACTTCCTTAAAGCGACTCAAAGTCTCTTCCGTGTCCTGCGACGTTCAGTGTCAACACCCGTGCGTGTCTGGGCCCCTCGCCCGATCCCCCTGCTATGCTACCGAGGCATCATCCACAGCCAGCTGGGGGACTGCGGGCATAAGAGTGTTCTATGACTTGTGGGTCTCGGCCGGAGGAATCGTGGGATTGGTATACGTATAGGTATACAAGGCTCTACATGAGCTTGGTGACCTCATCCTCGACCTTGTAAGGGCTCTGCGTCAGTCCCAATGCGCCGAAAGGGAGAGAACCGGGATGTAGCTAGGCGCTGGGTTTCCGGGACAGAAGGAAATCGTTTTGTTCGGGCTTACCTCCATGTCTTCCAGGGAATCCTGCTGCCCTATGCAGCGCAGGACGTTCTTCTTGCTGCTCTCCTGCAGCTCGCCGGCCAGGAGCAGTTCGTCGAGGATGTAGTATGCCTTGGTGAAGGAGAAGATGATATCCAGTTCGCACACGTTGCCGTAGTACTTGTCCATCTGCTCGACGTATCGGTGGATGATTTCGAGGGTGATGAGCTCGTTGTCTTCTGAGGAACACCCCGCGATGAAGAACAGCGAGGCATATCTTCGGTACACGATCTTGGTGTCTGGTAGGAGACGTTGTCAGCATCTCAGTATTCCATCATCCGCATGACGGTGCGACGTGTTGCGCGTATTCCCCTAGGAGGGAGTAGTCAGTGGTATAGCGCGCACTCACCCTTGTACTCGATAAAGTTGCACATCCGGGTCCGGCGGGCAAGGACCAGCTGCGAGACGTCCTTGACAATCTTGGCCTTGTCTTTGGGGGACAGCGTGGTGAACCACTTGGCAAGGCGCTGCAAAGTCCCGTCAGCTCCAGCGGCTCGTGCCTTCGGTGCCTGTGGGGTGGTACGCACCACCTTGCCCTGGCGGGACAGCAGAATCAGGTATCTGCAGAGGTCAGGATCAATAATCGATAGCCCGTCAGCTGGGCGGGAGGGGGGACAAAGGATGGCGATGCGTACTGGATTGCCATGGTAGCGAGGGCGGCATCACCTCAGCATCGGAGGCGTTGGTGGTGCGAGTTGAGGAGAGTCGGAGAGGGGAGGTAGTGCGGATGCGTTGACTTCCAGGTTGACACCCACCACCACCTCGCAATTTTGTTTGGGTTGGTGACGAGCCACACACGCCAGACATTGGCAGCTCCCAGGCGCCAGTGCGTGCTGAGCCACTGGTCCTTCCCCCCTCCCCCACCTTTCCCCGTTTGCTCTCAAATGTTGACAGATGCCATCACATTCATTCCCTCCATGTGGTCGTTTTTAAAGCGGATATTCTTCCATTGAGATGGCACCACGATGAACTCGGCTCTCGCATCGGTATCCTTCATAATCAGTTCAGTTCCCTTCCAGCCCCGAGACTCCGCGACAATTCGAATCAGAAGTACCTATAATGGAAATCTGCCAGCGGGGACAGAAGCAGTTCGTGAGTAGAGCAGCAGATCGCCCTTCATAATCCAAGACACCTTTGCTGGGCGTCTCGATGTTTGTTATTATGTACAATGGACCATATGGTCTTTAACCTCAGAATCACAAGGTAGGCCGCCCTGGGTCGCCGTTCCCATCCTATCGTTTTAACATGTAGGCCACTTCCCACCCACCCCTCCTCTCCTCTGGATATATGCAATGCCCTAATCTATGGTAAACAACGAAACACCCGTCACGCCAAGGCCAGAAATCGCTGGCTTAGTCGCCGTCGGTGGCCTTAAAACATAAAATGCAGGCATGGCGAAGATCAATCACCGAAGTGAGCTGAATCCCACCCAAGTCATTAGGTGCGCCTCATATATGCTTGGTCCCCCTTCCGTCGAATCGGTCCAGCAAACTGGCAGGTATGACCCGCCGCCGAAGGCAGGTCGTCGTATGATATCGTGAATATTTGTGTGGCGTTCCTCTTTCTCGTCAAAAAGCCAATCGATGGCTCTGACCCGCGCGGCGGGAGGAGATTCCAATTATTATTTTTCAACAACCACGTCCGGTTTCAGACGTTGCCCGGCTTTTCTTCTGTGTCGATATGCCACACGACATAGTTGGGAAGCCCGATCACTTTGTAGCCAGCCCGCTTGGCCATCCTGGCGAAGCCCTCGGTCTCGGCTTGGTTTTCAAAGGCATAACATGGAAAATTAATGCCTGTGAGTTGGCATGGAAGTCAGCATTTGGCATTGTGAAAAGGTGCAATCCGCGTACCTGAGCGGTGAACGTCAGCCTTGACAAGGATGCTGACACCGCCAATGCCATCGAGCTCCAGCTCTTCGTTCGGGTTGCTGCGCCAGTCTCCCATCAGGGCCATGTAGGTTCGACCAGTTTGGTACTCGGCGTAACCTGCGTGACATGGTTAGAACCTGTACGCCAATGAATAATAGAAGGGTTACCCACCTTCGGCGAGGACGACATCCTTGTCGAGGCTCTCGGTCAATTGACGGCCTTGGTCGGACTCGACCCAAGAGTTGTAATCAACTACGTTTACACATATGTTAACGTTATCCGCCATTGCCATTCGTGGGATCAGGGTACTCACAGCGGCCCTCAATATCAACCCCGTCTTCGTATCTGTGAAACCAAACATCTGCGGTTGTCAATGCGGAGTTCCTACTGCCTGGCTAAGCAAGGACTTACTGGGAACAATGATATCGGTGTCATGAGAGATGAAGTCTTCCAGAATCTTTTCAGAACTCTCGACGATATCGACATCACGCCAATACACCCAGGAATGTTCCGGTTTCAGAGCGGCGGAGAGGAGATAGTTCCTCGCCTTGCCTAAAGCTTTGCGCCGCGGGCCTTGAGCAGCGAAGGAGTGTCGCTCCTCGACATCTTGGGACAGGTAGAAGTGGAAGTCCTTCTCGACAATCAAGACGCTGTTGAAAGGTATATGGTCGGATCGCTTCTGAATACGATCAACTTCAGAGGCGAGGATCGCAAGAGTCTCGTCCGTTGAGTCGGAGACGAGGAAGGCGAGGTCGATGAGGCGATGAGGATAGGTGAGCTCGGTCAGCAGCTCAAAGTACTTGGAAAGGTACGGTGCCGCATCCTTAAGGGGCGTCAGGATCAAAATCCTCTCCTCGTTAATGACTGCGTTGCGAGTCGATTTGATGGGGTTCATGTCAACATATTGGATTGACTTCGAATCCACTTCGATAGGCTTGTGGGGGTTGAAGATGACGGGCGTCCTCTGACGTGCATGCCAAAGTGCGTATTCGTTCGGGCTCATATCTATAGGCGATTTGGACGGGCCCCAGCAGGACGGACTATGCGGAGGTCAGCAGGCAGAGGTAACCAGGCGGCAAGGCTGTAACCTACCCAGAACCAGCGCCCCATATGCCACTATAAAGCAGTAATACGATGCCCGCAAGAAGGGCAAAGACGAGAGACCGTGGCCTGGTAGCAAAGTTGACCATGGCCTTTGTGTGGGGAATGCGCGCCCTGGCAGCTTGCCATCGCAAGCCACCTCTGCTGAACACCATGCTGAGCTTTGGAGCAGATGCTCCTCCTCTCTCCCCGAGTATCCGGTCGAGGTTATAGTGGTCGATTCGCGGGGAACAGGACCGAAGGGACCAGGGCGTTGGTGCTTCGAGTTGGTCGTTCGTCCGGCGAAGATGTGACTGAATCCGACACCTGAAGAACCCTCGGTATCAAGCAACGGCTAGCCCTCGAGTCGAACGGGGTAGCTGTGAACAACAAAGAGCCGACGCGGGCGCCTAGAAGTGAAAGGGATAGAAATAAAGAGAGGCTGCGACAACAGTGATCGCGATCGTGGGGGATGGAGCTGGCCCGGAAGCCAAGAGGGTCGTTGTACGTATGCGCAAGTGTCGTGGGAGTTGGCGGGAAGTTAATAATGGAGAGAGTGCATCGAGACCAGTCTTTGGACACCTTGACTTTCCATCCCCCCAGCGATCCAGCGTGGCGTCGAAAACCTGGCAAATTGAAAGCCAGGAAGAATCGTTGGGTCTGCCATTGCGACAGGGAAGGTACTTACTTTGGCAACATAAACTCCAATTCGACACCACCACCTTTGGTGGAGAGGGGGGCAGGGACAATGCACCACAAACCTTTGAATTACAGGTATGTACCGGCAAAGTTGCACCCACTCTCAGTGGTTCTGTCTTGGTTCGCCAACAACCTACATTTGGTTGCGCGTGGTTGGCTACCATAATGTCGTAAACTGGAACATCATTGACCAGTCGGTCTCGAAATAGTAATTATTAAACCCTGAGAGCAGTCCATCTATCTATACGCATCTGCGTCTACCTACTTACTAGTAGGTATACGTGGTACGTCGTACTTGGGTCACCTACCTGAGTGGTGCGCATTGTCCATGCCACCCCCTGACGCCATCGGTCTGTGTACAGCAGGGGGGACATTAATTTCGTGTAATGTTCCCACACAATATGGCGGGGCAATTGCACGAGATCAATGTCAAGTGAATTGTACCATGGAAGTCCCGCACTGGCAGCCGCCAAATTAACACCTGGTGCCATCCACTGTCCGTACGAGACTACGAGTACGAGTAGGTTGTAGAAACCATCCGTCCCGCGAATCCACCGGCTCATCTCACCGTGTTGAAGCGAGATTGAAAGCGCAGAATCCAGGGGAGGATGGGCGGGGTTTCGCATCAACCGGACAATTCTGGCATGTATGGGGAGCTCTTGTTGGCGCGCACGTGTTGAATAAGTGCAAGTTATTCCTCGTCGGGTATTAATAAATCTGCTTTCTCTCGGTGCTTCTATTGCTTTCCTCGTACAGCGCGGATTGGTTCTGGATATGATCCGCTCATCCGCCATAGATGCGGGCCCTTGCACTTCAACCACCACCAGTCCATGCAGGGTTCAACAGTTGTACACCTATTTATTACAGTGGTAGGACTCGGCCCAAGCTCAAGACGGATGCAGCACCATGGGGAAGCACATAATCAGTAGGTATTGTCTGCAATCTTCATTGATCTCTTCCAAACCCCTTCCGCACAATATGCCCTAGCAAATCGGCGCGTTCCTTGGCGACAGCAACCAACGTCCAGGGTATGCGCGCCCGAGGATTACTTCCTATTCCGGGTATGGACGTGGAAGGGCGTGATGACTTCTAAGGTCCCCTCAGACAGCCGTGTGAATTCGGCTCGCTCTCTCATCTCAACAACCACGCCCACGACCATCTTCTCCGTCCCACAAGTGACCCAAGCCTCTTCACGGAGCCCAATGACAGCGCATCGGGATTGTGACGCCATTAAAAACGCACAATTCCTCACTCCCAACCAGTTCTGACGACACCTTATGATCACGTCGTTCACGCTCCGGCACTTAACCTACTTTCACACGGCCGCAGCCATGGCGACGGGTACGAGGAGATCATCGAGGCTCAGCGCTCAAGCAGCAGCCACTGCACCCATTGAGACCATGCCGTCGCCAGCATCACGACCACCCAAGAGAAAGCCATCAACGACCGAGGCCCCATCGACCCCGAAGAAGAAGCGCGCACAGGTCAATTGCACACCACCGCCGCTGACGCCGACACCCAGCGCCGTGGGTCTCATCGCAGAACCCGACCAGCCCTCCAGGAAGCCACGTAGCGCTGCCGTCACCCGCCTCGCGGACCCCCAAGCCACCAATGCCACGCTCCTGTCCCCGGAGACGTCACGGGTAGTCGCATCGCGGGACGTGGATGCTGTGTCACCATCCAAACCACCCAGGTCCAGGACTACGACGGCCAACTTGCTTCAGATTGCATGTGATCACCTAATCAGCGTCGACGAGCGGATGCGGCCACTTATAGAGAGGCACCACTGCAAGATATTCTCCCCGGAGGGGCTGGCGGAGAAAATTGACCCCTTTGAGAGCTTGGCGAGCGGCATCATCTCGCAGCAGGTCTCAGGGGCGGCAGCCAAATCCATCAAGGCCAAGTTCGTTGCGCTCTTCGAGGATCAGACCAGGGGCGAAAGGTTCCCGCACCCGTCCGAGGTGGCTCCCTGCCCGATCGAGCGCCTTCGGACAGCGGGTCTCTCACAGCGGAAAGCAGAGTACATCCAGGGGCTGGCGGAGAAGTTTACCACTGGAGAGCTGAGCGCGCAGATGTTGCATGATGCGCCCTATGAGGAGGTGCTGAAGAAGCTCATTGCTGTCCGCGGCTTGGGCCTGTGGTCCGTCGAGATGTTCGCCTGTTTCGGCCTCAAGCGGATGGATGTCTTCTCGCTGGGCGACCTGGGGGTGCAGAGGGGCATGGCGGCCTTTATGGGCAGGGATGTCGCCAAGCTCAAGAGTAAGGGCGGGAAGTGGAAGTACATGTCGGAGAAGGAGATGCAGGAGATTTCAGAGAGATTTGCTCCGTACCGCAGTCTTTTTATGTGGTACATGTGGCGCGTGGAGGAAACAGATGTAAGCACGATGGAGTAGAGGGTGTAAGTGAGAAGAGCATGCTGTGTACATGTAAACGTAGATATAGTAGTGTTCCTTTCCAACATAAGAAGTAGACAGCCCTGTTCTCTTTCTCTCTCTTTTTTTTGGGCTTCCAGATAGAGTGTTTACACGCTAGAGGACTGCGAGAATGTCCCAGAACCACCAATACAGGCAAGGTAGGGGACGAATACTCTCAGAGCCCCAGTCAGATTGGGCTCGCTTTTCGCATGAGCTCCGATACCATGGCGCCAGTTGAGGTGGCAGTAGTTTTGGTACTTGCTGGCCGTACCCGGCTGGCAGGCTCCGCCCGGCTCGGTGCGAGATCTATCGTTAGTTAGAATGCTACCGTACACAAAGAGATCGTTGCGCAATGTGGCGGGCACGAGCGCTTTTTGCCACACCAGGTATTTCGAGAAGCAGACGTTGGCAGGCGTTGGCAGACTTTTGGCCACCTGCGGAGTGCAGGCTTGCTTGGCGACGGGGCCAGCCGAGCAGCCTCAAGATGTGCACATGCCAGCTGAGCTGGAGCAGGGGTCGCGAGGAGCAAGTAAAGTCACATATAGAAACCCGACATCTAGCAATGAGAAGGAGCGTCTTGGTTGGGTCGATGGCAGTTCGGTTCGTGGTCTGTCGGCATGATACTGGGGCGACGCAGAGGAGCTACGCAACCGTGGAGTGTTGCGGAGGCCGCTGCCGTGCGAGTTTAATGAGCTCTGCGCACATGTCTCGGGGTTGAATGAAACCTCCAAGCTTCGGGCATCCCAGCGCGCCGATGCACAGGACCTAAACCATGGTACTCGCACGCCCCTAGCTGCAAGTACTATAATCACCAGCTACCTCGCGCGTAATATAAATAATTACCAGGTAACCCAACGGAAGAAAAAAAAAAGTCTTGTCCCAATCAGGTATTGCAGAGATACAAAAAGGAATCAAAGATCGATGCCATTTTAGGCAATGGAAATCGCGCCGTGTGCGCGAGCCAAGAAGAATATGACGACTTTGGGGCTCGTATCGAAGATGGCTGGCACGATCTCTGGTCTCGGCACTCCCGCTGCACAACAGCATCGGTGCCATGTGGATACTCGAGCCAGCCGCGTACGAGTACAGATTGTCAGCGTGTTTGACCATTCAGGTACAGCATTTACCTGAGATACGGGCACCAACGGGGCGTTAGGCGCGGGAACTTCCTACCGTCGCAGATAATACTACTCATACACGTATCGTACATATATAGTACTACTACTAACGATGGTACTAGTCTTGTAGTGCAGTACGTGTTGCCGGTCACGGCACCAACGACGTCTGCTACTAGTACTTAGTGCCTTACTTAATTGTCGACAACTAGCGTTGCCTGGCGGACGACCGTACATCATTCCTCGATAGCACATCCCAAGACAAGAAGCGAGGCGCCGCCGGTATTTGTGCGTCATGTCCCTTTGGAGATGAAACAGAAAGAGAGGAATCACCGATGGGCACGGGAGTGGGCAGTAGTTCGAATGTATAGAGTACGTACCTCGGAATGGTACAGACGTACCTGGTACCGGGTACTACGCCCGTATCTATGAGTACCTTACTTAGAGTAAGTACGGGTAGGTAGTACCTAAGGTACAGTACGACTAGTAGTAAGTACTACTGGTAGAAATTGGACGGTGGTGATTGCACCATTGTGTGTAGGTTTGAGGTTGCCCCTGTGGTCGCTTCTACTACTAGTAAGAGGCCCCTGCGTGTTTGAGCACAGTGACATTGAGAATTGCTCTTCATCCGGAAGGCGGCAGAAACCTGGTGCACAACGCGACCCCCGTCGAATGACGGATGGAGCCTCGGGCAATCAAGCACCACAGCTCTTGCCTCTTCCTCACAGACACAGGCGCACGCCTTGTGACCTTAAGTACTACCTGGTACTCCTCGCGCAGTGTTGCAATTTGCCGTACTACCGAATCTACTACTCAGAGTATTACTAGTACTAGTAGTAGTAGTAGTAGTAGTACTCAGGTACGTACTGATTCCACGATGCACAATTGCATCAAACTTGGCCGATTAACCGTGGCCGCCCTGGGTGCTAGGCATGCGTTCCCGCGTTATCGAGGCCAGCCATTTTCTTGACCAGGATGTACCCTGTACCCGGAGAGTACTTGTACAGTACTTCGCGGACTCTGGGGTGGAGCAACGGGTCCGGAGCAATGGCGATGTGCGGCCATTGAATTCATGCCCGCCCCTTTGACCCCTGTCAGAGGTGCAGCGATGGTCTCACAAATGGATTGGACAGCTGGGATGCAGCATGAGGGCCAGGGCCAGGGGCGCCACCGAGGCTGCCTCCCATTCCCATTCCCACTCCCACTCCCACTCCCACTCCCTCTGCCGACTGGCCGCTCGCCCTCCTGAAACCTTTTTTCCCTCCTTCCATCCCGTTGAACCAGTCGTGGCCGTCAGTCATTGCTGTTGTTGCTCCTTCTTTCTTCTCTTCACGCCGCTCGTTCAAGGCACTGCCCAACTCTCGTTATTATTTTGAGGAACAGTCGTCTTTCCCGCCGTACCGTATTTAATTCCGGCCCCTTTGCCGCGTACCTCCTGCCGCCCTTTCCGTTCCAACATCCGTGACGCGAAAACACCGCTCGCAGGTGAGTTCTTGCTTGGCCTCCGTCTGCCTTTCTACTCCTGGAATCATCGACTCCAGGCACAACCTCCGAGTCTCGCAGCGACGGTGAACGGCGGACTGCCGCCTCTCCTCGGCCCTGCCTCACGGCTTCGGCCAGCTGCACGCTCTTGCGTTGTCGTCCCTGGTCGCGCTCCCTCCGGCCTCAACCTCGCCACATCATCACCTCCATCTCACCTCCCTTGGTTCTTGCTTGCCCGGCCGCCTCAACACTTGACGCCGCCCTTGCCTCGCTACTCGACCAGCATCTACACACAATTGCCCTCGTTATCCCAGCTCTTGCTGCACCGGGATAACTCGTTGCGCTTGCCTAGGAGTTGGTCTTGGCGTGGGCTTGCGGTGGACAGGCGTGCCGTTCTTCGCGTTCCAATTCCCTCCCCCCAACACTATTGACATCTTTTCATCTACTTGGCAAGGCCACCGCACTTCATCAGCGCCATCAAGCCAGTGGACAGGTCCTTGCAGCTTTTACGCACTCAGAAACCGCATAAATCCATCCAGAGTCAGATTGTCCGCACTCTTGGTCCCTTCCCAGCACGCGTCGCCTTGCACCCCATCGCACCCCATCGCATCCAAAAGCATGAGACAGCTTCTCTCGGAACTTAGGTGATGCTAACATATACTCTCCTAGATCACTATGCATTCCGCCAAGTTCCTCGCGGTTGCAGCCGCGTTCTTCGGCTCCGCCATTGGTGAGCTCATTCTACGCATGACTACCACCGCCACCCGCTAATAGCCTTGCAGCCAAGGACTGCGATGATGATATCGAGGTCAAGGAGGCCAACCCCGTGTTGTCCTGCGACACCGTGAAGGGCAAGATCATTGTCGACGACAGCGTTGCCGGTGACCTCGTGCTCGAAGGTCCGGAGAAGATCGAGGGTGACATTATCATTAACAACGCCACTGGCATCATCTCCATCTCCAGCAGCACCATCGAGTCGGTCGAGGGCAAGTTTGAGCTGGTTGGGCTCGAGAGCCTCCAGCGCATCGGCATGAACGCTCTTACCAGCATCAATGAGCTCGAGATGCGCAAGCTTCCCGCTCTCCGCGACCTGACCTTTGGCAGCAAGGGTGTCACCGAGGCTACCATTGTCACCATCACCGACACCCTGATTGATGACCTCAGCGGCCTCATGCTTGACAAGGTCGAGTCTCTCGACATCAACAACAACAAGCGCCTCACCAATTTCGAGTCCAGCTTGGTTAACATCACTGAGGCTCTCAAGATCAACAACAACGGCAAGGGCATGACTGTCAATATGCCCAGCCTCGAGTCTGCCAAGGAGATCCAGATTGCTAATGTCGGCTCGTTCAATGTCCCCGCTCTGGAGACCGTCAGCGCTTCCCTGAAGCTCGACAAGTGTGACATCAAGTCTTTCCGCGCCGCCAACCTGACCTCCATCAAGAAGGCCCTCTCTTTCATCAACAACGTTCAGGTTACCAACATCTCCCTCCCGGTCCTCAAGGAGATTGGCGGTGACCTGCGCATTGTCAACAACACCAAGCTCACCGACATTGGAAGCTTCCCCAAGCTGGAGTCTATGGCCTCGATCAACTTCGGTGGAAACTTCAAGAAGTAAGTCCGGGTCTAGTTGGACCTGCAGAGGAAAAGACTGACAGATTATACCAGGGGCGAGCTCCCGGCCCTCGAGGATGTTCCCGGCGCCGCCGAGATTAGCACCACCGCCAAGGACGATGACGGCGAGGAGTTCTGCAGCTACTGGGACGACCTGGGCGACAAGATCCAGGGCGGCGTTGAGTGCACCTATGACAACGAGAATGCCCTTGAGGGTGGCGACAAGGAGGGTGGCCAGAACAGCGACGGCTCCTCCAACAGCGATGATGATGATGCCGCCGGCATGGTTAGTGTCAACACTGCCCTGATGGGCCTGGGCCTCCTTGCTGGTATTGCCCAGCTGCTATAAGGCAGTTTGCGGGAATGCTATTAGGCGGGGAAGGAAAGATATCATGGCTCGGATACGGCGTCTTCCACTGTTCTCTCATCCATCTGCTTTTCTGCTCTCTCTTACTCGACACGACGTGTTTTTGCCACAACCCACGTCAACCCACCTTGGCCAGCAAGTTTGGCTATCCGGACTGACAGCATACGCTAGAACTTAATAATGGAGTGTACTTTTGATTATACTCTGCTATGACCGTGCGACGTGTTTTCCTCTGCAAACTGCTAAGCTCAGGTACATGTTACGTAGTCCTTGTTCTCGTCGTCTCTTCGAACCACGGTGGCCGCACCGTATTAACCGCAATATAACATGGCGTACAACACCTGTGCTGATACGATATATGAGTACCGCTTCCGTAGACACGTGTACTTAGTAACGTAGGGGGTATTGTGACACTCCGGCATGTAGTCACCCCGTCGACGAGACGTGAACACTGCACTGGAGTCTCTCGTAAAATGCCCGGCAGCGGTTCATGTATATACACCATTGTCAAACTTTTCTACATCATAGAACCTAGGTATAATGGCGTTGCCGTTGAAAACTCGGCCGTCGAGTTCGTTGACCGCCTATATGAAAACGTTAATGGAAACAGTTGAGAGAACACGAGCCATAGAGATGTTGAGCAAGATGGCCTTACCCGAAGTGCTGAAACTTGATCTGTGAACTTGATGAAAACCTGGCGTTGCTCTTGGTCGATATAAAGCCTCTCGACTCGGCCATACTATATATACTCTTAGTCAGTCTTGCTTAGTCTACCAGGGGGTTAGGGGAAGGACAAGACACCAACCTTTTCACCGCACTCTTCGCCAATTTCCTGGCCAAGGCCGTCTGCAATCTCGGCCTGGAGGTCGGGCATATTCTCGAGCATATTCTGCAGAACGACGACCTCGCTCATGGTGCCGAACCTACTAGTATCCTTACCTCGGCGCTTGCCACCGACGATCTTACCCTTGCCGCCGGGTTCCGCCCAGCCGCCGCCGTCGGCGTCGGCCTTCCTGCGCCGCTTCTCGACCTGTACGCGCAGCGGGTTGACGATGCCGGACTCGTCGGCGCCGAGACCTGTGCCCTTGGACCAGCCGTATTTGCTCATCAGGCGCGCCGCGAAGCCGGCTTGCCCGGGGCGGCTCGAGCGTGGGGCCTCGATCGGGGTGTCTAGAGTCGGTGGGAGGTCCGGGTCGTGCGGGGGTTGGTCGGGTTCGGTGCGTTGTGTGTAGCGGACGGGTGCGCGTGATATTATCGAGGAATCGATAGACGGTGGTGGAGGGGAAGGTTCCCGCGGAGGAGGCGGTGGTGGATGAGCGGTTTCGATTGAGGTGACTGGCTGCTGCCCTTGAGACAGGGCTAGGCGACGGGCGTAGGCGTCGTCGTCGGTCTTGTGGTCGGGCAGTGGAGCTGGTGGTGATGGAGGCGGCGGCGCAAAGGCATTGAAGGAAGGCGGCGGGGCGAATTGATCTGAACCAAGACGTTAACATACAGCATCCAAAAACCGACGGGGAATACACTTACTCGAAGGGGCTGGCCCTTCATCATCGTCCGAGGAGAGGACGCTTCCGTCCAGTTTCCTCCTGTGCCTGTACAACAGCGCCTTCCACTCCCTCACCTCGTCCACCTTCTCGTCGCTCCTCAGGTACTCCTCGATATTAGTCGGCCGCGCCGGATCGTAGAGGTCGTCCCAGTTGGTCTGCACGGGAACATCCTGCCTGTTCTTCTTCTTCTTGCGTCCGCCGCGCTGGCGCTTCTCGCCTGTGCCGTAGCGCCACTCATCGTCCTCGGTGGCCGCCCAGTCGGCGAGTCTGCTCTTTGGAGGGGCGGGGGCGGAGGCCGCGGCTGCTGCTGGTGCTGCTGCGCCTGTGTCGGCGGTGGGGGGTTTCGGTATTGCCTTGGGAAAGGTGGCCTTGGGTTTGCTGGGCTGCTTGGCTTGTGGTCGGCGGATGGGCTGGAAGCGCAGGACGGGGTCGAGGGGTTTTTTGGTGGCGGAGTCGGCTGGGGGGTGCTCGCCTTGGTTGTAGAGGACGGGGGCGGAGGAGATTGTCGCGGCCGAGGAGGAGGTAGGGTCGTTGGGGTCGGTGAGGTTATCGTATAAGGACAGCCCACCTCGGGGAGGTGGAGCTGCCATGGCGATGACACAGGGTAGTGAGAAAGTCGAGGAGAAGAAGAGGTGTCTGTGTAAAATAAGCTTCAGTGTTGCTATGCAGGAAGCTGAGTGGGCTGCGGTCGGCTGAGACTTGCGATAAATTGATGGAAGCTTCAATCTTATCGGCCAGCCTTGGACCCCGGCGACAGAGAGGGCGACAAAAACATGTGAGCGTGTTTTGTCGCCCACCAGTGCGTCATACCCCTGGCGGGCCTCGGGAAAACAATGGGACAAACTTCACCCTCACCTGCGACCCTTTTGTTGCCCCTCCAACATGCCCCGCCAAACTGACCTTGAAGCTTCTAGCCACAAAGCTTTCACAGTCGAATCACGAGACATCAGATAATACTTGAGATTTCTGCTCCCGCCAGTGAAGCATTTGGGTATTTTGAGCTTTCACATCCTATTCAGACGACTCCCTCCGCGCACACACAACCAACCCCACACAAACACTCGGTGACAAACGTTCCTGAAGCTCGATCGACACCACCACGACAAAGACAGACCCATCTCGACGTAAGAATCAGATTCGCGAGATACTTACGATGGCGGATCTCGCAAGCCGCATCACGAAGCCTGACGGAGAGCCCGTCGATGCACAGCCCGACTCTACCCAGACCGATACCACCGGCGTCGCCCTCGATGCCACAGTCTCGGAGGCTCAAAAAGACGGCACCACCGAGGACCTAGGCGGTTCGGGTCTCCAGGAGCCCGACTATGAAGTGGAGGTCTCCCTGAGTGCGCTCCAGGATAATGAAGCCACCCCTTTCCACTCCGCGACTTCTTGGCAGGACTTGGGACTGTGAGTACTTGCTTTCTGACCAACGACGAGCTCCATCTAACCCCATCACTACAGTTCCGAGCCGATCCTGAAGGGCCTTTTGGCCTTGAATTTCCTAAAGCCCTCGAAGGTCCAGGGGAAGTCTCTTCCTCTAATCCTGGGCAACCCTCCCAGGAACGTCATGGCCCAGTCGCAGTCTGGCACAGGCAAGACGGCTGCTTTCGTCACTGCGATACTGTCGCGCGTCGATTTCACCAAACCCGAGCAACCCCAGGCCCTGGTTCTCGCCCCGAGCCGCGAGCTTGCCCGCCAGATCGAAGGTGTTATAAGGGCTATTGGCCGTTTTATCGAGAACCTCCAGATTGCGCCCGCCGTCCCCGGTGCTCTGGCTCCTGGTCAGCCCGTCAAGGCATCCGTCGTTGTTGGAACTCCTGGCAGGGTTATGGACATCATTCGCCGCAAGCAGCTGGATGTCTCTCAGCTGAAGGTGCTGGTCTTGGATGAGGCGGACAACATGCTTGACCAGCAGGGCCTAGGCGACCAGTGCATGAGGACAAAGACGTAAGTCATTTTCGATTCCCGCCCACCATTTTATTAGACGCTCGTTTCTAAACCATCGGTCAGCATGCTTCCTAAGGAGATCCAGGTCCTTCTCTTCTCGGCCACTTTCCCCGACAAGGTCAACTCCTACGCCGCCAAATTCGCCCCGGACGCGCACTCGATCAAGCTGCAGAAGAGCGAGCTGACGGTCAAGGGCATCTCGCAAATGTTCATCGACTGCCCCAACAACGACGAGAAGTACAAGATTCTCTGTCAACTCTATGGGCTCATGACGATTGGCCAGTCGGTGATTTTTGTCAAGGTAAGTTTCTCCTGCGCAGACGTCCCCATGCCTTCGGCGTGATTCTAACCTTGGCCTAGACGCGTGAGAGTGCCAACGCGATTGAGAAGCACATGACTGCCGACGGACACAAGGTCTCTGCTCTGCACGCCGCTTTTGATGGAGCCCAACGAGATGAGCTGCTGGGCAAGTTCCGCAGTGGAGAAAACAAGGTGCTCATCACGACCAACGTCCTTGCCCGCGGCATCGACGTCTCGAGTGTGTCGATGGTTATCAACTACGATATCCCGATGAAGGGCCGGAACGACGAGGAGCCTGATACCGAGACCTACCTCCACCGTATTGGCCGGACTGGCCGTTTCGGCCGTGTCGGCGTGAGCATCAGCTTTGTCTCTGATAGGAAGAGCTTCGATGCGCTCAGCTACATCGCCAGCTACTACGGAATCGACCTGGTGAAGCTGGAGACGGACGACTGGGACGAGGCCGAGAAGCAGGTCAAGGATGTCATCAAGAAGAACAGGGCGCAGGCGGCGTACGCGCCGAGTGCGACGGAACCCCAGCAGACAGCGGCCGCATAGGGACTGGACTCTTGCCGCTGGGATCAAGCCGTCCAGCAGCAGGTGCCCGCCGCCGCGGTGAATATGCGCATGGGCCCCTGGAATGGCTTTGGCTATTGACGAAGGTCGATGAACGCACGAGGATGGCATGATGGGATGTAACGAGATGAATTGGTGTTTGCTGGATGTTATTTACGCATGAGAAGCCGTGGCTTAGAACGAGATACCATGAGAAGGCCAAAAGTTATGCAATCCAATGCTACTAGGTCGGTAGGTTGATCTGAATTACGCAATTTTACCTACCCGGTACCCCCCTTGAAAGCATCATGGGTTTCTTTGTGAGGTCCACTCGATGCCTGGTTTTGAAACGAACGGCCCGCTGCGTCACCAATAGACTAATAATCCTCCTGTACCTAACCAGAATGCTTAGTAGGTCAGAGGTGTGAATTGCGTAACTTAGGGCGATGTGCGCAGGGCAAGCAAGCTTCTGCGTATTTATTTCCAGTGCCAATACTTGGTGTAAAAGTTCACGTGCCGCCAGATTCACCGCTCAAGCGGCAGTAGTTCTGCAACCCGGAAAGAACGACCCAGACTCCCAAGACCCCAATTGTCCCAGCCACCTTTCCAGCATTTTCTTCACATCCCGAGCTCAGCGTGCTACGAACACCTGAGCCCCGTACCTTAATGACCGATAGACCCTCACATAAGTCCTTACTGGTGAGTACCAATCTGGAAGTGAAAGACACTTGGCGATACCCAGAACTGGCGGTGACGGGGATGCCTCGAGCCACGACCCCATCTCGTCCCTTGCTGGACATATTGTGGGTGGACCTCGTCGCCATGGCAGCAGCACTAGGCATGGAGTACGTACGGATACTGACCGACCATTGAGGCCGCTGGATACCGTAGCCTCGATAATGGGCTGGTCGCGGTCGTCACGACTCCAGCCTCTCGCCTGCTCTGCTGGTCTTGCCGCCGACAGAAAGCCGTCCACTCAAATCGCCCATGGACTCCCGCGGGATGCGACAGCACGCCTGCTGCTCTGGTTGATGCCCGGTGTGCAGCGTCCCCCCACGTAGAAAGAGAGGGAGTTTGTTGTCGTTGTCACCTTGGATGGTCGGGTAGTGGGTCGGCGTGCAGTGTGAGGCTGTAGAGGCGAGCCACGTCGCACATCTGGGGAACCTAGGGTTGACGTCTCGATGTCTTGTCACTAGCGCCATGCAGGGTGCGGATGGTTCCATATTTTGTTCCCTTGCGGACAGGATCCAGGTACCAACGACCGACGACGACTTACTGCCACCAAAAGCTACGGTACGGTGCGGTGCGGACAGCTGGGTGCCATCGACAGACTACAAGGGATACGTCTGTTCAACATGACCACCACACTGCTACTACCACGGATACTACAGTCTACACAGGTCGTATTTAGGGGTACCTACCGACATGGCCGCCCCGTATCGCGCGTTTTTCCAACCCGGGTATCTGCGCTTGGCTTGCGAAAAATTTGGTTGGGTTCCTGCTCATGCATGCATGCATCCCGACGCAGTTACTCGCGCGCGCTGCATGGTTGGGCCGCCATCGCAGCGTGGGCAAGAGTTCCCACATCACCGCCGTGTCTCAACCGGCAACCCATTCTGCTCTTACCATGGAGCCCAATTGTTCGCCCGACGTGGCAGCAATGCTGTCCTTGCGTGGGCCAATTGAGGTCGAGCACGATGGCGGTCACTTGGACGCTGGTTGCGTGAGTTGGCGCAGGCGAGCCCCGGTCCGGGCCCAGCATGATTGTTGCCTCTCATACCAGCCACCCAAGCAGGACCCTTGCCAGTTGTTGTTGATCGTCGAGCGGCGACATCGTCACCTCGGCCGGGTCGGACTGGGATGAGAGGAGTCACGAAAGCCACGGACCCTCATTCCCAGGATGGTGCTTTAGTTCGGACCCCAGCATGGTCACCAAGATTCAACAAGGGTCAAAGGGGAATCCAGCGGTTCCCTCGTCAATGACCTCGACGGCTTCCCACTCGCTCGCAGGTTCTGCCCTCTTCTCGGGCCCAACTACCTGCACATCACAAATCACCTGCTGTTTGCATCTTGCCTGCCACATATTCGTATTTCACTTTGTCACGCCTGGATTGCTGTGCTGTGCTGTGCTGTGCGCTTGTTTGGGTTTTCGGAACAGCCACCTACCTAATTACCTGCCTTGCCTTGGTTTGCCTGCATCCCTTTTTGACGCCTGAGGGTGTTCCCGCCGCTTCCCAACCAGCACCCTACTGCATCTACCCGAAGAGTGCCCAATTCTTCCCGAGGAGGCTGCATGGAGGTCGAGAATAAAGCCGACCCCCAGCTCACCCACCCCGAAGTGCCCATGCTGTCGGAGGAGCAGAGGTCAGAGAAAGTATGAGTCCCGCCCGAGGCGACGCCGCCGCGACATACCCGGCCAGGGTGCAAGTGGATTGGTCGGCAGTTCAGTGGTCTGACTTTTCCCGCGTCCAGTATTTCCAACAGTCAGACTCAGAAGAGGATGAGTTTGCGCAAGGTATGCCCTCTTATCTTATCTCAAATCCTTCCCTCATAGCAGAAAGGAACTTGCGCTGACTACGACTTACATAGATGGTGGCGACTGGGATGAGGGGGCCCTAGAGGGGGATCAGCCCACGCCGCCGCCGGCACAGGCCCAGCCGGCCCCGCTCTCCAAGAAGGATAAGAAGAAGCTGAAGAAGCAGAAGCAGAAGGCTGAAGCCGCCGCCGCCGCCGCCGCCGCCGCTGCTACCGCGAAAGACGATGGAGATGCCGAGAAGGCCGAGCCCGAAGAGCTGGCAGAGGATGTGAAGCCTGCGGATGAGGACGAAGCGCCGGAGACCACCTCGTCGAGCAAGAAGAAGAAGGGGAAGAAGGCCAAGAAGGAGAAGAAGAAAGAGAAGGAGAAACAGAAGAAGAATGACGCCAACGCCAAGAACGCCAAAGGAGAGAAGGCACCTGAGCCTACAACCGAGGCTGAGCCCGCGGATGATGCTGCTGCTGCTACGCGCAGTGTGGACGAACCCGATGCCACACCCGCTGCAGCAGAGACTACAAACGGCGACAACGACGCTGCGGCGGCCGCAGCAGTGGCTGGGGCTGCTGCTGAGGTAACCGAGGAGGCGGCAGACGACAAACTCTCCGAGGCACCCGAGACGGCTCCCGAAGAACCCAAGCCCAGCGATGACGCGCCTGCTGCCCCGGAGACCGCGGACGACAAGCCGGAAGCGGACGACAAAGCACCAGAGACTGAGCCCGAGGCTTCTGCTGATGGCGACGAGGCCAAAACCGCCGCCGAACCAGAACCCGACGAGCCGGAGCCCGCCAAAGAAGAGCCTTCACAAGTACCCGAAGCTCCCGCAGACGCTCCCGCAGAGGCAGCTGCTGAGCCAGAGGGCGCCGAAGAAACCCCCCCTAAAGAGGAGCCCAGCACAGAGGAGCCTGTCCAAGAGGAACCTCCGGCAGAACCCGCAGAGGCACCCGCAGAGGCACCCGCCGACGTCGACGTGGCTAAGGATGCTGCTGAATCAGAGCCCGCTAAAGAAGAGCCGCCAGCAGCGCCCGAAGCTCCCGCAGAAGCACCCGCAGAGTCTGCTGCTGATGGCGACGCCGGCAAGGCTGAGGAGGCCAAGGATGAACCTGAACCACCGGCTCCATCGACCGAGGACGACGGCACGCCACAGACGGCTGCGGAAGACGAAGAAACCCCAGCCGAAACACCGGCCGAGGCGGGCAAGGCCGAGCCTGCAGAATCTCCAGCTGAGGCAGATGCCGAGGCAGATACCGCTGCGCCTACGGAGACTGAGGAGCCGGAGCTCCAGCCGGAGCCGGAGAAAGCTGTTGATTCTGCGGAGGCCGAACCGGACAAGACGGCTGAGCCTGAAGCCGACCAGGCGCCTACCGAACCGGAGAAGGCCTCCGAACCTGCTGAGACCGGAGGGCCTGCCGAGCCTGAGCCAGAGCCCGAAAAAGCCGCCGAATCTATTGGGCCAGAGGAGGCTGCCGCACCCGAGAATGCGGATGAGCCTGAAAAGGAGAAGCCAGCCGAACCTGAGCCGGAGAAGACTGCCGATCCAGAGGAGGCTGCTGCGCCCGCGCCAGAGACCGAGAAGCCTGCTGAAGTTGGCGACGAGACTGCCGCACCCGAAAAGGCGGATGAGCCGGAAACGGAGAAGGCTGCCGAATCTGTGGAGCCAGAGGAGACTGCCGCACCCGAGAAGGCGGCTGAGCCTGCAGCGGACGAAACAGCTAAATCCGATGAGCCTGAGCCGGAGAAGGCTGCCGAACCCGAGGAGACTGGTGACTCCGAACCTGACAAAACCGACGAGCCTGCCGAGGCCGGGAAGGAACTAGAAGCTCCTCAGGCAGAGACTGCAGCAGAACAAGAGGAAGCTTCTAAGGCAGAGCAGGAGCCCGAAAAGCCAGCTGAGCCTGAAGCAGAGAAGGGTGAACCTGCTGAGACTCAGGCCGACGTGGCTCCCGAATCAGAGGCGGCTGCTAAGCCTGAGCCCGAGAAGGAAGCCGAACCTGCCGCGATAGATAACGCAGGCGATCCCGAGCCGGAGCCAGAGAAGGCCGTTGAGCCTGAACCAGAGCAACCTGCCGAATCCGAGGAGGCGGCTGAGAAGAGTGACGACAAGACCGTTCCAGAGGAGGACGCCCAAGAACCTTCAGCCAAGGAAACTCAGGACGCTCTAGAGGAAGACAAGACTCCCGAGGACACTGTTGCGACTTCTGAGGTAGACAATCCTGAAGCACCTGAGGAGCCCACCGTCGAAGCCGGAACGGATGAGCCGGAGGCTTCCACAGACGCTCCTGCTCCGGTCGACGAGACGCCTAACGCGGCTGATAAACCGGAAGAGGAGAAGCCCGTGGAGACCGAGACAGCTGATGACGTACCTGAGTCTTGGGACGATAGTGATCAAGACAAAGCAAAGGACAAGCAAGCGGCTCCGGCGGAAGCGGCAGCCGACGATGAAGCGGACACGGATGCTGCCGCAGCGATGGATGAGGACGTTGGAGAGGGCGCCGCAGCCAAGGCTACCGGCGCCGGTGCTGCTGATTCTACCCCTGAATTTGACGAGGCTGATTCTGGCGCCGCAAAGGCAGAGTCGGACGAGGACAAGCCAGCTGAAGAACCCGCCCCTGTCGCCACTGAGGACCAGGCGGAAGCTGACTCTACGGAACCCGCCCCGGCGGCCAAGGAGGATGAACCATCCACCGCAGAGGTCACTGCCGAGGAGACCAAGGCACCTGAGGATGCAGCAGACGAGGCCAAAGCTGACGCTGAGCCCGAGGTAACTCCTGTTGTGGATGAGACATCAGCGGAACCTGGGCCAGCAGAGAAAGATGGCGAAGCCTCTAAGGATGAAGCCCAAGCAGAGAATGAGGAGCCTGCCGACGCCGCCAAAGAGGAGGCTGCCGACGCTGCTGAGGAAGAGCCTGCCGACGCCACTAAGGAAAAGCCTGCGGAGGCGCCTGAACTGGCAAAGGACGCCCCCGAAGCTGCTCCTGCTCAAGATGCGCCTGTGGAAGCTGATGCCGCCGGGGCTGACTCGGACAAACCTCTGGACAAGGCTGATGGCGCCGCCGAAGACAATGCCGCCGCTACCTCACAAGAAGAGCAGCCTGTCGAAGCTGATCCTGCAGCAGATGACAAGCCAGAGGAGCCAGAGGCAGCCGAAACGGGAGCACCTGGGCCCGCGGCAGACGACAAACAAGATGTGGCAGCCGAGGACACTGAGGCTCCAGAGGCAGAAACTGACAAGCCCGCCGAGGTGGGATCCGAAACCAGAGATGGTCCTGCTGATACTGAAGCCGACCCATCTGTGGCGCCAGCCTCAGACGAGGCAGAGGACTTGAAGGCTGAAGAAACGACACCTACAGAGGCTGAGGCGGGAGCTGCCAAGCCGGAAGCAGCAGAACCTGCGGAGGCAGAGGAACCCACGGAGCAAGCTGCTGCCGAGCCAGAAAAGACGGCTGAACCCGAAATCAAGGAGGCAGCTGAGCCAGAGCCAGAACCCGAGAAGGATGCCGACCCTGAGCCGGAGCCGGAGAAGGCTGCAGATCCTGAGGCAGAAGTAGAGAACGCTGCGGAGCCGGAGCCGGAGAAGGCCGCTGAGCCCGAACCTGAGCCGGAGCCAGAGAAGGCTGCGGAGCCCGAACCTGAGCCGGACCCAGAGAAAGCAGCTGAACCTGAACCCGAGCCAGAGAAGCCTGCGGAGCCCGAACCTGAGCCGGACCCAGAGAAAGCAGCTGAGCCGGAGCCGGAGCCGGAGAAGGCTGCGGAACCCGAGCCTGAGTTGGAGCCAGAGAAAGCAACTGAACCTGAACCTGAGCCAGAAAAGGCTGCGGAGCCCGAACCTGAGCCGGAGCCAGAGAAAGCTGCGGAACCCGAACCTGAGCCGGAGCCAGAGAAAGCAGCAGAGCCGGA
>JPKY01000036.1:0-199218 GCA_000769265.1 Hapsidospora chrysogenum ATCC 11550
GGCCCCCTCACGTGACCGCGGCCGCATGGCAGAAGGCCGTCGTGACACTTGGGTCGTAACAATTCATCGCTACGAGCTATCGGTTAGTTAAGATAATAAAAGGAAGGTCATGCTAATAGAGAGACTTAAGATGCTATAATGCCTAGGAATAGTCCTCCTCTAACTCGCTAAAGAGAAATGCAAATACGATGCAAAAAGAACGCTAATAGGAGTTAACTCCGACTATATTAAGGAGTGGCATCGCGTGCTTATTCGTCTTATAAGTATAGTCCAATAATAAGATATCCGGGTTGCATTAAAGATATATAATAGAGTCTAGATAGGCGAAGAAGATAACTATTAGCCGATTATCCGAGTCTACTTAGACTCGGCACCAAAAGCCCTCATTATCCAATTAGTTAACTAAGGCTTGGATACTACTCTAACCTTCACGTAGATCTCTCCTTATTACCGCAATCCGATTATAGATATCTCGTTAGATCGCAAAGGTATCCGAATAATTATAAAGATATGTCCGTATATCTCGAGGAGCGCTTCTAGATATCGTCAGATTCGAAATGGTTATGGCATCTCGTTCGTTAAGCCGGCGATGCATAGGGTAAGCAGATAGGTCCTCGCTCGGTGGGTGATTATGCTTCGTACATTCTTTATCTAGCCGATAGCTAAGGATCCATATGCTTCCATCTAAGGATTGCTTAGCTAGAACTGAAAACTTACAGCCTGTTTTTCGACTTAAGGTCCGGCGTATGCGTTCGATGGAATTGCTTGGGGGTAGTCTATTTCGATCGCATACGTATACTATTTTAACCCAACCGTTTAGGGTCTTCGAAGACTTCCCTATCGTGAACGCATATCCTCGAGGCTTCGCCTAGGAATTGATAGCTATAAAAAGAGACTCTCGCGATTCGTATATACCTTCCGGAGGAAGGACATTATCGGCAAATATGGCCTAAGCCATCTCTATCTGGTTGTTAGTGACTCGATTACTAAATGGGCATACCGTAGAAGGAGCTTCGTTACATAGCGTCTCGCACGCGCCGGTAGGGGCGCCTTTTTTAGGGCTTAGTCAGAAAAGGCGCCCGGGCGCCAATTTTAAAATGGCGCCCGGGCGCCAGTGTATCAGTCGCCCGAGGATTCGTATCATCTGTTTCGGACCAATTGGATGCACTCCACCTTGCCAATCGCCCCGCTAAAAAGTTTCGACAAGACGCCTACCTTGGCGGACTGAAGTTCACTGAACCACCTCCAAAATTTCGAGCCTCTTCGTCAACCAACAACTGACACTCGACGACGACCATGGCAGCCCCAACATCACTCCCAGCGCTGCTGGACTCTTTAACCCAGTCCCTCGCCTCAGTGCAAGAGGCGGCACCCAAGGTCTCCGCCATCGACCGCCCCAAGGACGGCATCTCGCTCCTCGACGTCAAGAACGAGCTGCTACTGTCCTACTTGCAGAACCTCGTCTTCCTCATTCTGCTGAAGCTACGGAACGCAAAGGATGCCTCGGGCAAGGGCGAAAAGGAAGTAGACGAGGCGGTGCGCGCCAAGCTCATCGAGCTCCGCCTTTACCTGGAGAAGGGAGCTCGACCCCTTGAGGAGAAGCTGCGGTTCTCGATTGAGCGTTTCCTCAGCCGCGCGTACGAATCACAGCGCGAAGAAGACCAGAAGAAGCATGCGAAGAAGCTGAACGGACATGGTGCGACTGGTTCGGAGTCAGAGTCCGCATCAGCGTCTGGATCCAGCTCTGGAGAAGAAGAGAGCGACGACGACAATGACTCGGTAGATGGGGTGGACCATGAGAGGCGGCCAGCGCCCAAGGCGTCCGCGGGCAGAAACAGAGGTGCACCGAAGTTGGGTGGTTTGGTCGACGACGCCACCGTCCAGCCAGCACACCAGGACCGAGACGGCGCTCCCTCCGGCGTCTACCGCCCGCCCAGGCGCGAGCGCCACGTCATGGACGCACCCTCCGACCGCCGCGGCAAGGGAGACCGTCGACCAGCAAAGTCGAACGTCATGGACGAGTTCGTGGCCTCGGAGTTGTCGGGAGTTCCGCTCGCCGAGCCCAGCATCGGCACCACCATCGTGCAGGGCGGCCGCAAGATGAAGACGTCGCGGGAGCGAGCCGACGAGGCCGAGCGCCAGGCGTACGAGGAGACCAACTTTGTCCGTCTACCCAAGGAGAGCAAGAAGGACCGCGCCAAGAAGAACCGCGAGGCCGGGCACAGCAGCCGCATGACCTTTGGCGGCGAAGAGTGGCATAACCTGGGCCAGGGTGTCGACCGCATCGACCGCCTGACCAAGCGCAAGGAGGGTGGGCGCGGCGCTGGTGTGCGTGCCATGCTGGAGAAGAGTCGGAAGCGGGGCATTGACACGACGGATGGACCTAGGGGCAGTGGCAGCGGCGCGATAGGAGAGCAGTTTAACAAGAGGGTCAAGAGGATGAACATGGAGAAGCGGTAGACTCTCTAGTAGTTGGAATAGAGCAAATGCACTTACGCTCACAGCAGAAGGCTATTGATTACTTCTTAAGGAACATGATGAATTTATTAACCAATTGTACAATCACGCACGTACTATGACCAGTACGAATAATAATAATACTAATCACCGGTAGCATAATGGTAACAGTTCGGATTGACTAGGTATCGTGGTAGATACTGTTCACGAACATCCCAACCCAGATAAGATAAGAAACATTTTTGGCGGCCCGTCGTCCCCCACCACACCTCCAGCTTCAAACATCTCGACCCCTCCAGCTCCCGTGTCTTCCACCCGCCCAATTACACGCGCCATCAACCGCCATTGACGATGACCAAGCCCCAGAAGCCAGACACGATGGACCCAATCCGAGAACCCACCTCCACCGACGACAGCGACCCCATCACAGCAACCTACAACGTCTTCCTCAACCCTTCCCTCCCCGCCGGCCGCCGCCTCCTCGTCCTCCAACACCCGAATCGCACAGATGACCACCCGCGCCCTCCCCCCAGCGAGCTCCGCCTGAAGCCCCGCGCGGGCATGGTCGAGGTCGACATGCCCGTCGACAGCGCCACGGGCGTGTACGACCGCGAGAAGGGCCTGCGCTGGGGGCGTAGCCTGCACGCCTCCACGGCGGCCAAGAGTGGTGGCAGCCACGGTCTGGCGGGGGGTTTCGGCTTCGGCGCTGTGCAGCAGAGGGGTGCGGGCGCTGGGCCTGGGGGAAGGAAGAAGTCTGACGCGCTTGATGATGATGATGTTATGCTGGATTGGAATGAGGCGGTTAGGCAGGGGAAGGCCTTGACGACGCAGACTCTAGGCGGTCAATACCCGGATGCCAATGACGTCCAGTACATGGTCGGCGTCTTCCAAGGGAGTATGTTCTCGTCCATCCCCCTTTTTCTCTCTCTCCCTCTCTCTCTTCGTGTTTGTGGCGGCACAAGCTAACCACACAATTCTAGAAAACCTCCACCTCACACCCGTATCCTCCCTCGTCCACCTCCGCCCCCAACTCCACCACATCGACGCAACAACCCACCTCGACCGCCGCGCAGCCGGCGACCTCCCCGGCCCCCCGTCCGCCGGCGGTGCACCGGGTGCAGCACCATCATCCGCGGGGGCGGGCGCCAAGGCAATCCACATGACCATCAAGACCACCACGGACGGCGACACCGTCACGACGGAGACCATGGCGGACCGCCTGCGCGCCGTGCAGTCCGAGCCCTGGCGCAAGATGCGGTACACCGATGAGAACGAGGAGGCTGCCTGGGACGTCTACAACGACTCGTTGTTCCTGCGGTCTAAGGATGCTGAGGGTGCGCAGCCGCAGGCACCAGCGGGCGAGGGCGGGGAGGTGCCCGATCAGGGTCAGGATCTTGAAGAGTCAGTGCCGCATTTTACGGCGAAATGGGACGATAAGAAACTCCTCGAGGCTGTTAGCGGCATAACGAAGCCGGAGCCCACACCCGAGGTCGAAGTGAAGCCTGACCCGGAGGCTAAGCAGCCGGCGAAGAAGGCCAAGCAACCAGAGGTAGAAGAGGCACCTAGACCCAGGGTAGTATCAACTCGAACGAGGGGTGGAGCTGCAGCGGCGAAGAGAGGAGGACGTGCGGCCGCCAGAACAGGGTAGTGTATGTACTGATGCTGTCTGGGGTTGAAAGGCACAACACTCGATGGTTCTCTTGTATTACAGTACCTACTAGCATTACACGGCGCAGGGTAACGGAACGATTATAGATTTTGGACATATTTCGCTGTTTCATTGCTTTCGCTGGAACCCGCATTCCAGCTAATGCTTCGCCCAGTACGTCCTTCTCTCTTCGGGAGGCGCTTCTCAAGTCAGATCCTACAGAGTTCAGTTCCAACCAAACTATCGCATCAAACACATGGAACTTGACGCTTCAACGCATTCCCCTTCTCCCAAATTTGCATGCCCGTAGTATACATTGTCTCGTAGTGGGAAAAGAAAAAAACCAGTCCCTGAAAATCTTCCAAAACCGCCTATCAATGAGAATCCCTGGCTTCCAATCGTGGACAGTGATCCCGAGAACTACCCCGCAAAGTCACAGGTATACACCGCCCAAACTATCCAGCCCAGAAACCCAATGTACGATGGTAGTATTAACGACAGGGGGTTGACAAAGGCCTCACTGCAGCAACTCCACATCCAAGCCAATGGCACGCATAAAGAGGTTGACGCTCCCCAGGCGCTCGCTTGCCATAGCAGGAGGCAGGGTCTTCGCGAGCTGGACAGTGTCGAGGACACGATCCTTGACCGCGAGGACGAGGCGCGTCTGCTGATCGTGGGTGGCGGTCACGCCCATGGCGGCGAGAAGTTGCCACACATAGACATCTTCACCGGTGTTGACGCTGCCGGGGAAAATATGCGGCAGCGACGGTTCAAGCTTGTTGAACAGAGTTTCGAAGGTGCGGTCCCTGGGATACTGTTAGAGATGCAGGAACACAGGCCTGTAAGTGTAAACTCACCATTTCTCCCACTGCTCGGCGTCGCCGGCACCGGTCTGCTTCAGAAGCACGGCGCGGCTGAGAATCAAGGTGAGCATCGAGACTCCAATCCTGGTCTTAGCAATCATGTCGACCTTGAGCTTCATAGCCACCAAGTTGAGGACGCCGTCCACAATATCGAGTCCCGTGTCGTTAAAGTATTGCATAAGAGATGGCATAACGGTGGAAATGAACAGTTCAATGTTCTCGCGCATCCCAGAGTTCAGCGTGTGATCGCCACCTGTGACCGCATCCTGCACGACGTCAAGCTGGTCCAAATGGTAGATGATCAGGGTCAAGATGGTGGTACGCTTTTCGAAATCAAGATGAGGGAAAATTCGAGGAATCGCCTTCTTGCCCTTGGCACATGACAGGAAGGCGATGAAAGGATGAGGCACAACCACGTCAACAGGATGGTGGACCTGCAGCTCATCCCAGAGCTGGGCGATATAGGCGTCAAGAGCGGTCTTCCATTCCACGTGTCTCTGCTGCAGAGCCTCGTCCGCTGCTCCTGTAAGGGGGGGAGGGATCATCCGAACGTGATCCTCAATTTTCATGAGCGTTGCGTAGACCTTTTCAACGTTTCTAAGGATGGATCTCCTGTCCAGGCTAGACGTGGTGGTCTTCTTCGCGGTACCAGGGCGGGGAGACTCGGTTTCGTGACGCTTGATATTGAGCAGGGGCTTGGGTGTCTTGGCATTGCTGAAAGAGATCTTGCCCAGGCTGCCTGCAATGACGAGCTGCGGGTTCTTAGGCTTGTTCTTGGCCGCCTCGACCGCGCGCTGCACCTGCTGCTCCATGCGCTGGAAGTGGTTCTCTGCCGGCCTCCCATGGCGTCTCATGCCGCCGTGACGGCTGCCAGTCTGGAAGAGATAGGTCTGGGCAAAGTTGCTCAACGGCTGGCTAGGATTCTGGCGCTGCCCAGCACGGATGTGGCTGTAGACCTGGTAGTAGAAATCCTCGGCGATGGACGCGTCGGTGTCGCGCTCGGCGGGGTTCCCAGTGGCAGAGACAAGTTGCTGGAGTTGAATGCGGGTAACAAAATTCTTGTCCTGTGGGGTCATGAGGCCATTATCCTTGGAAAGGAGCCAGATCTTGTGGTTACGCTTTGCCCTCTTGGTCTCCTGATCCAAGAAAGCAGCCTTTTCCTCCTCGGACATATGGTTGAACTGGGGGTGTGCTTGCACCTGGGGAAGCTGCGATATGGATCCCCGGGACTGGCTGGCGTGGTGGCCAGATATCCCGGCACGAGAAGCGTCTCCAGACATCCGGTTAGGGTTCTGGAGAATTTGGGTTGGGTGTACAGGAAGAGCGGCATGCTGGTGCTGTTGGTGGGATGGCGGAGTCTGGACTTGTCGTGTGGCTGGAGTCGGCTTCGGCTGCTGTCCATGGGGCCTCTGCAGGATGGTGACCGGATGGCCATGGCCGGGCTGAGGTTGACTGGGCGGGTGGTGCTGTTGATATCCAGGGTGGGGTTGGGTGTGCGGGACGGGTTCCTGAGGTGGTAGCTGGGGTTGAGTTGCCGGTTTCTGCTGTTGACGCATGGCAGCCTCTACCTCCTCGAGACTCATGACCTTCCTTCCTCCGGTCGGTTGAGGAGCAGCTTGCGGCTGGGGGGCCGAGGCAGGCTGCGCCGCGGGCTTGGAGGGACCAATACCCCAGATGCTACGATCGACATTGAGGTCGGGCATAGGCTCGGCTTCCTTGTATTTCTCATACCCCGTGCGGGCGGGGCGATAGCTCTGTTGTACCGGTTGGGCCGAATGGTAAGCAGCCTGGGCTGGTGCCTGGCCCTGGGCGTAGCCAACATAGCTCTGGCTTTGACTTTGGGTCGCGGTAGGCCTGGAGGAAGGCTGCTGTCGGTTGAAGCGGAGATGCTCCTCCTCAATGGCACCAGCTACTTTGGCGGTCTGTCCAAAGAAATCAAAATCCTTTCCGACCTTTCCACTGCCAACCGCATCGCCGGTTCCGGCGCCGGCTCCGCCTACTCCTCCAAAGGTATCATCGTTGAAGGCATCGTCGGCATCGTCGAGTTGGTCCCCGAGACCATCGTAGGTGTCTTCGAACTCGAGGGCGTCATCTATGTCTGCTTCCCGCCCCGACAATCCCGCAAAGGGGTCATGAGCTTGGGAGAAGCCAGGCCTTGCCTTGTCGTGACCGCTTGTGTCGAACCCGAAGAACGACATGGTGGGTTGGCAATGGGTGAATGAGAATGATAAGAAGTGATGTACTGGTATCTCGGTCAGCTAATGTCCTCGAGCAGATTAAGCAGACTCGCGCGTCCGCCTCGTTCAGTCCCGGTCGGGGAAGGCTCAGATTATTCTCAAGCACTGCGCCGCACATTGTGGCAGGATGTCGAGGAGCCCAGCGGAGCCTGACGTGACGCTAAGCTTCCAATCCCCTCGTCACGACAGCTCTCCCTGGCGACGAGCTCGGCATGCGCATGATCGGGTCGGTAGGCGGACCACGTATGTTCCCAGTGCAAACCGGTAAGACGATGTGTTGACAAGCTTCGTTCGCGCAACAGCCCCGAGTGCATCATGCGAGTATTCCTGGCGGTGCACAACAAAGTCGCGGTGACGGCATGCGATCGGCAGCGACCAAACCGCCATGGGGTGCAGACAAGAGAAGACGGCCAACTCACCACTAAGTAGATGAGAGAATTGCGGGAGAGAGCGAATCACACAAATCTATCATGGTGCCGCGCAGACGGGACGGAAATCGACTAGGAACGGAGCCACCGTACCGTGATGACAGTAGCAAGCAGCAAGTCGCGCGCCCTTTCAAGAGCGTACCTAGTCGGTCGGCCGGAGTCGGCCACGGAATGCAGCGATAGCTTTTCCGAATCCAGAAAGAGAGGGAGAGAGGGCGCACGTCGGTAGAGTCGAGCTGGAGCCTGCCAAACGAGAAGCTGCAGTATGTTGGACGAAGCTCTCTCTGGAGGGAGAGGGAGTTTGGAGGTTCCAGTCCAAAGTGAGGTGGTGGGGAAAATGCTGCCGATGTGGCTCAAATGCGCTCGGTGATGAGTCATCAATCGGCGGTGGGCGGGCGGGATGCAAACAGCCACGCCAGACGTCAAAACGCCAAACCCCATCTCACCTAACCTGTACCCGTACACATTTCACGGTCGCCAGCTCTCAGGATCTCAGTCCTATCTACTTCTTCCCCGCAAACAATAATAAGGACTCCCAAGAAAATCGAGCATCTACGAGCCATAGTGACCTTAAAATGCACGAGATCAAGAAGCGCAAGCTAACCGGCAACTTGCTGCTTCAGAGTGGCTGGCAATTATCCGCGAAGGGGTCATGGAACGAAAACACCAAGTTAGTACGAGTACTCCACATTATATATTCCATCTCGTCCAGGCTCTCTGGTTGTCGAAGCATCGACCGGCGGCATCACTCGTATCATCGATTTATCGGACTTACTCAGTCAGTTATCTCGGTATGCGGCACGACTCTCCTTCTCTGTCAATGACACTAGCGTCCATCAAGCTGGAAGTGTACTCAACTCAATCCGCTCTTGGAGCACCCTATTCCGTCCGAGACAGGGATTTGCTGACATCCTATCTCAATGACAGGGAAGTCGAGGTCACATGGCACGCATATCATGCGAGGCAGAACATCGCCGTCACGTGTTCTCAGCGTGGCGTTTTCGCGATATCAAGGACAGCCTCTGCCAGTCACCGAACTTGGAGAAAGATAGCCCGCCTTCTCACCTTATACCCGTCATCCTGCTGCGGATCGTTGGGGGCGAGGTCTCTTCGCAAAGCATATGCTCTCTCGTGTTCGGCAGGAGTCTCTAGAGTCGGGGCAAACGTAGTGTACTGCCCCTGTCTAATGTCCTTTCCCGCTCCCGTTCATGAGTACAAACATGTGATGCTTACTACACGACATATAGCAATGCCCATTTCGTACAAAGAAGCTCAGAACGGCAGTAAGCGCTTACAAGGCCGTCGTAATACTCCAGCTGGTCAACTTTGCAATGCGTCTGTGGCAAGATAGATTGAGCTTATACTCATTACGGCGATTTGCTGTTGGATTCTAGGGCGGCTTCGAAATTACATGTACCTGCGTATTGTCACAAGTTCGTCGAATGATATTACCGCTACATATACATAAATAGATCCCAGGTCCCGCCTCCGTAACAATGCCCCAGGAACAGTACTTACCATCCCAGGTGTATTCAAACAGATCTTCAGTTCAATAACAGCTCTTGCGATGAGGGGTCACCTCGTCCGCTTCAGACCTTATCCGGCCAACCATTCACTATCCTCCAAGTCCACAGATGCCCTCCAAACGCCCATATCATGCACTGCCACATATTAATGGTCAATAAGTACAGGTACAGTTAAGCCGCGCCAATGCGCTAATTCCCAGTTTTCGATCAGAGGATTGAGTGAGTGGGCTCCCATTACGTCCTTGGCTCCACTCAGGTGGTGGGATAAGGATCCCCTCACTTTATGGCTTATGTACTCCCCCATATTTAAACCCAGGTTACGTATGTATCGTAATACTTGATTGCCGGGGGAGGGACGCGCTATTTTATCGGTACTTGTAGAACTTGAAATACTTATTTGGATGGTGGGCAAACGTTCGGTGCCGGATGCCCCTCCCCTCGATTTAGTCGTGGAAATAAGAGTGCCTTGTGGTGTCATTGACACTCGTCACTGAGAATCTTCGTTGTATTCCGGGTTTTATAAATCTATGGCCAATCGAATCTTCTAGGGGTATCGAATCACCCGGATAAGGGAACCGCGCGGCAGGACAGCGCTGCTGCTTCACGCTCGAGGCGCCCGAGGTACAGCTTTCCCGAAAGGGGAGGAGGAGGTCCGGGAGGTAAAACTGGGGGCGAGAGCATGATTTACCGACGCTGTTTGTAAATCTTTTTCACCAACGCTGATATCCTCATCACACGACTTTCACGACGGCCAGCATCACTCATCATCATCATCAGCATCGGCATCATCACACCATGGGTCACCGAAGCGCTGCTGCGGCGGAATCACGACATGACCCGGATCACAACCATGCGGGCCTGTACGCCGGCGCCCCGCCTGTAGTCCTCCATATCCGCGCTGATGAGCTTGACGCGGCCCTCCTTGGCGAGGCTCTCAATCTTGGCCTCGTACCCGCCGCTCTCGTAGATGTAGCCCAGCACGGTGGCGACGACGAGCCCACCCGGCTTGACGATGCGCACGAACTCATCGATGGCCACGGGGCCGACGTGGCCCTGCGTCAGGGTACCCACGCAGCAGACCACGTCGTACGCGTTGTCGTCGTATGCTAGGCGCGTCGACAGGTCCGCTGTGTCCAGGTTGCGGTAGACGCCAGCCTTGCGGGCAATGTCCAGCATTCCCGGGCTGAGGTCCACGCCGTCGATCTTCTTGCCGCCAAGCTGGGCGAGGGCGATGCCCGCGAGACCGGTGCCGCAGCCGGCGTCCAGGATCTCCGTGCTAGGATTGATGCTCTTGGTGCCGAGGTGCTTAAGGACGTGGGCGGCGGCGAGGGCAGGGCCGACGTATTCCTGGTCCTCCTTGGCCATCTCGCTGTCGTAGCTGGCCGCCCAGGAGTCGTAGAGGGACTTGGTCTCTTCGACGTTGGTCGAAGCGTAGACACGGTGAAGGTGAGACATGTTGAAGGTTTGTGTTGGTTCCTGTTTGTTTGTTTGTTTCTTGATAAGACAAGGTAAAGGGACAGAACTTGTGTGTTGAAAGGGTAAGGGAGGGTAGGACAAGAGTGAAGAGAGGATGGAACAGTGAATTGGATCAAGGAGAGACATCTAGGAATTGATCGGACTGGGGGGTATTTATCCCTTTTCCGTGTCCCTTTCAGTTTCAGTCCGACAACATGTACAAATCTTCCCCTGTGCCAACCTACGTCACGTCGCCCACTATGTGGAGCCTCGGCTTGGTGTTGTGAGCATCCGTTATTGGTGATAGTTCGCGGCCTCACAGAAGGCCATGCAGGTATAGGTATAACAGCACCGCGCAGTACCACTGTACTTACAGGAGAGGCTGCTTTCCGTCATCTCTATTCGCCCGTGAGGGAAGGCCGAGGCGACTAGGCAGAGGAGAGGCATGGATAGGGCCGGCGGGGGGGGTGAAGCTCTCCACGGGGGGTAGCTTCTCCGGTTATTGGACGTCACATCCTGGCGATTGCCCACTCCATTGCGACTGTGGAGTAGTGAGACCCGTGCCCGAATTCATTGCGCCATTCTCGGGGGCAATGCTCTCGCGGACCGCCAACCTGGCAAAGGTGGCCTAGCGACAGAAGACGATGGTTAAGATAGGCAGGGGCGCGACGAGCGGGGGCGGGGGAGGGGAGGTGCCCAGCCAGGGGTTACTGGAACGGAGGAGGAGATCGGATGCCTTGAGTGGGGGTTGTCCACTCGGCGGCCGTCCGGGATGACGGTAGTGGAGGGTATCTCAGGTATGTACGTATGTACGCAGGAGGCAAGTAGGCCCTTCGGTAAATGTCGCACCTGTCTGTTCAGAGTTATTAGAACGTCGTCATGACCGACCATGGATTATTGTACGCTATTGATGGGGGAATAACGAGAGAGTAGCCAAGGACAGCAGCCGAGGTCGGAACGATGGTCGAGGTCGGTTGACGGGTTGGGATGGCGTGGAGCTTGAGCTCCGTCGGCCGTTGAGTCGTGGTTAGGGGGGTCGGGGTGACGGTTCGTGCGCCTTCATCTGCTGCTGACCATGACTGGCGCCAATGTCAGCAGTACGACACATAGATCCTCTTTCCCTGTCCTGTCCATTGAGAAACCCTGTCCCACCCTCCTTGAGAAGCAAGGCGCGTTATGCCTTGATCTGCGCCTTGGTGAGAAAGCGCGGCTCGGCTTATCCAATCCGGTAACCCAGGCCAAGATCAAGTGCAGTACATGAGCCTTAGGGCCGTGATCCAATGACACAGCGAGGATGAAGGGGGAAAGGTGGGCGCGAGGGTTTGAATGGGCCCAATGCGTGGTGCTTGTGAAAGTGGGCTCTATTCATTAATCCTGCGTTGGCGGCGCCAGAGGGAGTGGCGGGCAGTGACGCCGAGGGCCAGGGCGTGCGGCCGCATGGGGCAGAAGGGGCGCCAGCGAGTGCGCAGAATCCGCTCGGGACCTGTAAGGGAAACCCATGACAATATGGGGCATGATAGAATCGCAAGAAACGGGAGGCGTTCATGGTTGCGGTCTAATGACTCGGACGGCCCCTCCGGTGGTGCCGGTGGACGGCGCCGTGAAGTCGGTCCCGGCCACGGTGTCGGCGGGGTTCCACAACGGAAGGATCCACGGAAGGCCGGAGGGGCAGGGAAAAGGCGGCATCGCCAGATGCCGTGTGCCACAACACACCCAGATTCGCTCGCCAGCGATGGTAAAAAGGCCGCTGCACTCGAAACAACTACCGAGTACCGACCTTACTCACCGTACCTAACGATGAGACTGCAGTGGATCGGTCGAGGACGAGGACGTTTTTGTCTCAGAGTCACATACCGTCACCTGTCCATTCCCCTCCTCGACGCGGCCCGCTTGAGGGCATCGCCAGAACCCGTTGTCTCCCGCAAACCTGCGCAAATTCTTGAGGAGGCCATGGGAAATTATCTGTCCGGTGGAGCTGCTTCTGTAAGCGATGTCGGTTTCCGAGGGCTGCGATGAAAATTTGAATCGGGTGCAGGGTGAGAGAGATGGAAGTGCAGGTCCATGGTTTAGATTGGGCTCGATGGATTGATGCGTACGAGGTCCTGATCTCGAGTCTGTGAGGGGGGAAATGAGATCATGGGCAGGTCTTCACAGGGCCTCTGGGAAAGCGCTCCCAAGCCGCGCGTGCAGGTTTGACCAGCGTTCTTGCCCAGTGAGGCAGTTCACGACTGACGCATTCCTCGTGCTGGCAGGTGCGTTTGATGTGTGTGCGCAGAGTGGGGGAAAGTGCACCTGGGGGATGGCGAGACAGGGGCTTCGACGCCCGTGCACGCCCTGTGCAGAGCTGGACGCGTGAATTTTGCGGCATGTGAAGCATCAGTACGTAAGTAAGTAGGTAAGTACCAGAATTCTCGTATCTATAATTACCATGGGACACGTAAGGACCCTACTTACTTACTCGTATTACAGAATGGTACTTGGTTGTTAAGTAGGGGTAAGATCCCACTGGTGCCGGAGCATTTCGATCCGAAACAACTAGACCAGGATGTGATGTGGCTTGCTGGGAAGCGAGAACCCGAACCGCTGACCCCGTCTTTCCCTTGTCTGTGATGACGTCGCACCTGGGCCCTGTACGGACGTAGGCTGCTGTGAGACCCTTTGGTGGTCGGAGACGCGAGTCGCGCAGAGCTGCTAGTGGCAGTCTCGTACGTACAGCGAGGAGACATTAATATTGTGTAATGTTCCCAGATGAGATGGCGGGGCAACTACATGAATTTAATATCGAGTCACTCTAACATCGGGCTATTACGTACTGCCAGGTACCTGGTATGTGTTTAGTAGTTGTGCTACAGTATACGGGTACTCGTAGCTTCAGGTAGCGTCAAGAGGTCACCGCTGCGCCCACACAGTGACACAGCAGAGGCAAGCTGTTGGTCCGTCAAGCCTGCGATCAGGAAGGAGCCCCAAACTCGACAGTGCATGTTCAACCTATGTACGCACTGTACGAATACGATTCATGAACGGACAGACACACACTGACGGAGGGACGGCCAGCTTGACTAACCGGGCCCCCGAAGCCAACAAGGTCAACCCTGGGACTTGCACATCACATTTTGCGGAAAACACATACAAGTTCCGTTTCAGGGAGGGAAGTTAGCTACACAATTTGGATGCATAAGTCCTACTAACAAAGCTACTACTGTCTGTGTGCCGTGAAACCCCCTCCAGAAATTGCCTAAGCCGGCAACCCCTCTGGGGCCCCCAAAGGGGTGAGAAGGGGACCTAGAGGGGGATGTAATAAAGGTCCAGGTCCAGGTCGTTATGGGGTTTACAACACCCGGTGGTAGTTTTGTTAGGAGGAATTATGCCGGCAGCTAAATTGTGCGGCTAGCTTCCCTTCCTAAAGCGGAAGTTGGATGTGTTTTTTTTTCGCAGAATGTTATGTGCATCTGACAGGGTCACAACAAGATAATGGCCATCGTAGAGCCTATAAACCTGTACATGCTTTTAGTTTATCTACCAACATATCCAACTGTCTCTAAACCTTAGCAGACGACTGTCCGATGTCTGGCTAAAGTGGTACAGTAGATTACAGTCCTCAATGTGGGGCAGCGAAAGTCTTTGTTTAATCTTCGGGGTGCGTCAAACGCGGACGTGCCTCGGAGTTTGACCTATGCGCTTAAATTCTCCTACCGGCACCTCTTGGCACTGTCTCTATACGAGTACGTACCAGTACTGTGCTGGACACATGTGGCCATTTGGGGGGGGTGGGGGGGGGCGCGCGTCCTAGGCCATCTGCCGCTGGTCGTCATAGGTAAGGGAAGGGCAGGCTGGGTGGGCGGTTAAGGGGGCACGTACGATTGGGGGCGGCGGCCATTGGGCTGCCAGTTGCGATCAAGCTCCTCGTCGGACATGTTGCTCGCCATTGCGGTCTGTTGAATGATGGGAGGTCGTCTTAAAGAGCAATGTGAGGTGGTAAGATAGGTTGGCTGGTGTACGGAGGAGGTTACGAGGAGGCGAGGCGGACGGAGGTGGTTGAGCGGGGGGAGCTTCCTGTTATGGTCACACATTGTTTCCCGGTGGCGCTTCGCAACCTCGACATTTCGCACAGTTCGCCTCCACTAACTTGCGACTTCCCAAACTTGAACACAACCCACTGAACCAACCATCTCCTCCCCCTTCACACTCGTCACGCCAACTGCTTTCCGCCTCGCCAGTCCCTCTCCGGGAGGAAACCACCAGCGACGCGGCATCCTCCTCGATACAGGTAGCCATGACCACCTGAGCGTCTGGGGCATCTGCTGGCTGAGCTCCTCGAAACCTCGTATTTCGGGTCGTGCTCGGTGTTCGTCCTTGACCGATTGCTTCCCCGTTTACGCGGCATCGTACCACCACCCACCCACATCACCACTGGGCAGCGACGTCGACTCGTTGTCTGCCGAGACACGGCTGGCGCAAGATTGTCCCCATGATGGCCAAGGGAAGCACGCGCCTGGTGCGCTATGTCGTCTTCGCAGTCTTCGTATGTCCTGTCTATCTCGAATGGCTCCTATCCCTAGTAGCCTCCAGACGCTGACCTCTGCCTTCTCATTCCAGGCACTCGCCCTATTCTACTTCGTCTCCAACTCGAAATATAATGGCGTAACCGTCCATCCCGGCGACTTCAAAGGTCGTTGGGACAACTCTCAGTCGCAGGACCGTGCACCGACCGACCAGGAGCAGGAGGCTCCCCTCCGATCCGGATCTGATTCCACCGCCGGGGACACATCCGGTGACAGCTCTGAATATTACCCCAAAGATAGAGAGGAATGGGGCGTCACATCCAAGGCGCGCATCGCAGAGATGGGCAAGCAGTTCCCCCTTGCCATGAACCCCAACGATCCGGGCTGGGACAACCTCATGAGTACCGCACCTGGTCCGCGCATGAACGCGACCTTTGTCACGCTCGCCAGAAACAGCGACGTATACGACATTGCCAAGTCGATCCGCCAGGTTGAGGACAGGTTCAACCGACGCTACAATTACGACTGGGTGTTCCTCAACGACAAGCCCTTCGACGACACCTTCAAGAAGGTCACATCCTCGCTGGCATCAGGGAAAACGCACTACGGCCTGATTCCCAAGGAGCACTGGTCGTACCCCGAATGGATCGACCGGGACAGGGCCAAGAAGGTGCGCGAGGACATGAAGGCCCGGAAGATCATTTACGGTGACTCCGTCAGCTACCGCCACATGTGCCGCTACGAGTCCGGTTTCTTCTTCCGACACCCTCTGATGCTGAACTACGAGTACTACTGGCGCGTCGAGCCATCCATCGAACTCTTCTGCGATGTCCACTATGATCCGTTCCGCGTCTTGGTCGAGGAGGACAAGAAGTACAGCTTCGTCCTGAGTCTGTACGAGTACGGCGAGACCATCAAGACGCTCTGGGACAGCACCAAGAAGTTCATGAAGAACCACCCGGAGCACATTGCACCCGACAACTCGTTGGAATTCCTCAGTGATGACGACGGCGAGACATACAACAATTGCCACTTTGTAAACACCCTCCCTTCGTCCCTTCCTTTCCGCAGATGTCGCTCCTCGCTAACCCCTACGCAGTGGTCCAACTTCGAGATTGGCAGCCTGGATTGGCTGCGAAGCAAATCTTACATCGACTTCTTCGAGTCTCTTGACAAGGACGGAGGCTTCTTCTATGAGCGCTGGGGTGATGCTCCCGTCCACTCCATCGCCGCCGGCCTGCTGCTCAAGAAGGATGAGATCAAATTCTTCAACGACATTGCCTACTACCACGTGCCGTTCACGCACTGCCCTACTGGGGAGCAGACCCGTCTCGACCTTCGCTGCCACTGCAACCCCAAGGACAACTTTGACTGGAAGACTTACTCTTGTGAGCAGCCATCCAATTTCAGCACTATGTTTCTCGCAGCTAACAAAGCGACAGGTACCTCCCGTTACTTTGACCTCAACGGACTCAAGAAGCCGGAAGGTCATGATAGCGAGCATAAATGAATGTCTTGACGAGGGACGATTCACACTGTAGCAACTTTGTTTACCGGTTTCTTATTCGGGCTGGGTCGGGCGGTTGCCCCTTCATCCACGGTTGCATTTGTGGGCCATTGGAAGGGACAAAATAACGGTATCATGAACGATTTTGCTTTGCATGTGGGGGAAACCACGCAAAACCGGCGTTCTGGGTTCTTTTTAGGGCAATTTGGACATGTCTTTTTTCGGTCGATGTATACGTAGTGGATCAAGTGACTCTTGATTTGAGCCTTCTCTGAAAGTCCCACCGTGTGGATGAGCAGCGCTTCTTGTACAGTTTATAAGTACACGCGAGCCGTTGAGTGAATGACAGGTCGCGATATTCTTCTTCCAGCTTATAACCAACTCTTCCAACAACCCCTTCTTAACCAACAGTAGCCTTCTTGGGCTTCTTTGTGCCGTATTTACTCCGGCTAGTCGCTCGGTTCGCAACACCGCCCTAGGAAGACTCAAATTAGCATTCCCGCCCCTCGTACTACATCACCCGAAAACCAAAAACAAAGGGGAGACCTACCAGATCCAGCGCCCCTCGAACAAGATGATACCTCACACCAGGACAATCCTGGGACCGACCCCCCCTAACAAGCACAACGCTATGCTGCTGGATATTGTGCCCCTCGCCGGGGATATACGCCGAGATGTGCGTCCCCGAGCTCAGCTTCACACGCGCAATCTTGCGCTCCCCCGAGTTCGGCTTCTTGGGCCGCACCACACCCACGCGCAGACACACGCCCTTCATGGCCGGTGCGTTGGCCGACGCCAGCGCCGGGGAGGTCGCGTGGCGTGCGCGCTTGCCCTTGCGGCAGCCCCGGAGGACTTGGTTGAGGGTTGCGGAGAGGGGCGCGGTTGTTGAGAAGGGCCGGCGCGAGAGGAGGACGCGAGGGGTGGCAGTCGTCGTCGTCGTCGTCGTCGTCTTGGCGGATGGGAGGGTCGCCAGACGCCGCGTCGGCGGGGAGAAGAGGTGTCGGAGGATTGTGCCGACCATGGTGGGCGCGCGGTTTGTCGGTTGTTGTGGTCGGGGGAGAGAACCTTTCCTCTGACACGCCCTTTCCTCTCACCAAAGTGAAGGCTGCGTCGCCAAACTGCTACCCCCCCAGAAATCTTCCAGAGGTCACGTGATCGGCGATGTGCATCTTCCACTCCCGATTTCACATGTTCCGGCGCGGGGCGGGTAAAGTGCGGCTGTGTGGGGGTTTGCGGGTTGGTCTCCCCGCCAGATGGTTACCCTCGGCTGAAGAGGGTCCCCCGTCGATGGGCGGTGCTGCAGCCGGGGGTCACGAGAGAAGCCGCCGTCCGCCGTAAAACCGATGGGCCGTCCGGCTTCCCTCGCTCAATCTTTTCGTTTCCCTTTACTCATTTCCCTCCGGCGGCGCACACACTCCCGGTTCTAACTACCTTTGATTGAGTACAAAGGCGGTGCACACTTTCTTTTACTTCTCCCTCATCTTTGGTTATCTCCGGCAAACGAAGGGCAGCACAGAATGTCGTCGTCGTTTACACGGGCGTTGAGGCCGGCGTTGCGGGGGGGTCGGTGTCTGGCACAGAGGGCTGCTGCTCGCAGCGGTGTTGCGAGGCCAATTGCTGCCAGGAACGCGTATGTTTCCTCGATTCGACTCACAGCACAATGGATTAACTGACTGACACACCGGGCACAGCATCCGCCCCCTCTCCACCACCTCGTCCCTCCGCTCTGACGACCCCGTGGACATCTCCGAGATCCCCCCCACGCCCATCAGCCACCTCTCCGAGGTCGAGGCCGCCATGGCCGAGGCCGTCTCCAAGTTCGCCAACGATGTCATCCTCCCCAAGGCGCGCGACATGGACGAGGCGGAGACCATGGACCCCACAGTGGTGGAGCAGCTCTTCGAGCAGGGGCTCATGGGCGTGGAGATCCCCGAGGAGTATGGCGGCGCGGGCATGAACTTCACGGCCGCCATCGTGGGCATCGAGGAGCTCGCCCGCGTGGATCCCTCCGTCAGCGTCATGGTCGACGTCCACAACACGCTCTGCAACACCGCCCTCCTCAAGTACGGCTCCGAGCACCTCAAGCGCACGTGGCTGCCCCGCCTCGCCACCAACACCGTCGCCTCCTTCTGCCTGTCGGAGCCCGTCTCCGGCTCCGACGCCTTCGCCATGCACACCAAGGCCACCGAGACGGCCGACGGCTTCACCATCTCGGGCGGCAAGATGTGGATCACGAACAGCATCGAGGCCGACTTCTTCATCGTCTTCGCCAACCTCGACCCGGCCAAGGGGTACCGCGGCATCACCGCTTTCGTCATCGAGAAGGGCACCCCGGGTTTCGAGATCGCCAAGAAGGAGAAGAAGCTCGGCATCCGCGCCTCGAGCACCTGCGTCCTCAACTTTGACGACGTCAAGATCCCCAAGGAGAACCTCCTGGGCGAGCGCGGCCAGGGGTACAAGTACGCCATCAGCCTGCTGAACGAGGGCCGCATCGGCATCGCCGCGCAGATGACCGGCCTCGCCCTCGGCGCCTTCGAGAACGCCGTGCGCTACGTGTGGAACGACCGCCGGCAGTTCGGGTCGCTGGTCGGCGAGTTCCAGGGCATGCAGCACCAGATCGCGCAGTCGTACACGGAGATCGCGGCCGCGCGCGCCCTGGTGTACAACGCCGCCCGCAAGAAGGAGGCCGGCGAGGACTTTGTCAAGGACGCCGCCATGGCTAAGCTGTACGCGAGCCAGGTCGCCGGCAAGGTCAGCGGCCTTGCTGTGGAGTGGATGGGCGGCATGGGCTTCGTCCGCGAGGGTCTTGCTGAGAAGTTCTGGCGTGATAGCAAGATTGGTGCCATCTATGAGGGTACCAGCAACATCCAGTACGTATTCTTTCCTTTCCCTGCTACAAAGACACTTCCTCCCACCCACCTACTTGGTCTTTTAACTAACACCCTGTCTAGGCTCAACACCATCGCCAAGCTGCTGCAGAAGGAGTACACTTCATGATAAAATAAAAGCAATGTGCAGGGAAATCAGGGGGTCATGTACAATTGGCGTAGATCTACCTCTTTAAAAGAAATATATATTATTATCAAATATATGTGTCGTGGGTACTCACCGGTGGTGATTTTCAGGGGCCCCGGTTGTCTTGTTTGACCTACCCTGTGGTCGCAACATGAGATCCCTTCCCTCGTTTAACAAACACCACCAAGAATGTATTCGTAAAGTAATATCCCCTCGTAGTATTGGATCCTCATTCCTTTCGGTATCTTATTACTTTTGTAGAAATGTCAACGATAGGCTCTATTATTGGTACTGACGCTTAAGCATTGAGTGTATATACTTCTCGAGTATCGAAAGGTCCACGAGACCCCTTTCCGCTTTTCTCAGCTCACAAAACAGCTGCCAATCATTAATGAGTTGGCCCATCTCGAAACTGATGAACAAGATGGAAAACTCGACGTTTTACGCCCGCTATGGTTTCATTCGCCCATATAACTCCTATCTCCAAGCTCGACGCCCCACCCCTATAGGACCAGCCCTGGAGACTCTCCGATCCAAGGCCGCGTTCCACCCACTCATACAGGTCCTGCCTTCTACTCAAAGTCGCACGTGTACGAGAAACCCCTGAACTCTTCCTGCATGGCCTGGGACAGAACTGCATCAAGGTTAGCATTGAACGTGTTATTACTGGAAGGAGAATGGACACGGCACGTACCAGATTGAACGGGGGTCAACACCGGAGTCACACTAGTAAACTCGGAATCGAAGTTGCTGGTGTCGGTTGCGCTCTTGATCTGCGGCAGGAAAGGCGGCTGCACGCGCTTGTGGTAGATGTCATCCCAGTTGATGTTCCTGAAGAAGGGCTGGTCCATCACCTCCTGGGCGTCCGTCGGTCCGCTCCCCAGCCGCTGGTCTGGCTCCCTGGTGAGGAGCTTCTGCAAGATCGACACCGAGTCCCTAGGCATGTGGATCGGATAGAGAGGCTCGTCGGCCAGGATAGCATCGTAGATTTCGTCCTCGTCCTCACCCCTGAAAGGAGATTGTTGTAGGAGCATCTGGTAGATCAGGACGCCGAATGCCCACCAGTCGACCGCACGGCCATATTTCTTGTCAAGCAAGATCTGATCATTGTCAGCACCGCAAGTGTCATGGAGGACTATGTGTTCAGAAGAGCTGGGGGGGTTTGGATCGTACCTCGGGTGCCATGAACTCTGGTGTTCCGCAGAACGTACCCGTGGTTGAGCCATACCACATGTCTTCCTTGCACAGACCGTAGTCGGCAATCTTGATATGGCCATCCAGCGTCAAGAGAATGTTGTCGAGCTTCAGATCACGGTAGATGACACCATTCTCGTGGAAGTACTTGAGGGCCAGACAGACCTCGGCAGCGTAAAACCTAGACGACATTAGCAGCTGCTCACTACTCGTAGACTGCCACGGCACTTACTGAGCTCGCTTGGTTCCAAACTGGCCGCGCTGGATGTGCAGCATCAGGTCACCACCGCTGATATACTCCATGACGAAATACACGCGAGTTTCCGTCTGGAAACAGGCGTGCAGGTTAGTCAAGAAGGGGTGGCGTTCCCGATTGGCAACGAGGAACACCCGTTTCTCTGACCGGATGCTCTCCACTTCGTCGTTCTCTATGATGAACTCCTTCTTGAGAACCTTGATCGCGTACAGCCTCCTGGTGCGCTTCGTTTCCGCCAGCATCACCTTTCCGAAATTCCCTTTACCCAAGACAGCCAGGAAGTTAAAATGGTCGAGGCCAATCCGCTTGCCTGTGCCGGCATCAGTGGCCAGCGGCAGCGGCTTGCGATCCGTCGAGACCTGGGTCGGGCTTGCAATCGGAGGATGGGCTTGGGCGTGCTCCGGCACAGGCGTCTTCAGCTGGGGCGCGGGAGCAGGAGGCTGGTATGGTGCCGGGGGCTGCTGCATGGGACCCGTCTGGAGCGGTGGAGCTTGCTGAGGAGGTGGCCGCTGCTGTACTGGGGGCGGGCTGGCATACCCTTGCGAGACGTTCGCATAGTCCTGAGGGTTATATTTACGAGCTCCCCCGGGAGGTGAGCCGTATCCGCCCGCCCCATAAGGGTCTTCTGATAGCTGGTCGTAGCTGCCGTACTGTGGCCGCTGCGACTGAGGGGCCCCCGTGAGGGCTGCGGTGGCGGCGGCAGCAGCAGCGCCCGAAGGCGGTGATTGGCCCTGCCCGGAATGTCTTGGTGGCTGTTGTTGGGTGGCCAGTGTGGCCTTGGCCGCCTCCGTCGCATCAGACGAAGGCCCCGGGGCAAAGCCGCCGGTTATGGACCCGGAATAGGAGGGTGAAGGGGAGTGGGCACTCGTAGGGCTCGTGGCTGAGGGACCTGGCCGTAGCGTTGGCTTCATAGACGAAGTCTTGGCCTGCCTCTGCTTTTGGGCCCTGATGCCCTCCAAGATCTGGTTTGCGACCGCCATGGACATGCCGCAGAAATCGGGTACCAGATGTACACACCCCGCATGGCTGGTCAGACCGCATTCTAGATGGTGTTAGTTCATGAATTCTGCCATAAATAGCTTGGACGCCCGTCGGTACTCACCTGTACATTTCCGGGAGTTCTTCTTGCCAAAGGGCATCATGTAGCCACAGTGACAGCACCAGTTCGCGGTCATGTTCGAATAGGCCTGGAACCGGTGAGGGATGCGGTGATTGATCTTCTCCTCGTCCGGATCAGTCTCAGCGTTGCTCTTACTGATACACTTGGTAACGACGCTGGTATAGCACTTGGTGTGGCAAGTATACTTGCAGTCTTCGCACTGCATGCCGGCGGAATACTTGAGGAGATCCCCGCAGAGCGCGCACCGCATGATGTTGTAGAACTGGTGCTGCACGAACTTGTGGCCGTACACATCGTGAACCTCCTCCTTCCGCTGCCGGACAGCTCCCTTGCGGCCGAGACCGAGGTCAACCGGGCGTCGTCCCTCCCTGTTGGTCTTGTTGAAGCTGATCTCGAGGCGGATCTGCCCCGTAGGCTCAAGATTGAACCACTCATCGATGGGCCCCGTGCTGACCTGGGGTTGTTGTCCGGGTCCCTCGGCCGGGCCGCCGCCGAGACCTGGCGACTGAGGACCGCCAGGGCCGCCGCTGAACCCGCCGAACGAAGACTGGGTCGGGCTCATTGGAAACTGTGAATGCGCCAATCCCCCGGCAGGATTTTCCATCTCACCGGCAGAGACCCAGTTCCGGCTGTTCATCTCGGCCTCTATTCTCTTTCGACGCATCTCCTCCACGATATCGGATAGTCTGACCCACAGGAAGCCGATAGGCACGGGATGCTCGGCGGGCTTGTCATACACGGTCAGCTCGATCTCGTTGGCCTTGTCGACGGGGATGCTGTGGGCCTCTCCTTCCCAGCGGTCGTTGCGCGAGGCCCTTGTCCGGGCCGCCACGGTGTCCTCCACCTTGACGACGACGAACGTTTCCGGGCCGCGGGAGAATCTACCGGTCGCGGCGTGGTCCACATCCTGTACGGCCAATACTCGAACGAAGAGCTGTCCGGTCAAAGGCTTGCGCAGGTTGGGCATGTTGATCGAGTCGTCTGGGTGAAAGCGCAAGTTAGCAGGAATAGCCCCCGTTATCTCAGTAAGGAGAGAAAAAAAGACTTACCGTCGGCACCATCGGCCGTGTCTAAATCGATGTGAAGCTCCTCGTACCTCTTCAATGCCTGCTTCAAGAGTACTATCTTCTGCTTGCTTTCGACTTTTCTAGCGGCAGCGTCGGCTTTACTTTTTCGGTCGCCTTCCATGCCATAAAGCTGAACCATTTTCTCGACTCCTTTCAGGTACTGCTCTTCGACGTTGACCTTGAATTTGATTTGGGAGAGCATCAGCTGGATACGGGGGCCGAGGTACGGATTATCATATTTGATCAAGTCTGCGAGGGGTGTATGTGTCAGTTTCCTGTCCGTCTGAACCGGGGAATCATACTTCTGCGACGCCGGAGGGCAATGTAATACCTAGTTTTGTAAAGTTGGGCCTCGGCTTGGGGGTGCCCTGATTGGGGCCCGGGGGAGCGTAAGGGTGTCGCGGCGGCATCATGTCGCCGTGCTGGCCGATCTGGCTGTAGTTTGCGCTGCCGTAGCTCCCACGATCGTCCTTGGGCGGGGGCGCGGGCGGCGCACCGGAGTCGTCCAGACCCGCGCCAGCAGCAGCAGCAGCAGTAGCACCGCTGCCACTGCTGAGCGACATGTTCTCCATGCCCGAGTTGACACGGCGGGTCTGGACATCGCGCAGCTTCTCCTCGAAGAACTGGATATTCCGACGGCCATCTCGCATCTGGGAGTCGAGGCGGGATCGGACGGTGTCGTTGTTTGTCTGGGCACGCATCGCGTTGGCGGCGTTGATGAGGGCCTTTTCGCGCTCAATCTTCTTGAAGATGTTCTGGATGGCTTCTTCTTCATTCATGGCGGCGGCGGGGGCGGGCGCGATGCGTTCGCGCGAGACGAGGGGCTACAGTATATGGGATGTAGTATGAGTGAAGGTTGGGTCGTCAGGTAGTAGTTGGGGGCCAGTGTTGTTCCTCGTGGGCCGCGATACACGGCAAATGCGTTGATTAGGGACCGCGGGGAAAAAACGATGGGAGGACGCAAAGCAAGAGCTCGAGTGAGGCTTCGACAGCGACAGGCCGAAGGGAGCGAGCGGCGGGACGGACCTGTGCAAGCTGAGCCACTGACGGGGAAGGAGCTCTGAGGGTCCCGTGGGTGGCAGAGCAAGTGGAGGAAGTAAGGTAGAAAGTGGGTTTTGCTCACTTGGTGTCGAGCAAAGGCGGAAGATGTCGTCAGCGACGAATCGGACAAGTAGGTACTCGTAAGGTGGGAGGGGTTATGAGGAACCCTTTGGCGGGGGGTGTGGTAGCGCCGGTATGTCCCTTTTAGTCTAGCAGGTATGCTGCCTCTGAGGAGCGGAGGAGGAGGGTCGGTCCTGCCCTGGTCCAGGACAAGGCTTTTCAAGTTTTGGGCAACAACAGGCAAGCACCACAGCAGCAGCTTGGGCAGGCACCACTCACTTGACCAAAACAATCCATCAGTAGTACCGCAGGTACCATAATGCCGAGTACTACTACTGCTGGTAAAACCGTCACGCCGTAGTGATTTTATTGCGATATATAAGGTACTCACCAGTCAAGCTGCCCAATCGCTGGTTTGCCGAGTCCAGTGCAGGACAATCAAGAATCCCCCACCTGTCCCCCTCCTCCCCCCCCNCCCCCCCCCCCCCCCCCCCCCCCCCCCCTGCCGGTCTTCGCAAACTTGATTTTACAAGGCTGGCCAGAATAACCTTTACCGGCCAACGTATCCGGGTCTCGACCGGCAGTCATATTGACGCGTCGATGATATATTCGGCATAACAGCTTGTCATATATAAGTACTTATTTATACATTGTATACCTGAGTATTTAGTATCTTACATTGTATCGTTATCCCCGTATTGATACAGCAGCTGACAATGAAATGTCCGCCGAATCTATCATGACCTCCCGAGTAGTGGTAGTAGTATCCAAGCAATGCCTCCCGCAATGGCCGCCCCCGCCGCCGCAGCTTCCAAAGCCAACGCTGATACGTCCTTCATCCGCAGGTCCAGGCGCCTCTCGCTGTATAGATCTCGCACAGCCATTTTCAACTTCGCGGGCTCTGTTAGAAGCTCCTTCCATGTCATCGTGGCAACTGCTGCAGGTGATGCTTCGGGCTTCTCCTCGACGACGGGCAAGGGCACGGACTGCTCCGATGATGGCGTGGCCTCCTCTACCCTCGGCTCCATGGCCTCCAGAGCCGCCTTGACCACCGCGAGCTCACCGCGTACTTCCTCCAGCACCTCCTTCTCCTGGGCGACAACGCCCTTGACCAGCCTCTTCCTCCTCCACGGCTCCGCGACAAACTGCAGCACCACAAACAGCAAGAAGTTCATACCCATGAGCCCCCACGTCCCCCACGTACTGGCCCTGCGTATCTTGTCACTCCAGATTTGCTCCTCGTGATACCTCTTGAGAATCCCATTCGTCAGCCGCTGGCTCAAGCTCTGCTCCTCCGCCTCCGCATCCGTAAGCTGCTCCTGCGCGGCCGCCACCTCCCCCTCGAGAACATGATCCGTGCGGTACAGCTCCGTGAACCGCTCGAGGTCCGCGGGCGTCCACATCTCCTTGCGGGCGAGCAGGGTGGTCACCTCGCGCTGGGTGGCGGCGCGCTTCGCGTTGGAGGATTTGTAGGCCTGGCGGGCGGCTCGCAGGCGGGAGTGGGCCTCGTCGAGGGAGGTCTCGAGGGCGTTGTTCTCGACCTTGATGCGCTCGATGCCCGAGTAGCCGGTGAGTTCGTTGAGGGTCTGGGGCGCGGCGATGGCTCGGGATTGGAGGTCGTCCATGAGCTGGCTAAACTTTTCTTTGATGCTGTTTTGGTTGCCTTGCTGGGTGGAAGGTAGCTCTGCGTCGGGGGCGGCAGAACCGTCGTTCCCTGTAGGTCTTCCCTCATCTCCCGGTGATCTTGGTCGTTTCTCGTCGATAGCGGCAGAGGTGTCACTCGCTGTAGGCTGCCCCTCTCCTCCAGCTAATCCGGACCTCTTCTCATCGTTCCCTAACCTCGGTGGCGAGGAGAATAATCGCACGGGCGTCTCGGTTCGGCAGCGCAGGCATATCGACGTCGGTCCGGGCCGTGCAATTGCGAGGCGGTCGTGTCTGGCACCCAGCTGCAGCCCGAAGTTGGGGATCCTAAAGACCGCCCGAGCCATAGGGCGGCCAAGAGATTGCATGTCTCCGAGGCTGGGCCGGGGGGGCGGTTGAGACAGGTCCCGAGCGTGATTCTTTCTCTGGGTGGACGTTGGGTTACGAGCTGGAGCACACGAAAGAAAGGTCCCCGACTGGTTCTGCCAGCATCTTGCCCCTGACCGCCTTCCCTGCCGGGCAGCAGCGCGGCAACGGCGCGAATTACCCAAGTACCTGAGTAATTACTACCTGGGACGAGTACTAGTGCCGACCGGTTACGGCGCCGAGACCCTAAGGCCAAGCCCCCTGCAAGGGGTGGAGAGTTGCCCCGCCACTGGCCAGTGCGCCACTGAAGAGTCCACTCCTGGGCTTTGTCACATCACGGCCAAGAACGTGGAATACATTGCCGATCAGGCTTGGATCTTTTTTGTCGTCCAGTCCCGAGCGACGGATGATGGGAACTGCGTCTTTTAATCTTGGCCAAGAATCTTGTCAATGCATTAGGAAGTTTCTCAGGCGAGACGGGAAATCTATGTTTTTGGTGAAATTCACTTCTTTAGTAAATACCACTACTAATAGTAGTAGGACCTGAGTACTACTACTACCGGTACTGACTGCTGCCCCGCCACCATCATCTGCCCCTCCATCGACTCCCACTGCCCCTCCGTCACCAGTGGTATTTTTTTTTACAAAGTCTCTACTACTCGTAGCTTTCTACGCATCCATTCCCTTCCCAATTGAACCGTCGTCGCAACTAGCACAACAACCTCTCCCACAAAAGACAGCACTCCGAATATCAGTCACAATGGGCTCCGTCAGCAGCGACACCCCGGCCCTGGCCAACAACCCCAAGTTCATCTTCTTCACAGACTTCGACGGCACCGTCACCACCGCCGACTCCAACGACTTCATGACCGACAACCTGGGCTTCGGCCGCGACCGCCGCGTCAAGCTCAACAAGGACGTCCTCTACGGCCGCATGCACTTCCGCGACTCCTTCCAGGAGATGCTCGACAGCGTCACCACCCCCTTCAACGAGTGCATCGACATCCTCACCAAGAACATCGAGCTCGACCCGGGCTTCAAGGAGTTCTACCACTGGTCGCGCGAGAATAACGTGCCTATCGTCATCCTCAGCGGGGGCATGACGCCTGTCATCAGCACGCTGCTCGATACCCTCCTCGGTCCTGGGTGGGATATTCAGATTGTGAGCAACGACGTCCAGCCCCGCGATGGCAAGAGCATCAACGACGTGGGCGGCTGGAATATCAAGTTCCACGACGACACCGTCCACGGCCACGACAAGTCCACCGAGATCCGCAAGTACTCGTCGCTGCCCGGGCGGCCCATCATGTTCTACGCCGGCGACGGTGTGTCCGACCTGTCGGCGGCCAAGGAGACGGATCTCCTGTTCGCCAAGGCCGACAAGGGTGAGTACATACCCAGGTAGTCCCCCACGACGTATTTACAACTTGAAACTGACGAGAGGTAGATCTGGTCACCTACTGCGAGAATGAAAAGGTGCCCTTCGTCACCTTCCGCGACTGGTCCACCATCACACAGACGTGCAAGGACATTGCCGCCGGCAAGATCACCGTCCAGGAGGCCGCTAGGGGACGCATCTAAAAGACGATGACTTTTGTTTTCTCACGAATGATTTATTTAGAGCGGTGCGGACGACATCTGGCCCCATGATATCAGACTTTTGGCATACGATGATAGACAGAATTATGCTTGATAGACCGCTTATTGAGATAGACCCATAGGGAGGTTTAGGGTATGACCAGAGAGACCATGGACATCTCTTACATTACTCACCTTTTACACATAGTTATAGCCGGACTAGGCTTCACTCATTTTGAACCATTCCTTATATCCTAGGACCTCGTAACAAACCATATTCCCCAAAGAGAATGAACCGGGTGTTTTTGCTACCACCACGTCGTCGTCGACAGTCCTCCCGTCTGATCTACTCGGACCTCTTATCCTCAGTGGGAATCCCCCACCAGCAAACCAGCATGACGAGAAACAGAAAAATGACAATAGGATGCAGCACAAACGTGCCCACAGCTTGCGCCAGCAGACCAGTCACAAACGGCGCCACCGCACCACCTAGGCTACCAAACGCGCTGATAGTGCCCATCCCGCTCAGGGCCTCCCTCCTCGGCAGGTTGCGCAGGAACACGGCCGCCGAGCAGGGGTATATAGGTCCCAGCATCAGACCAACGATGGACACGGCGACGGCGTTGGTGACGATATCTGGCACCGCCCACACGAGCACCTCAAAGAGCAGCGCCACACCCGTGAGCCCGTACACGAACCTCTTCTCCCCAATACGCTGCGCAGGTCCCGAGAGGAAGAAGCGACCGAGCGTGATGCCCGCCCAGAAACCAGCCGAGACGTATCCCACCGACGAGGGGTCGCCGCCGCGGGCGTTGATGAGGAAGGAGATGACCCAGCCCGAGATGGACACCTCGGCGCCCTGGTAGGCGAAGATGAATGTCGCGCCCAGGAGCACGACGCGCATCTTCAGGGCCGTGAGCATGCCAAGCACGGCGGAGCTGGCGGGGGCAGGAGCCTCGGACTCGCGCACGGCGGGACTCTGCTCCTTTTCATAGTCCCAGAAGGACCACAGCGCTGCGACGAGGGCGAAGGCACATATGCCCAGCGTGAGGATGTAGTACCTACTCCACAGCGCACCTGCGACGGTAACAAGGGCCGTGGCAGCCAGCGGACCCGTGGTGCCACCCACACCATACATCCCGTGGAGGAGACCCAGGTGGAAGGTCCCATTCTGGAGCCCCCCGCAGAAGATGTTCCCCATGGCGACGGTGGTGGCGATGCCGTACCCCACGCCGAAGAAGGCGAGCACGTTGACGACCCAGGGCGCGTTGCAGACGAGGGGGATGTACCCGCAGACCATGGCGGCCTGGCCGATGCCGAGGGTCTTGGCCCGGCCGTACCTGGCGCGGAGGGTGTCAAGGACGATGGCGGCGAAGACGAAGCCGAGGGCTTGGCCGACGAAGATGAGCGACACGATGCCGTATTCGATATTGTAGTATCTGGTAGTCCCGTAGTCAATTTGAGGGTTGCTTGGGCATTGTGAGAAAGGAGCGGGGAGGGAGCTTGAATGCACCTCTCCATGTACGGGATCAGGGCACCCGCGGCAGAATCACTAAGACCGTTCACGAGGCCGGTCAGGCATATAGCCGCCAGCCGGAAACGATTCATGAACGGGTCCCATACGCTCGGTATGACCTCGACAGCATCATTCGGCGTCGTCGGCGTCACGGGCCTGCTCCTCTCTACATCCGTGTCGGCCGCTCGAGGGCTTGTGGCAGAGGCGTCATCTCCAGGAAGACTGCGCAATTCTATCGACTCGGGCCGGTGGTGAGTGCCCGTCCTCGATAGGGTCTTTGCGGGAGTCTGGAGGGCGGGCGTTGGTTCGTCCTGGCGGTGAGAGCTCGACTGTCCGGACTCGACCTCGACGAAGTTGTGAAGTATCGACGCCATGATGAGTAGGATCGAAGCCAAGAGAGGGCCAGATGGGTCTATAACAGCTCGTGAAAGCAGTCACCGCGATCCGTTCATATAGAATGGGAATACCTCTCCAGAGTCACCACAGGGAGATAGGGTAGGGAACACACTTCGATAAATAGGTACGGTACGATGTCGGCCGAAACTGGGGTATAACGAGAGACTATGGACCAGTCAATGGAATACCTGCTTCTGGAAATCTTGCGGCCTCCGGTAGACGGCGGGAGATCCAACAACACAATGCCTCCACGGAGTCTCCGCCCAGGGGGAGGTCCCACCGCACCTACCTGACGTACCAGACTTGTTGTGTATGATAACTCCGCAGCGGCGGCGGCGGCGGCGGCATCTTTTTCTCACCGTCTGACGATGGAACCACAGTGGGGAGCAAAGCTTGGCCAAGGGCAAGCGCCCACGATCCCTCCATCATGCAAACTTTGACCCTGGGTCGGTGCCGTGGCCAGCAAGGTTAATACGAGACCGAGACCTTGCGAGTAGCAGGCCTCTGCATCGGTAAGGGCGCCAGGTGTTGCCATACTTAGACACATCCATCATTGGCCCGTCTAAAAGGCTCCACGCCGTTCTTTCCTGTCGGCCGGATGTCGTCCGGTCAGGTTAGTACAAGGTGTTAGGTGGTTGACGGGGTAGTAGGTTGCGCTGGGAATAAACAACTGCCAGCTGGGACATGCCATGCGGTAGCTCCATTTGGGGAATTCCGCTGGCGGCTGGGCCAGCTTCCGGTGATGTCGTAAACGGCAATCCTTTTAGGTACTTATTCAAATCTCGGGGAGTATCCTTCAATCCGGAACATGCCCCTCCCTCCTGCACCCCTCCCACCCCTCCCACCATCCCAGAAAGGATAGTCCCCTCTCTAAAATTTCCGGTCAAACCCTCCCCCGAGTCAAACCTGCCTCCTCGAAGAACAAAAAATGGGACGCCCGAAGCGTAATGTCCTCGCTGCAGCCGAGGAGTCGCTGACACCACCGGACGAGCTGCAGCCCAACCAATGCGTCGTCCGCGTCGTCAAGCCCGAGGGCAATAACCTGTACACCTGCGAGCGGACGGACAAGTCGACGCTGGTCCTGGAGCTCGCGCAGCGCTTCCGCAATACGATATGGATCCGCCGCGGCGGGTTTGCCCTCGCTGATCTGTATCCCAAGGAGAGCGAGGAGACGAGGGCTCGGGGTGAGATTGTGAATATCGTGCGGGATGAGAAGCTGTGGCGAAAGCAGCCCTACTGGTATGTCCTCAACCCTTTTTACTCGGGAAGGCTCGCAAGGTAGCTGACTCCTCATTGCAGGCCCAAAGAGTTCACCAAGAAAGCGTACGGTGGCGACGACTCCGAGGAGGACTCCATAGTTGGCAAGATGCCGCCCAGCGACTCTGAGGATGAGTGATGCACACCAAAGCAGCGCAGGAACCTCTCACCTCGACTTTCTCGTCTCAACCTTTGCACGCACCGCCGGCCCAGTCTCCGTCTCCGTCTCCGTGCCCGTCTCCGCAGCAGGCGCAAGATATGCCCCAACAACAGCGACAAAGAGCGTGACCACCACCACGGCCGAGCTATACGTCGTGCTGGGAAAGACATTCCACGCATACTCCTGCAGCGCCCAGAATGCCCACACAAACACTGCGCTGGGCTGCATCCGCCAGACAAGATAGGGTGTTGCCCAGGCCACGTAGGCATAGAACTGGTAGTGCAGCGACCTGGCGAACAGCAGTCCGATGACGTTGGCAGATAGTATGGTGGTCGTGACAAACTCCGGGGTTAGGCGGCTGGCAACAGCCAGTTCCTCGCGCTGTGTGAAGGGAGACCTGCCGCGCAGAAGGGGAGCGATCAAGCTGGGTAGAGATCGGCCTGTCGGCCGCAGCCACCTCGTCAGGATGAAGGCCAGGAGCACAGCGACGTGGCCAGCCAGCAGAGCCAGCGCAAATGACCGACTCAGGAAAACATCCTCGGGCACCATGCGCCAGTTGACCGTCCACTCATACTTAAACTGCCGCGACAGCTCAAACGCACGCCCAAAGTACCCCCTCGCATTCTTCCCGATGAACGGTACGGCAATAGCGATCTGGACCTGCACAATGAGCCACAGCAGGCGCAGGCTACCCCAGAGACCACGTCCCTGTAATAGGATGATGGCGACCGCGGGTAGCACCAGGAGCAGGGACATCTTGATGCCCAGACCCCAGGCGTACGCGACGACGCCAAAGGTCCAGAGGCGGCGCTGGAAGAAGTATATGGCTAGCCAGAGGAAGAAGGCGGCGAAGCAGTCGTTGAAGCAGCGGAGGACGAAGACGCTGTGGAGTCGCTTCGAGAGGATCAGGAGCGGGAAGAAGTAGGGCGGGACCTGCACGAGGGTGGGTTGTGTTAGCTTATCGGAGATCAGCTGGGAAGAGGGTTCCCTATTTCGAGGCGGAGGATATGCGCACCTTGGCCTTCCAGTAGCAGAGCATCACCAATGCCAACGTGGCCATGTACAGAACCGCAAAGATCTGCTGCGCCAGAAAGATGTTCTTGCCCTCGCCCGTGATGTAATAAAGCCCCGTGAAAGTGTAGACGTGTGCAGCTGGGTACACGAGGGGTCCCGTCCCACCCTCGATCTTGGTGTAGTCGCGCTCGCCGCCGACGAACTGGGCAATCTGCTCCATGTACGCGACCCAGTCAATCTCGGTATCTATACCGCAGCGGTCAGTACGTATTGTAGAACTTTCGTTGGCTCGTTTGCGGATCTTGTTCCCCAACCTCAACTTACAAGGGACCTTCCATATGATGCCGCTGGTCAGAGCGGCGTCGAGGAGCCATAGTAAGGGTGGGATGGCTCTGGAGAGGGTATGCCGGCCGCTTGCAATGTCGAGGCCGAGTTGGATCGGCCGGGGCCATTGCTGGGGCTTTGCATTGGCCATTTCGTGGGTTGCGCAGCTGGACGGGAGCTTTGGGACACGTCTCGATGGTGTGCGACGCGTGAGACATGGGAGGGAGCTCATGTGGAGGGTCGAATAAAGGGAGTGACTGCCCCGTCAAATGCATAACCTCCATTGGGTGAGGTGTGCATCATTCACCTCTCAATCACCTTCCGCCTCACCCTCACCCTCACACTTACATACACCACCCAGGAATTGGATAGATACGGCTCGTCTAAGCTATTGACGGCATATCGCTATACGCTCCCCCGTCATGGAGGGCATCCATCTCAGTCAGATCTTAGAATCCGTCCGCCGACGAAGCTTCTCCACCAACTCCACAACCGCCTCAGCGCACCCATACGACCCCTGATACCCCCATCCGCCATGCCCATAGTTATGGACGATCCACGTCCCATCATCCAGCCTCTCCTCCTCGATCCTCACGCCGCCCTCCCTATACGGCCTCAGTCCTACCGCGTGCCTCACGACGCTCAACCCCTCAACCCCCTTGCCGCCCGTGATATCCGGCCGCGCATCCACCACGCGCTTCATAATCCGCAGCGCAATGTTAGGATCCGGCGCAGACTCCCAGTTGCCAATGTCATAAGTCCCGCCCAGCACCGTGCCCCCGCCGGCGGCGCGCTGCATGATGTATAGCACCTCTGTCGGCCCGTCCTCCGTGCCGGAGGAGCTAAGCATGGGGGTGCACTCGTTGCGCACGAGGACAATCTGGCCCCGGGCCGGCGCCATGGTCTTATCCTCCACACCTCCGAGCCTCAGAGACCCCAGACCCGTAGCATTGACGACGATGTCGGCCGGTTTGCCCGTGTGGCTCATGCCCTTGGCCTCGCGGATGTGCGACAGCACACCTCGCCTGATCACCACGCCTGCTTTGAGACACTGGCCTAGCAGCCAGGGGAGGTAGACAGCCGTGTTAATGCAGAGGCTGTCGACCTCCCAGCCGGCCTGGTGGCCCGGGGTGAGCTCATCGGCGCGGAGGTCGCGGTAGCCGCCGAGGACGTCCTTGTACCAGGGGTTGGTGTCGAAGAGGGGATCTAGCGGGCTGTGTTTGCCTGGCTCTGATATATCCTTGTCTCGTCTGACGATGTGGCTCTCTTGGGGACAGTCACATTAGTGATAGTAGACGGCCAATGAAGGGGTGTGTACGTGTATACGTGTACTCACTCTGGAAGTGAATTCCGGCCTCGGGGATCTCTTCGGTGATGCGCTTGAGCTCCGGCCACGTTCGACGCTCCCACCTGCTGTGCTCCCTCGTTGCCATCCTGTGAAATGACAAACATTGAGAATACGTCCCTCTGGGATAAGAGCCATGCTGTTGACGGGGAATCATAGAACGTACGGCTGGACATTGGCACCCGCCCACGGCGACGCATACTCAATGTCGTAGTCACCCGGCACGTGCTTCGCAACTACGGTGATGGTATTGGCCTTGCTCTTGGACAGAAGCAGGGCGGACGTCAGACCGGAGACGCCGGCACTGGATCGAGTTCTGTTAGCAAAAGAGCAAAATCCACGGGGTTGGGATGATTGTCGCAGCTTCGGGAGGGCCCGTACCCAACGACGACGACGACGGTTATGTTCGACATGGTAGCTTAGGCGTGGCAGAAGGCAGAAGAATTACAGTGGTTCAGGAGGGGATTGGGAATTGTGTTTTTGAAGAAACGGAAGCATCCCAGAGCCACACGGGCTGATCCGCTGACGAACGGGGGATGCTCGGTTGTGACGGAACGTGGAGTTATTAGTTGGAGAGGTCGCGCGGGGCTGGGGTCCGTATCGGAGGCGGAGAAGGAAGCGGGATGCCCACTCCAGATGGCCGCGTCGGGCTTATGCCGTCGACTGCCGCTCCCCGCGACTCCAGCTGACGAACTGTTTACCATGGTGGGTGGGTGGATAGTTCTAGAGTTAACGACGACAGGCCGAGATGCAGCAGATGAGAAGCGACGTAAACACACCAGCGTGGAAAGTACTTTATAATATTACATACATGACAATGATAAGGGACGCAAGTTTGTCACTCAGCACATGGCCTAGTAGCTCTCTATCATACAGCGATGCCTGCCCATTCCTTGGCCTTCCTTGCAACATCCTACTATTCACGTTTCCCCCTCCGTCCCGCTTTTCCCTTTCCACGGGAATACTGCGCTTTCCCGACTGCTTCTCACCCAGCAAAGCTGCGGACCCTGTTCATCAGCACCGGCGGATTCGCACCGACCATCTCGTCAACCTTCTTCCCGTCCTCGAAGAAGATGAACGTCGGCATCGCCCGGATCCCCAGCTCCTGGCCTAGGTCCGGCAGCTGGTCGACGTCGAACTTGACAAAGTGGACCTTGTCCTTAACCTCGACGTGGTCCGACAGCCTGTTGTTCCCACGCCCCCAAGCGAGGCAGTCAGTAACACATATATAACTAATATTGGACTGGTGTGTTGATGGAGCGGGTGGTTTGGGTAGGTTGTTTGTTGTTGTTGTTGTTGGGGGGAAAGGATGCGCGTACTGCGATAGAATAGGCGCAATGGCCTTGCATGGACCGCACCACTCGGCGAAGCAGTCTACCAGCACCTTGGGCTCCTTCTCGATGATGGAGTTGAACTCGTCGATTCTAAAAACACCCACTCTCCCGTGTCAGCCTCTTTTGTTGTCACATCCAAGCCTCTTGTGATCGATCACCAGCTCCTGTGATTCCGGCCATACAGCCTACACGGCGGAAAACGTACGACTTGACATCGTGCACAACCCTCCTCGGCGCGGTAGAATGGAACGGTCTGGCGGTCTGTCGGAACGCAACTGCGGCGGCGGCGGCGGGGCGCGCGCTGGATCGGAGGGCGCGGAGGGACAACATCTCGGGCAGGTACGGCGCGGGAGTTGGCGGCGGTTTGGTGTTTTCGATTTTCGATTTTTTTTTTTTTTTTGTGTTCCGTCTCGGGTGAGGTTGAGGATGTTTCAATTGAGCTCTTGCGATCGTCGTGTGTCTGGAGAAGTGCCGGTTGGGAACGGCGGCGGGGCGGATTTTCCTATCAGCTACTAGTAATAAGCAACCAGCTCGGGCGCCGATTGTCCGTCAACCACGCCAGCTTGAACCCGACTTCAAGGCTGGCGTACTTGATCTAGGTAGTTAGGTACTTGGTACTCAATGGCCAAGTACTAATTACTAGCTCCTAATAGTAGGTACACAGATGAGCTTGTATTAGATGTATAAATGGCGACTTAACTCCGATTAATTACTTACTACGCACAATAGATGGGGAATGTACACGTTTTGACACAACACAACAGGACACCAAATTCCGCCTTAGAAACATGAAAAACACCGGCCACCCCATTCACATATGCCACACGATTCATCCCCTGCCCTAGCTGGAATCCCGATCTATGGATGGCATCAAAGTAAACTGGTATTTCTTCGTCTCGTCCCATCGACCGCGGAGTCCAGATCCTAGCCAACATGAAGGGGATCAACCCCAACAAGGCCGACCAATGGACCTCTCCCTTCCGTCCAAAACACACAAGACAACGCCCAGATCCACGAAGAAGTTCGAGCTCTACCAATTAAAATAATAATAATAATAATAATAATGGGCAGCGCCAAATGAAAAGAGAGTACTGTGACCTGTGCGCCCTCCCTATGCAAAGATCCCATTACGCCGGCCGTCGCCCGCCCGTGTAGTGTATTCGATGTTGGCTCGGCCGTGGGAAAGTTGGCGCAGAAACGCCGCGCTGGTAAAAAGTTCAACCGCTGGTGTAATTTTCTTCGAGTGTAGCCTCCACATCATCACCAAGTTCGATGTCGGATGTAAAATCAGTCCGCTGCTTCTTCTTGGTTTTCTTGAGGATACTTGTGCTTCCCGGGGGTATAGTAGTTGGTGAAAAGCACAACAATTGAAGCAGCGCCGATTGTATGAGCTCGTAGATGTCGTGTCGTCTAGAGCACACAATGGTCCTAGAATGCAGAATGTTGCCGAGAGATACGTCCATGCCAGGATAAGCATCGTCGTGTCCACCTTGAGAGAGTGCGTCCATTTTGTCGAAAATTTCTGATTTTGTTTTGTTGGCCCCTTTTTTGTCTTTTTTTTTTTTTTTGTCTTTGGTCTTTGTGGAGGATTCCTTTTTTTTTCTTTTCCTTTTTGTCGCGAATCTCGCGATAGGTATCATTTTTTGTCGTCTTTTTAATGTTTTGACGTTTTTTTATGGTTCTTTTGAAGGGGGCAGGTTTCTTTATCTCGCAAGAGACTTTTCCGTGACGACGTGATAGGAAATACGAATATGAATGAATGGTCACCGAAACCGTCGGCGGCGGAATGGGGGACGGCTCTCTCTCAAAGGTGGGCGTGACATCTCATCCTGGTGTAAGCATACTCATCAATATACATCCTCTCAGAGAAGGGGTCCGCTGGCTCTCCTCTCTGAGTTCCTGAGGACCTTGCAGTCGACGGAACTCCGCGGGGTGATGTCGAGCAACTTGGCGCTGCCGGCGCTGAAGTTGCGAACGTGGCCACCGCGGCCGAGGTTGACGCTCCGAGCACGTTGAACGTCCATCTTTTCTTGCGCCGTCGGAGTCACCGGAGATTCGGTACCGTCCTCGTCCCCGGACTCGGTATTCATCAAGCCCTCATGGCTGTGAACTGAGCTCTTGTCGTAGCTGCGGGCACGTACCAGGCACGGCTGAGCGCCCACCGCGCCCCATCGAGCGCCCGAATCACGAGCCAGGTCCTCCTCGTCGCTGCTTGGGCGACCGTCTCCAGAACGTCGGGAGCCGAGAAGGAGCCCGGAGTGCCTCTGCGGAGCAAGGCGAGCCATGTAATCATCCCCGGTGATGGAGAGGTCTTCGTGGGTGCTGTTCGAAGGCGAGCCGGCCGCACGGCTCTGCTCCAAGCGGTTGGCCCGCGCAATGCTCTCTTGCATAGCTGATCGCCGAGCGCCCACTTTGCCTGACAACCATGACCCTTCAGAGTCAATGGAGGCTAGAGATATGGAGTGCGGCTCCGGAGACATCGAGGTAGGTGTCCTCCGATAAGTTGCATCCCGCTGTGGACTAGGCATGGCGATCGGCTGAGTGCCATTCTCGCTCACATGTTGCTCCTCAACGGCCGGCTGAGAAGGCTCAGCCTCCGGCGACTGCACTCGCGAGTGGGGTGGCGAAATAGGGAAATCGGGCAAGTCCTCACGGAAGCGCGACTTTGTCCGCAGAGCCGCCGAAGCACTTGGCTTTCGAGAGAGGTAGGACCCCGCTGCCGGCTCTCTATTCGGGGTGACGTCTTCTCCTTGCAGTCTTGCAAGCGCTTGGGCTGGAGTTTGAGCCGTGCCGGAATGCATCTCCTCGCGGGAGGTGTTCGAAAAGGATGGAGGTCCACCGGAATTCCGCTTACTCTTGCCAGCCCGGCGCAGGAAGGAGGTGAGGGAGAAGCGACCTCGCTTGTCGCTGCCCCAGGAACTGTGCCTTGGAGCATCTTCTTCGCTAATGACATTTGAGCTAGGCGCTCTACCCTTCTCTTTTTCCGACGCCAGCGTGGATTTCGATCTCGACTTCTTAGATCGCAGGAGACCTGCGAATCGGAAGCTTTGAGCCAGAGACGTTGCTGAATTTTGGGGCTTGGTGTCCCTCGGCTGTTCTGCAGCGGCAGGTTCTTCGCTAGGTGCGACGGCCATCTGACGTGGTGCTTCATCAGTCGATTTTGGGGGTTCTTGGTTGGCGACATCATCAGCGTCGGGCATCGGCTCAGACACCACCGAATGGCGCTGTTCCGTCGTCGTCACAACCGCAGACGCCGGATCAATCCCAAGGCCGACCAACTCGCGACCGGCAACACCACGCTCAAGGTTCTCTGGCGGTGGCGTTCCTGATTTCCTTGCCTCCTCCGCCGCGGCCTTCTGTTTCTCGGCCTGGCGAGCCAGTCTCCTCGAGGCTCTTTCCTGCTCGCGCAGTCGCTTCCTCTCTCTTCTTCTGTCTTCACGTTCCATAAGCTCTCGCAGATCCCTAGCGTCCAGGTCGTCGGCTAAATCGTCTATACGTTTGTGTTCCTTCCACGTCTTCTCCGCAATCGGCTCCTTATCGGCCAGCGGCCTCCTCTGCGATGCTGATTGCAAAATTGCTGAGCGCGTTGGGGTCCACCTTGACCCGGGGGCATACCGGAGCGTCGGACGCGGGGCTAACGAGTCGAGGGCGGAAACTTTGAAGGCACCGTGCTCGGAATCAGATGTCATACTCGAGTCGATGGACTCGGGAATCGGCAATGAGATGTCGGAGCTCGGATGTCCCCCAAATGGTGCTGATTTGAACCGCTTGCTGTCCTTCTTCATGGGACGCCCGGCAGCCCATGAATCCGTTGCCGGGCGAATGGGCTCGAACGAGCTCATAGCCTTGATCTCGGCAGCTCGGGCGCTTTCTTCCTTTTTCCTCCTGCTACTTTTTCGCTTTGATAGGTGCCTGCTCTGGTTGTGATGCAGCGTGGGCGTCCGCTCCCAGGCGGACTCCTGTCGCGGCACATTGTCATCGCGCCTGCGGGTACCTGGGCCTCTCCTATCAGGTGACTTTCGTCGGTGTTCAAGCTCATCCTGTCGTCCAGGAGAGAAACTGTAGGCGCGGGTTCGGCGTTGGAGTTTCGCAGGCTCTACACGCTGCTTTTTCTTGGACGCGGCCCTGGCAACGACGCCTTCGGTCTGTCCCCTCGGGTGTGGGCCCTCGACGGCAGAGATGGCGGCACCACTCAGACTGCGCTTGCGGCCGCTCTTGCGGCGGAAGGGCCACAAGGGCATCTTCCTAGCCTCCTGACCACTGGCAGGTGCTAATGGTGCGTCGTCGCCGCCGGCTTGTTTATCGGGTTGATATTTCGAACACTAGAATGGGCTGACGATGGCATCGTGATGATATTCGATGCGCTCGGGCGACAACACCTTGGGCGGCGGAGGATCGAGTACGGTGCGAGCCGAGCGACAAGGTCAAGCCAGCATTGACGCCGTGGTCATCAGAGTAGAATCAATCGGGCGGTTGTTTGTGCAATGTGACTATCCTGTATTTTAGGGCGTTGCGCGCCGCAAGGAGTGATCTGGAATGCGAAAATGAGGGGCGGCCCTGTCGGTTCGAACGTCGGTAGGAGCAGCGAGGTTGAGTGATGAGGTTGGTGGCGAAGAGTGTGTCGTGCCGAATTAAGCGCAGATAGAGTTCTGGGCGGTGGTATCGCAGCGGCAGTGCACGATTCTCGACGAAAGAGTGGAAGTGGAGAAGAGGTCCTGCTCGAGTCCTGGTTTGGCGTTGGGGGTTGAGGCGTAAGATGCGAGGTGGAAGTGTGTGCGTACGAGTGTGTAGATGCAAGGTGTGAGATGGTTGGGCGCCAGTCCAAGGTTGTGGGAGGTGCCGGTGTGGTGCGGTACGGTGCGGTGCTGCAGGTTGTGTGGAGGTGGAGGCCGTGCGGGAGGGCGAGGTACCACCTGGTACAAGACAGCACGTACCGTCGGTACCGCACCTACCTGTAAGTACGAGTAACAGTGGCAGATGCAGCCCGTGCTTCAACAAGTTTCGTGCCAGGAAGGAACGGCAGGACCGCAGCCAGCCAATAAGGACGAGGCAAAATTGTTGTAGGAGCCCATTCATCACCAATCCGCCAGTCCAGCTGGACACCATCAGAGTGCAATCCAGTTGAACTTGGCACCACCTGGCACCATGACTCCATGACTCCATGACGGGCCCAGCCATCCATCCATCGCCAAAACCCCCCTTGTCCAGCCGGCGCCACTGTAGCGCAACCGCTACCGTAACTAGTAGCGGTCCAGACCCGCTGACCGTCTACAGGTACACCACGCGTGGCGGAACTTTGCATGCGTGTAGCGCTGGGACGCCTCCTCGCGCTGTAGCCGCCGGCGCCACCCCAAGCTGGTACTTCGGACCTCGGTAGCACTGGAGGCGATGTGACATGGCGGTACGAAGTGGCGGAGCAGGGGAGGCGGACGCTGTTCAAGTTTTGTCCCGTCACCCAAGTCACCCTCCTGCCCGCCATGTGCTGCTCACTCTCTCGCGTTGGTCACATCGGCGCCGCTGACGCCCGTGCTGGCGTCAAACTGCCCTGATTACCAGAACAAGTGACCATCAATGGTTGATCTGGGACTTGACAATGCTCACGTCGACAGACAGTCGGACAGACACTGCCAGCGGCCCTGGCCGTCGATCCGCAGAAGCTCTACCGCCACGGCCCCCTGGTGTCAAGCCTCTTGCCTCGACTCTCACCGGTTCGTCAGTGCAATACTCGTTATATATCCGGAATACGGGTGCCGGACTTTGAGCCAAGTTCTAGCCGCACCGAGAGCCAGTTGCATCGATGATACCGTCTTCCTTTGCAGATATGTGGTTGTGCTTGCATTGGCCCATCTCCAGCAAGTCTTGCGCACACTAATAGGTACAAGCACTACGGACGACACCCGCCTTGGCAGCGTCGAGACACATCTGAAGTCTGAAGATGGCTTGGGATCCGTGGTCCCGTGGAGATGCTGATTCAGGTACCCGGCCCACCGTCTCGACTGGACACCGTCTTTCTAAGACCCGCTCAACCAGCTCACATGGGGGCCGCGAACACATTGACTTACAGCATGATTGTACAGACGTCGATGCATAGGGCTCGCGATGCCTGTGTCGGAATACCAAATGACACCATCGATTTGCGACTGCGACCCTTTGTATCGCTCAATGTCCAGGGACCGCCTGGCATCCCCAGCAAACTCTCCGACTCTCGTATTCTCCCCCTGGCCCCGTCCTTGTCCTGAGACACACGTGAAATCCACTCTCCGAAGAACCAAATATCGATCGTCTGCGAGAAGGTAATAAAAAGAAATGGCTGGCAACCTGGTACGAGGATCAATTGGCCCTTTGGCTCCGTTTCTCAGCGAATGTCTCACCGTCGCTGGCGACATCAAAGTAATGTCGACATCCACTGGTTGCCGGACAGCCGTGGACTGCCGGAGCTAAAACGCTAACCAGGGCTCTTGGAATGAAGCGGCCCTTCATTGGTGGTGATGAAGTCGGCTCAGACGCAACCCGTTTCTGGCCCCCTTGGCTCGCGGCTCAGCATCACCCAGTCCCGTCGCTGCAATCTACCACCAGCAGCTGACAGATCGAGATGAACGTCATTCGCGACATGGGTTCACGGCAGAAGGAGATAGGCGACAGCAAACTTCAAACCATAACGAATTGTTGGGCGAGTACGGACTAGTGCGTCCAGTGCCACGAAATCTCATCTGCGGCGGGAAGCGAGCACCGAGCGATGCCGCCCTTCTGTGTTCCCGGATCACCGCAGACGCGGTGCGGTGCCCAATGCCCAATGCCCAATGTCCCGTTCCCCAAGAGTCTAAACCTCATCTACCAACTGCAGTTCCTCCGCTTAAACCAGCCTGCTCATTCACTCTCGTTGTCCCTCGCCTGACGTGACACGTAGCGCCTAGCGGGGCGATGCCGTTCTCTCGCGTCTTTCGCACACGTTCGTGTCGCCTGCCAAGCGTCGTGCTCCTGAGTCGTGCTAGTTATCCTGCTCATCCTCCGGAACTGGCATAACGCCCTTCGCCTGGCAACAAGGTTTGGGTCCGCGGCTTCACTTCATGATTCAGGGTATTCCTTCGGTCCTTCCAGACGATTCAAGCGCCTGGCTCCATGGCTGCCAGATGATTGGCACACGCCGTGGGTCATCCGGAAGTGCTTCAATTTGGCGCTCGACCACTGGAACACCAGAATCCATACCCGACAATCGGCAGCGTGCCTAGTGTGTTTAGACGGCTCACAAGATCTTTGCTTGCTCTCCACGGCAGCAAACCAGTCGCTTCGAGTATCACGCCAAACGCCTACCGCGAGGAGCGCGCTGCATCTAACCGCAATCTCGCCGCGAAGCCAAATGGAGGCGGTGGACTTGGTGGACGAGTAGGAATGCCACCGCCCGTTCATCTTGGGAATGGACGAGGCAAGCTACTGTAAGGGCCGGTAGAGAAGGCGATGAAGGCTCATCCGAGGCCGTTTGAACGGGCATGCCGTCCAAGTCATACTCCTGGTTGGTCGATACGTACAGCTCTGGGGCGAGTCGCGCTGCCGCAGATGATCATTGGATGGCAGCAGACTTCCGTCGGGTCTGGGCCGAACGGGAGGTGGTATGTGGCCACGTGGACAGGATGAAACTTTGTTCTGAGCGATGGAGATCTCGACTTTGATGCGGACTCGTGCGAGTGTGAGGAATGGGAAACGGGCGAGGTCCAGATACGGTCCTAGTGATGGCCTATTAATGCTCGTATGTCCACGGGGGTTGCCAAGGTGCCAACGGCGCCATTGAATGGGGCAGTCGGTGTTGGATTGTTGGATTGCGGAGCATCGACAAGCTCTCCTATTTCCCTGATGTCTCGCAAGTTTTCGACTGACAGCTCCTTGTTGTTGGACCGCTTGCGCAGATGGGAGTTTGAGAGAGTGAGGAGACTGTGTCAGCGCATCTCGGCGGTTTGCGCCACTGTTATGGATATATTGGGCAACGAAACAACTGGGCCGGAAAATTGGTAAACCAGCGACCAACGATCTCAAGCAGATCAATAATGACTATCTTCGAGATTATTTGGCGACTGACAGATGTTCCAGATTTAATGTATCCGCCTCGTATTCTGGGAGCTACAGATATCCAAGTCAACCACACGCAACAGGTCGGTCCTCAATCATGGGAGCTTGTTTCAACCAGGTCTGAGGGAAAAAAAAAATCCCTCGAGGTTATTAACATCATGATTTTTTTTTTTTNTTTTTTTTTTTTGATTTTCTTTTTTGGCTTTTGGAAATAGACAAAATAAAAAATCGTCATTGTCCTTGGATGTTCATTACTGTCTTCCAGGTTGCTGCGAGTGACGATTGCTAGACCGGACGTCTCACGTGATTGAACTTTATATCCCTGCAGCAACACGCTTCTTGTTTACACTCGACATCCCACCTTCGGGACACACGACCAACTTGCGCCATCGGCCAAATATTCTCCGAATCGACAAACTACGGTACGAATCCCGGAGTCCCGGCCAGACCGCGAAGATGACGTACAACCCGAGGATGAGCATCATCCCCAGCTCGCAGCAGGGCCAGTCGCGCTCTCGAAAGAAGGAGGAGGAGGCCGACGCGTTCATGCGGCTTCCAGACCGAGAGATTGTAGGGTGCATCACAGACATCGGCATCCACTTCACCGTCGCCGACCTCCAAAAGCCAAACCCCGCCCACGTGCAGCAGATCTTCGAGTGGTTTGCCGAGCTCCTCCTCAATGCGACGCGCGAGACCGTCGAGCCGCCGATGCGCGCGGCCGCCGAAGACGTGTGCGGCGAGTTCGCCGACGTCATCCCCCCTGACACGCGCAACCTGATGGGATTCTACGTTTCGCTGCGGAAGCTCCTCTTCGAGTGCGGCATCACCGACTTTAGCTTCAACGACCTGTACAAGCCGTCCTACGAGCGCCTCGTCAAGATCTTCAGCTACCTCATCAACTTTGTGCGCTTCCGGGAGTCGCAGACGAGCGTCATCGACGAGCATTATAACAAGGCCGAGGGTACAAAAACCCGCATCGAAACGCTCTACGCCGACAACCAGGAGAACGAGGGTCGCCTAGAGGATCTCAAGCACAACCGCAGGGCCATGGAGGCGCAGGTGCGGGAGAAGACGATGCGCAACGAGGAGCTGAAGAAGAAGCTGCTCGAGCTGCGGTGGAACCAGGAGAAGGTGGCGGCGCGATTGGAGGAGGCGAAGCAGAAGAGGAATGACCTCACCGCGGCGCTGGAGCAGAGGACGCAGGAGAAGCTGACGCTGAAACAAGAGAGCAGCAAGCTGCGACCCTACATGCTGCAGAGCCCTTCGGCCCTCCAGGACAATCTCGCGGAGCTGCGGGAGATTCTGAACAGCGACAAGGCGCATATCGAGGCGCTGGACCGCAGGGCCCGCGCTCTGCAGACCTCGACGGACTCGTTCGCCGTGGTCTCCGCCGACGTCGCATCATGCATCAAGATCCTGGACGAAATTGCCGTCGAGCTCTCGAAAGAAGAGGAAGAGTTGGCCAGGAACGCGAAGCAAAGGGACGCCCTATCAGAGCGCGGTAACAACGCGCGCGAGGTCGAGCGCACTGAGGGTTTGCTGAAGCGGCAGCTGGCAAAGTGGACGGAGCGCACGGAGAGGTTGCGCGAGCAGAGCGAGATGAAGGCGCAGGAGGCCAAGGAGAAGATGCACGAGCTGCGGGCCCTGCACAAGAGGCTCACCGAGGAGCACGCGGAGAAGTCACAGGAGATGGAGGTGCGGAGAGTGAGGATTGAGCAGACGGAGAAGAAGGTGAGCCACGCACTCCCACTTTCGCCAGGCCCGCCTTGACGGTATGCTGACTACTTTGCAGATGCGCGATCTGAAGGAGAATATCGAGAATGAGGTCCACAGCGCGTACGAGGAGTACCGGAAGATGGAGGCGCATGTCAAACTGTACATCAGCGAGATGGAGCAGAACATCTCGTGAGATGATGGTTTGAGATTGGTGCATGGGAGATGACGATGATGAGGCATGACGGGCAAAGATACCATGGTCTGGCGTTGGGTAGTCTATTTTGGTATGGCAGTGTATATTCTGGGACAACGATATGATATGCGCAATTTCTTATGACTGCTACCGTCTCGGTTTGGGGACCTCGTGGGCTCGAGGGGTTATCACGCCGATTGCCCTTCGAACCATCGGCCGAGGATGCTCCTAATCTCGACAGTCCGCCCGCTCCACGCCCCAGACTCCTTCCTCAGAGTCCCACTCAGCAGAGGGACCTCCTCACCCAGAAACTCATCCAGCGCTTCAAACTCAACACCACCCCCGCGTGGCTCCACCACCGCCGCTCTGAACGAGTTCCTCGCCGCAGCCTCGACCAGCGCGGCAGCCGAGTTGGCGATGCCCTGGGCAGACCACTCCGTCGTCACGCGATGGACTTCCAGAAACCCGTAGACCAGCAGCAAAGGACTCGCGCCATCTGCACCTTTTGAGTTCGGTGGAGCTGGGGTCCTTGAGTCGCCCTGGGTGAAGGTCGATAGGTAGGCCCGGAGGTGGGCGACAGTGGGGGTGAAGGCGAGGTGGATGTGCCGCGAGACGGCGGTCTGTAGAAGGGTCTTGTGGAGGATATGATTCCGCTGCTCCTCGTCCTGGGACTGGATTTCGTAAGTGAGGGCGTCGAAGAAGGGCTGCTTGGCCGAGGTGATGAGGATGGTTGTCGGATATCTATGGCGGGCCATTATCTGGGAGACCAGCTCTGAGGGTGTCACTGGCGGGAGGATGATGGCAGAGGACATCGCGGGTGACGATTCGGCCATGGAGCCATGATTGCAGCGAATCTAGGGTTCGTTTGGTATCATTTTTCATGAAAAGTGCACTAATATGTGCTCGTAGTTGCTGCGATGGCGGCGGTGAATGTTGGTGCGAGGTAAAGAGCTAGGTACCTACCGCTAAGGTACTCGATGTTGACCCCCACCTTGAACCACATCGGTTGAAGATCTGGTGGCACGAGACTCGGTCTGCACGTCATTTACTTCGACCCTCTAAACCTCCCACCACCACCACCACCACCACCACCACCATCACCACCGTCCACCACCTCAACCCGACCAGCGCACCGGCTTCCGCCCGGGCCGCAGGAGCTCCCAAGATGGAGTCCATCGCCAAGATCTCAAGTCTCATGGAGACGGGTAAGCTTCTTTCCCTCTTGCCCGCCGTTGCCGTTGCCCAAGCTGACCTCCGCCCGCCCCAGCGAGGGAGCTCACCCTTGATGCCGCCCAGGCCACGCGCAGCATGCGCACGACCGCCCGGCCGATGGATCGCAACCAGATGAGGAAGCTCCTAGACAGCAGGAATGACAGAGACGTCCTCGAGGGTCTGCGCCGTGTCGTCTCGGTATGCCTTCCGACACGCCGCCACCATCTCTGCCCTATACTGACACACGAGCCGCCACAGATGATGTGCAAGAACCAAAAGACCATCCCCCTCTTCTCCAATGTCGTCAAGAACGTCGCGTCCCCGAACCTCGAGATCAAGAAGCTCGTGTACATATACCTCATCCACCACGCCGAGCAGGAGCCCGACCTCGCCCTGCTTTCCATCAACACCATCCAAAAGTCCCTCTCCGACTCGAACCCGCAAGTCCGAGCCCTCGCCCTCAAGACCATGTCCGGAATCCGCGTCCCCGTCATCAGCCAGATCGTCTCCCTGGCCATCAAGAAGGGCACCGTCGACCTCAGCCCGTACGTGCGCAAAGCCGCCGCCCTGTCGATACCAAAGTGCTACCGCCTCGATCCGAGCCAGGCCCCTCAGCTGATTGATTATTTGTCGACTCTGCTGGGGGATAAGCAGTACTATGTGGCTGGGGCGGCGGTGGCGGCGTTTATGGAGGTCTGTCCTACGAGGATAGATCTCGTGCATAAACATTATAGGAGCTTGGTCAGGAAGATTGTCGACATGGACGAGTGGAGCCAGCTGGCGCTGCTGCGGTTGATGACTTACTATGCTCGGAAATGCTTCCCTCGGCGCGCGCAACCGTCCGAGGAACCCAAGAAGGATGTAAATATGGACGACTTCTATGGTCAAAACGACGGGGGCTCGGTATCCGTGGATTCTGACCTGGCTCTGCTGCTGAACAGCATCCGGCCACTTCTCCAGAGCCGAAACTCTGCCGTCGTCATAGCAGTGACGAGATGTTATGTCGATGTGGGCACGCCCGAATACGTCAAGCATGCCATCGGCCCCCTCATCGCCCTGCTCCGCAGCGCGCCGGACATCCAGCAAATCGCCCTTTACAACATTGTCTCCGTGTGCCTAGTGCGCCCGGCAGACTTTGTCAAGTACGCCACTCACTTCCTCATCAGGGCCACGGACACGGAACCAGTCTGGGAGCTGAAGCTCGAGGTCCTGACCATCATCTTTCCGCACAGCCCACCGCACATCAAGAGCCTCGTCCTGAAAGAGCTGGAACATTTCTCGCAGGGCACAGACAAGGCACTGGTACGCGAGGCCGTCCGCGCGATAGGCCGGTGCGCACAGTCGGATGCAACGACGGCGCCGCGGTGTCTGAAGCTTCTCCTGGGCCAGATTAGCAGCCTGGACGGGAACCTCGCGGCAGAGTCGCTGACCGTCATCCGGCATCTGATCCAGCAAGATGCGGAGGGCCATGTCGGCACCGTCGTCCGCCTGGCCAGGAACCTCGACTCCGCGACCGACCCGCAGGCCAGAGCTACCATCATCTGGTTGGTAGGTGAGTTCTCGGGGCTCAACGGGGAGGACAACATCGCGCCAGACGTCCTGCGCATTCTCCTCAAGGATTTCGCGAGCGAGTCTGAGGCGGCAAAGAGGCAGATCCTGCTGCTTGCGGCCAAAGTCTACCTTCACCATCTAAACCGGAAGACCGAGGCTGAGAAAGAGAGGGAATCTCGGGAGGATGCCCCCATGGAGCCGGATAATGACCCCATTGCTCGGCTCTGGGACTACACGCTACTCCTGGTGCGGTACGACACGTCTTATGATCTGCGAGACCGTGCGCGGATGTACCGTGCGCTGTTGGCGGTGCCCCAGCTGGCCACGCTCATGCTCCTGGCTCCCAAGCCCGCGCCACAGGCTCCCAGCCCGTCCGAGTCTAGGAGGGGATTCCTCCTGGGCTCATCAACACTGGTCCTCGCGGGGGGCGGTGGCCTCCACGGCATTCAGGGGTACGTGTCACTCCCTGCCTGGGTAGAGCCGGGTCAGGAGCCAGACCCCCGACTCCGCGACTCGGAACCCACCCCCTCGTCACGCTACGATGCGGACAAGAGAGCCATTCCCGCCAGTGAGAAGTTGGACGACGCGGCCATGAGTGCGCCCAGCAGGACGAACGGGATGGGAGAGGCAGTGGGCACGAAGACGCTAGATGACTGGTTAGCGGAGGAGGAAGGGGCGGAGGAGAGCGAATCAGAAGAAGAGGAGTCTGAGGAGGAGAGTGGGGAGGAAGAGTCTGACGAGGAGAGCGAGGAGGAGGAGGAGGAGGAGGAAGAAGAAGAGGAGGAAGAGGAGGAGGAGGAGAGTGACGATGATGGTGAAGCTGACAGGCTGGTCAAGTCATGATTGATGGTTATAGATATGGGATCAGCGTAATGAACCAAACTCGCGAGAACAAAGAGAGGTATAAATTTCCAAATGAGTCTTGTCGCTGATACATACGCGCTAGGCTGTCTCTATGATATCCAAGGTACATACAAACCAAAACCGAAACTTGAAACCAGAAATAATGCCCATCTATGACCCATATATGTATCTCCAGTCATCGTATCCCTTCTCCAAAAGCCCGTGGTTTCCCCTGTCATTTTCTCCTCCCTTCCTTGCCAAGTCCCCATACAGGTACTCCGCATTCTCTGCTGCCTTTCGTTCACTTCATCTCCGTCTCAGCGCCCACGACCCCAGCCTCATTCCCCGACTCGCCCGTCGTGGTATCCCCCGCGCTCTCCTTGCTCACATCGTCGTCGCCGGCGCCGCCCTTTCGGTATCCGTTGCGCATCTGCGGGAAGAACAGGCCCGGGTGGAAGATGGTGAGGAGGTAGGTCGCGATGAGGATGAGGGTCGGGTCGAGGATGAGGAAGCTGATCTCGTCTTGCATGATGTGGTTGCCCCAGCCACCAGCCATTTCGGCGATTCTTTGAACAGATGCACCGGTCAGTGGAGGTCTTGGTTGAAAGGATCATAAAGGGATAGTGGAGGAAGAAAAGGAGAAAAGGGGCATATAGGGGGTAGGGGTAGGGGGGGGGTCAGCCTACCGGTAGATGCAGCGGATAAAGACAGCAACATACGCGCCCATGACAGCGTCTATAAACCTCCTGAACTTACCATTCCGCCACATAGCCAACCGCTCAGGATCAACCTCACTCGAAGCCATGTACCTCCTCACCCTGAGAAAATAATCCAGGCCCAGCCCTCCAAACACAGCCAACACGACAACCTGGAGACACACGCCGGCGATGATGGCATTGTTCCCGCCGTCCACGAGGGCCCTGTCGTCCTCGCCGCCGGCAGCAGCGAGTCCCCCGCCGATGGCCTGGACGACGAGGCAGGAGAGGTCGGCGGGGAGGAAGATGCGCGGGTACCAGCGGGGCGCGACGCGGGAGAGGGATGGGTTGAGGGCGAGGGCGATGTGCTTGAGGGTCAGGTAGATGGATGCGCAGATCAGGGTCGGGGCGAGGATTATCGTGCAGATCTGGAGCTGGAAGGCGTCCTTGTCCCAGGGATTGTCGTTGAGGAGGATGCGGCCGATGTATCCTTTTGTTCACACATATTCCTGTTAGCCTACCATCTCTCACTTTCCCCCCTTACCCTCCTGCTGTGGAAAGAAGGGGGGCCAAGATGTGAGATATGAACCCACCCAACGTCTCGAGGAGAAGGCCAAGAGTAATAGCAGCGCCAAACGTCCAGGTCCGCTTCCACACGCCGAGCACGCCGGCGGCGATGGTACAGAGGCCGAAGGCGATGGCGAAGAAGATGCCGGAGCCTAGGTTCGGGTAGTACCCCAAAACGGTGGCCTCGACGGGGCAGAGGGCGGAGACCTGTTCGCAGGCATCGAAGCTGCCGCGCGTGAAGCCCTCCTCACTGCCTGACATGGGTGGCAGGTTGGCGCGCGGTGCGTCGCTGATGGTTGGCCCGATGGATGATAGATAGTCTGGTTCCGGAGGTTTCGCTGACGATAGGTAGCTAAGGCCAGGAGTGTGCGGGAGAGAGGTGGAGTTCAAACGGGGACAAAGAGAGCGAGAAGAAATGATCCGGCGTTTGAATTCAAAGAGAGTTCAATCGGAGGAATAGATCCGCTAGATTCTTGTGATGGCAACAATGGTGAGAGAAGTCTGGATGGCAATGGTGGGCCGTCGAAGAGATAAATATTGTTCGGGTTCCCAGCTTACGATTACCAGGTCGGCCGCCTCTGCAACTCATCGGGGGAAGGAGAATCCACCTTGGGGCCAAGGGTCCCTCCTCCCCATTGTAAGTAAGTACTGGGTACTCATAACCTTCCGAAGACAAGCCGCAAGGCGAATTCGTCATCCCCAGGACGACGTCTCATCGTCATCCATCAGAACATAGCAGCAGGCCACCCCCACCCTCCTCCCCTCATGCTCACCAACGCACAACTCAATCCCACCGGGTCAGCACGTCTAATCATGATACCGCAACAGGATGGGTCGGACGAGGGAGACAGACGAGGGGAGAAAGTGGGGGGGAGTTAAGTTGCATTCATCCTGGGGGTTTGTTAAGCGCGAAGCTGCGCCTCCCGGAGTTCTTGGAAAAGGTGGGAACTGGGAAGAAGTGGGAAAACGTCAATTATTGCCCGCTGATGCTGGCTGGGGAGTTTCCGCGGCCCGCCTGCCTGATTCAGCCGTGTAAACCGACCCCCCTTCTGCAGATATACGCGTATAGCTATACGGATACGCGTATTTTAAGCTCGGAGCTCGCGGCTTCCGGAGCAATCAATTCATCCATGATCCATCTGTGCCCAGCCCGGGTCTCCCATCATTTCTCTCATCCCCTCCAATCAGCAATGCGGTACGACAAAGTTGCCGTCCGTGGAACAAGGATGAACTTTACAAATCGGGAGGTATCTTGGTGATTCTGTACTCGTACGTGTATTGCTAGGAGTCGTATTAAAACCAGCCCTGCGGCTGTGCGCCTGTCAGATCTGCTGCCTCACCCCCGTACGTACTGGCTACCAGTCTGCGCGCAAGTCTCGATCCGCGTACAAGGTACGTCTGTACTTAGGCATGTATATATACAGTAATACGACGTGTGAGGCCGAATACGCGTGTCACCGACTCGGCGCTGGACGCCTTCCGTCTACCAGTGGGGTCCTCGCAGATCCATCACAGCCGCCTTCAACACCACAGCGTCAGGGGTACGCCGCAAGATCGGAATGCATCAGGATACGCCCGCATAATACCTTTTGTTACAAAAATACGCGTTCCCTTTGCCCCCGTGCCTGCTTTACTACTCCTCCTTGCCGCCCAGGTACCTGTACACGACCGAAAAGTCCCTCCCCGCACACTCCTCCCTCTTCTCCGCATCCTCGTACACCTCAAACGCCGTGTCCGCCAGCTTCATGTCCGCACCAGCCTCTTTGGCCGCCATCATGGCCAGCCGCAGGTCCTTCTTCATCAGCGAGATGCCGAACCCCCCGCGGTAGTCGCGGTTGGCCGGGGCAGTCTCCACGACGCCCTTGACCGGGTTGTTCACCTCGCTCGGCCAGCAGCGGCCCGTGCTAACGTTGATGACGCCCGCCAGCTTCTTGGGGTCCAGCCCCCACTTGATGCCCAGGTTCATGGCCTCGGCGGTGGCGATGTTGTTCAGCGCCAGGAGGTAGTTGTTGGCCAGCTTGGCCGACAGGCCCGCGCCCTGGTCGCCGCAGTGGAGGACCTTCCGGCCCATGCGCAGCAGCGTCGGCTCGACGCGCGGGATGAGGCTGGTCGTGGCCCCGAGCATGAAGGTCAGGGTGCCGGCCGTGGCCCCGACGACGCCGCCCGACATGGGTGCGTCCACGAAGCTGCCCTGGCCGGCGTCGGCGACCGACTTGGCCACATCCCGCGACGTGGAGGGGTCGATCGTGGAGCAGTCGATGAAGACGCGGTCCTTCTTCGGGAGCGAGCTGGTCAGGATCGACCCGTACACTGCCTTGACGTGTTGCGGCTCGGGCAGGCAGGTAACCACGGTATCCTAGCACAGAGCCATGGTTAGCAACCCCAGCCACAAAACGGTGAGTGCACAACAATGTTTGTTGGTAGAGCATGTCATCAGAGGATTGGCTTTGATATGTTTTTTTTAATCACAGGAGGACCAGCAAAGCTGGCCCCAACTTGGATCATGGATAGAACAATATGTCGTTCATCATTGACAGGTTGGAGGGGGTAGGAGGTAGGGTAGGTACCACCAGGCTGAAGGGGTTGATCAACTTACAGCATCCTTGGACGCATCAAACGCGCTGGCCGCGAGCTCGACCTTGGCACCCGAGGGCACAGCCTTCATCTCCGTCTCGAGGCCCTTCATGGACTGCGGGTTGACGTCGAAGATGGACACCTTGTCGCCGGGCTGCAGCTTGGACTGCAAGTTCCTGGCCATCTGGTAACCCTGCGCGTAGTAAGAGTTGAGCAGTTAGCATCAATCCAACCCTGCTTGATCACAGAGGATGGACCAGTCGTACCATCTGACCCAGGCCGACAAAGGCATAGTTGTCCAGCCGCCGCGCCGTGCTGGCAAACCCCCTCGTCTGCACCCACGAGCGCGAAACAGCAGCAGCAACGACTCTCATCTTGGGGCGAGCAGCAGCGTGATGATGTGATAAAATCCCTCCAATCTTTCAAGCGAAAAGAACGGAAAAGGAAAAGCAAAAAAAAAAAAAAAAAGAAGCCAGCGACAAACAACAACAAAGCGTCGCGATGGGCCGTTGGGGTTCCCGGACGGGCTGGGGCCAGCCGCCATGCGGGGAGTCTTACCCGTTACCGAAAAAGCCGGCCATTGCCGGTGGAAGCCACCGTGGGCTGGAAAAGGGTCTCAGAGGGGAACGAGTGGGAGGATGGAGCGGAGGAGGAAAGGATTGGCGGTTTTGTGTGCGGAGATTTGGGGGGTGGATCAGGCCAGGTGACCTGGAGTCCCTGGAGATTGGGTGGGCGGTAACAGAGGGCAATTGGGGCATTGCCGGGCTCCGAAGCTTGCCGCACACAGCTCCCCGGCTACACTACGAGTACCTGGTACACTGTGAATAGCCTCAAAAGTACGTCTGTACCTGATTCTTGCTTCTCCCTTTCCATTACGCCTCCCCTTTAGAAATCATCTGCCGTGATGTGGAATAGGTTGGATCTGTCCTCACCCTCATTATCGTATCTTCTGCCTACCAGCGTATCCAGTATCCAGTTCCGTCGCCGTCCAGTACGTACCACGAGAAAACTACATGTACCTCCCTCGCCCGTCTTCTTCTTTTCTCGCCTGTCCCAGGCGCTTCGCCCAAATCTACCAATCCCGGAGGTGGACCCATTCTCAAGGTTATGTCAAACGAAGATATCAAGCAAGCACATTTTCCCCAGCCGTCCTGATGCCGGTTCCGGGGAGTATAAAAAAAACGAGAGGGGGTATGTCCAAACAATGCAATGAAAGGGAAAAAAGCGATAAGGTACCGGTAGTAGGGGATCATTCGTGACGGGGGGAGAAGGGGGAAAATTCCCCTTCCCATCGCGGGGGTGTAGTGACCATAAAAAGCACAAAACAAAGAGAAGGGAAAGAAAAATCCAAGTGCAACCCGCGCCGACCCGAGCTCCTTTTCTCCCTCCGCGAACTTCGCCAGCCGTTGTCCTCCTTCCATCTAAAACACACTACCCTACGAGGACGTCTCCTCTATAGGAAGTTTGTGAGCCAAGGGACGAGCGCCCTGATGCATTGCGTTAGTTACTCGTACGAAACCCACACGAGGTCAGAGATGGTCCACTTACCCAACTGCCACTGTCGCGCCAATGCCCAGCAGGGCACGGTTCTTGGCCTTAGCTTTCCGCACCTCCACCTCCGTCTTGACCTTCTTGGGCCTGGGCTCCTCCTCTTGGGCCTCCTTCTCGCCGTCTGCCTTCTTCTTCTCGGCCTCTTCTTTCTCGCCCACAGAGATATCCGCAGCCTTACGCTTGCTCTTCTTGCCAGAGGGTTTCTTCTCCTCGGCCTTCTCCTCGGCCTTCACCTCGGTGTTTTCCTCGGCCTCCTTCTCCTCGGGTTTATGGCTCTGCACCATCTCCTTTGCCGAGTCGATCATCTTGGCGATCTCGTCCGCGCTCGGGGGCTCGCCAGCAGTCGGGAGAGGAACTTCCACCTCGGTGGTGGTGGTTTTGGTCTCGACGCCCTTGCGGTTCTTGGTCACCTCCTCGTTCACCTGGACCGTAACCTTGGGATCCTCTTCCCTTGGCTCGAGAGTCACCTGGGGCTCGAATTCTGTCGTCTTCATGACGATATCATTCTGCTTAGTTCCGTTGACCTTCTCATTGGCCGCCTCGACGGTCTCGAGCTTGGCCCTAGTGGTACGCTTGCGAGGCGACGCGGTCGAGCGCTTCGAGCCCTTGGTTGGGCTGGTGGATCGGCGAGAACGGGAGCTCCGGGAGGGGGTGGGCGGCGCGAGAGCAGTCTTGCCCGGCTCGTACTTGGGAGGAGCCGCAATCTTGGGGGGAGAGGCCTCGCTGTTGCCGCTTGTCGTGTTGATGGGCGTGTTATCAAGGAGCGCGCGGATCCAGATGCCAATGTTATACTCCTCAGCTAGCTCGAGGGCCTGCGCGGGAGGAATCCAAATGTTGCCAGCCGTCTCCTCGGGACTTGTAGTCGGGAGGGACTTGATATACTTGCGCTCTGCCTCCTCGTCGCTGGCCTCGGCGTAGGGGAAAGTGGCCTTGAACATGCCGGTCGCCGAGATGTACCCGTCGAAGCTTCGGCGCATCAGGAAGTAGCTGTTGGGGCTGGACTTGAAGATGCCAGAGACGATACCCTTGGGGAGGGGGGCACGCAGGTGCGCATAGTCGAAGGTGGCGCCGAGCGCGTTGGTCTCACCCTCCTCCCCATTAGCATTGACCATCTTAGGAGTCAACTTCGTCTGGCCGAGGCGGCGGCGCGCGACAAGGTCGGCATCTGCGAGTATGTGAGCAACGGTGAGAAATCCAGTAGGACAGGTAGAAAGGGCGTCGTACAGTCGTGCTTCGACTCGACCATCAGAGGGTTTGACTTCTCGGGGAGAGTTCGTTCGGTAGGTGCCATTTTTGATGATGGCAGACTTTCGTCGACCTGAAGACACGAACACACTGGTATGCGAAGCGGCTAGGCGCAGCAATGATCCAATGTCAAGTGCGCGTGCACGAAAAGCGTCAAAAACGGACTACTAGAGCGGGGAGGGCGCGTCAGCGTCGCGATGCAAAGAAAAAGCAGCCTGAGTAGGGAGATTGGGCGTACAGGATCCAACGGTGCGGATGCAGAGAAGCAGCGCGGCAGGCTCAATACAACCGAAAACGATATGCGACGACGTGAGACGGAAATCGCGGAAGGCCGAGCGATCGACGTGTCGAGGTCGGCGGGTGCTGTTTTGCGTCGCAGTGCCAAGGGGCGGTCCGTGATCGTGGGGAGGAGGAGAAGAAAAAGGGCGACGAGACGAGATCCCAGTCGTGGTCGCGATGGAGGGCGAGCGAGAGGCGCGCAAATTAGGTCGTGGGTTAGCGTCGAGGGATCCGGCGGGCTTTTCTGGGGGCGCCTGGGTGATGACCTGGCGCGACCAGGTCAGGGCTGTGGTTTGGCGATGGGTGGTACTTCAATCCGCATACTTTTACAGCCTGTGCAGATGTACCTGGTAACTCTTGGTACGCTCGGAACATTGACAGGACACCTTCCCCCTTTAAGGCGCGCGCGACTTGGGTGGGAGCCAAGAGAGGAAGGGCCCACTTCCGCTTCCGCAGCGTGTTGGCAAGTCGGCTGAGCGGGCAAGAGCTCCCGCACACCCCGTTGCGGCCTTCCCGCACTTTTGGCGCCAGCAGACGGCCCCGTACAGCGCCCCTTGCGCTCCAGTTCCCCCTGGGTTGCGGTTTGCGACTCAAGGTTCCAGGTTGGTTGGCGCTGTGCAACCCTTCAGCCCCCTTGTCTCCCACGAGTCCTCGATCGCTGGTGTTTGATCGCCCGCAAACTGCCCCAGCGTTGGCGGAGAATGCTTGGATGCCTGACCGCCCATTTCTGTCTCCCAACCCCCAGGAGTTCATTGTCAGCAACGAATGGCAGTGCTCCAAGTCATCAATAAGCCCCATCGAACGGTAGTCGACCACTAGGAGGACACCCTCAACTGATGAAGCTTTTGGGTGCAGAGGTTCGGAGCTGAGGAATTCCTCCGATGCTTGGGCTCCAACGATGAGCAGAAGAACTGGGCGTTGCCCTACCCCCATCTTCTGTACCACTCCCCAGGTCGACGCCCATGTGGTCGCTGTCCAACCGTGACCGTGACCGTGTGAGACGCCAGGTCGTCTCGGCCCCTCCCGATCCCAGCATCATCTTGGCCCCAGTGGTACTAACGAAGTACCCAAAGCCATTGAATGATTGCATACGTCCGTAGGAAGACCCAAATTGGAGAAGCCAGGCCGACACGACACAAGCTTTCGCACTGACGGTGGTGGACAGCAATATAGGGTAGGTCATGGATTGGGACCCCGCTGCAACTTGTGCGGTCTGAGAATGAGGTTGCTCCTGGTTCACCTCCACTGGAGACTGATAAGGTCGTTGGCATTTTCTTTTCTTTTCTTTTCTATTGTTATTCAAATGTCATCATTGACCACAGGGTCGAGCTGCCCGGGGATCATCGCGCATTAGGATGACTTACAAGAGTACCTAGTAATTATGGGTTAATCGTTGGCCATGGAACAATTGAACACCGCCAGTCTGTCTGTCCGCGCCCCCGCCAAAGCAGCACACGAAACAGCCCCGACTCAATAGACGTGCCTGGGCGTCCGGTGAACACCCCCTCAATGGGGCTCCTCACCACGAACCAGGTCCTCAGTGCACCTGTGTGTCCAATCACACAGCAACCCGGATCAGGAACCCCACCAGGGGACCCGGCTGCCCCTCCAACATCACCGCCGCATCCACTGTCATCCAGACCAGCTTCCCCCATCTCCCCCCAACCCCCCTCTCCTTTTTGCATCTCTCTGCGCCAACTCTGCGTTTTTAATACTTGCTGTCGATTCTTAACTCTTGTTGCTTTAATAACTTCCCAACATGGCGTCTAAGGCTCACGATGATGATACTATGCCCGAGGAGACCCAGGGCTACAAGCTCTCCCAGCCAAAGCAGAGCTTGGCCGAGTATCAGCAGATGGGTACGTAAGACGGTCGTTATAGGACAAGCTGCCACTATGAGACTCTCAATGTCCACCGTCATAAGCTCCCTTGAACATTATCCTTGGACACAAACATCGAAAGAGCTGCTATCCCGCCCTGCTCAGACCTCGCCAGTCTCTCCGCCAATTGCTAACACAACCCCCCCCTCCTCAGATGCGAACGACGAGTCCCTCCAGCGATACAAGGAATCCCTAGGCCTCGGCGGTGGCACCCCGATCTCTGACCCCAACGACCCCCGCGTGTGCATCATCCTGTCCTTGACCATGGAGTCGCCCGGACGCGACCCCGTCACCATCGACCTCTCCGAGCCGGGCAGCGAGAAGACGCTCAAGGACAAGCCCTTCAAGATCAAGGAGGACGCCAAGTTCACCATGAGCGCCAAGTTCAAGGTCCAGCACGAGATCCTCAGCGGCCTGCACTACGTCCAGGTCGTCAAGCGCAAGGGCATCCGCGTCTCCAAGGACTCGGAGATGATTGGGAGTTATGCGCCCAACACCGATAAGCAGCCCACCTACATCAAGAGGTGTATGTTTTTTTTCTCTTTTTTTTCCGCCGAAAATAATCATTCCCACAATTCTCTCAGAGACACCCCAGGGCAGTGGATATGTGCTAATAGTTACTACAGTCCAGGAGGAGGAGGCCCCCTCAGGCATGCTCGCCCGCGGCCACTACAACGCCATCTCCAGCTTCGTCGACGATGACAAGAAGACACACCTCCAGTTCGAGTGGAGCTTCGACATTGCCAAGGACTGGTAAGCGGGGGAGGAAACATCTTTTCCTGACACGCCTTGACCGGAACTGGTGGTCTACGACATGAATTACGAACTACATATTATTGGGAAAGAATTATTGGCGGTTCACTTTTCTCTAGCAAAAATATCACAAAGCACATGAGATTTCTCGCAAAGGGGTTCATCACCGAGGGCCAAACATATTTGGACAAGAACAAAATTACCGGTAGCATTCCTTTGCCATGCATGTCTATCAAGTTCCATCCGTACAATATGCACCTACTGGTGTTCCCATGAGTCTGATGTTTGGTCGCTGTCCACCTATGCGCTTACAAATGCGTGCATACCAGTGCCCTACAAGAAGTAATCGGGAAGCGCCGTCCCATCCGCGGCCCTCTCGCCGCCTTGTTGTATATCCTTATGCTGGTCATTCTCCGGCGCCGCAGCAAAGACGTTGAAGAAACGCTCGCCGTGCAGGCCAACCTCCAGCACACTGGCCATGTTGCCGCACCTGTAGCAGTAATTCGGCGCGCTCCAGACCGTGCTCAGGCGGTCATCGTACAGGATCTGGAACCCCTCCTGGCACAGCTGGTGGGCGCGGAGGATGTGGCCCATGCCGTTGACGGCCAGGAACTTCTTGACCACCTGCGCGCCGAATGTGTAGCCTGCGCCGCGCGGCGATAGCGAGAACTCGTCTCGTTCGGGATCGGGATCGGACCAGACTAGGTCGGCCATGGGTCCCTCGTGGGGGATCTCGCGGAATCGGTCGATGATTTTGATTTGGTCGATGGAGTGTATGGAGGGTGAGAGGCCTATTTTCTACTGTCAGCTTGAACCTACCCGGAGAGGCGTGTGGCGCACGCGGGATACTCACCTCCGTGGACACAGAATATCTGATTGTCAATCACAACGCTCAGAGTCAAAAAGTCGAACATGTCGGTAAAGTAATGCCATACATTGGCGTTCCCATACTTCCTCGAACACTCGGTGTAGAAACCATACGACTGGGTGACGCCGCGCGACTCGTGGTTGCCGCGGATCAGGTGCACGCGGTTAGGATACCGCAGCTTGAGGCAGACGAGGAGGGAGATGGTCTCGACGCTGAACATGCCACGGTCGACGTAGTCGCCGAGGAAGAGGTAGTTTGTGTCCGGGCAGTAGCCGCCGATCCTGAATATCTCGATGAGGTCGAAGAACTGCCCGTGGATGTCGCCCACGACGGTGACGGGCGCGGCGACGTGGACGACGTTGCTCTCGCGCATCAGCAGCTCCTTGGTCTTGGCGCATATCGCCTCGATGACGGATTCCGCGAGGAGCTCTTTCTTGTAGAGGCGAGCTATGCACTCGTCCAGGTCGACAGACGCTGCGGGGGGAAATTTTGGTCAGCGAACGCTCGCCAAGGCAGGGCGCGGGCGGGATTTGGCTCACATGGTAGGCCTGGCATCGTGGCCAAGGTGGGAGGGGTATCGAACGGGTATCAAAAGAGAAGCTTGATCGTCTGAAACGGCGTGGAGGAGTCACCTGCGGGCCAGCCCAGGTGGGTTGTTTGTCGTTACGGCCGGCCGGGGTTGCTGCTGCTCCAAGCGAAGGCTGTGACTGGAGAGGGGCCGGCTGGAAGTGCCAACATGATCGGTCGGGTCCGGGAGCTCGTGTTCACATTGGCACCTTGGTGAAGCCTGTCGATGGAGGGATGTGTGGTGTGCAGGAAGGAAGGGTGGGTGGTTAGTGGTCAGAAGAGCTGAGGTGGTGATGGTCGGCGCAAATGGAGCTCCGAGCGAGCCAGGGTGGGCGGTGTCACCTCCAGCTGCAGGGCCTTCTTGGTGGGGGCATCTGGGAGTGGCAACTCCAAGTGACCCCCAGGCATCCGCAGTACGTTTATAAGATACCATGAAGCAGCCAGGCGGGCCTTACGCGTACTATCTGGTACTTTGACGAATTGTTGGACGGAACGCGTGGTTGATGTCAGGCTCTGGCCAAGGTCAATCATTTCAATTTGATGAGACTTCGGCTTCCCGCCGTACGCTCGCAGTCATAGAAGTAGATATATCACATTTCTACATCTAGCGACTGGACCGAGGGTAAGGGCTTCCAATACGGAATAGAAATTCTAAAACAAATCTGTGTTGTGTCTGTTATTTACTGATCGGAACAAGTGCACAGTTGAACATGAGACGATTTGTTACCTAACCTTCTTGGAAGGCATTTTCTTTATTACCAGATGGATACTTAGGTACCTATATCGGAGATGCTGAGTCAGAATTGGCCCCCAAAAGCTCCCGTCTGGGACGCGACTGGTTCGTGCACAGCAGCGTCACGTGGATGGTTCTACAGTACCTAATGTGCAACATGGTCAGGGAAGCAGCCGCCTTCCACGACTCTGACTTCAGCCCGGACTTGATCAATCATCATGTTCACAACATCGAGCTTTTCGCTGTGACCTCCAGCTTCAGACGGCGGTATGCGAATACAGACCGTCTTATATTGCCTACGGAGGACCGGGGAAGCCGCTTTTCGATAGCGGACGGCTTTCTGGGCGCCGGTAAGTTGAGTACTCGGACAGCCATCTTGAGCTTCTCACACGACCTTTGGGGGGCATCAACTTAAGGACGGTCCTAACTCGTCGCAGAAGCCAGAGATAGGATCTGGACTCTTTAATAGAGGGGTTTATCAAAGACGGTCCTCACTCTGCCGCCAACACGCGGTAGTCATTATCCATTCATTCCTCAGGCGAGGCACCTCTACAACCGGCAGGCGGAAGAACAGCGTCGCAACCAGCATCGCTTTCGCCTATTCCGACTCATTTCTATCTCATTTGGGAGCCCTTCTTATAATTATTGGAGTGAGACCTTGCGCAGGCGAACATGGCGGACACCTCCGGGGGGTACGGGCTTCGGCCTGATGAACCACAATGCTACAACTGCGGCACCATGGGTCACTGGGCCGTCGCTTGCCCCGAGCCAACGAGACAGACTCCTGCGTAAGTGTGAAACTGTGATTCGCTACCGGCGTCCAATGTGGGCTAACTTTGTGTGGCACACAGCGGATTGGAGGCGTGGAGGAATACGTCTCATGCCGCGGCACATAGCCATCATCCCAAGGACCATCGAGGGAGCCAGAAGAAATCCAGAGGCCCCATAATCACTCGATATGCGCCGCCTCAAGGACAACCTGCGAGTTATCCGCCCAATTCTGGACACTATGGCTCAAGCCAATATCCGGGCGCGTCTCACTATCCACCCGCTCAACCGCCACCGCCGCCGCCGCCGCCACAGACCTCACATTATCCTCAGCCGCCTCCTCCTCCTCCTCCGCCTACTTATGCTTCATATTCCAACCCCCAGTACTCATCCGGATATAACCACCCACCTCCATCTTACTCTCCACAGTCTGCTCCTCCCCCAGGTTATGGCACAACACCGCCGGCTCCTCTGCCCTCGCGTCCAGATTATGGGGCTCCTCGACCCCCACCCCCGCCCCATTCTTCAGCATCTCCATATCCGCCGTCATATGACTCATACACACCGCCAATTCCGCCAGGAGCTCCCCCGGGCCTTAAACCTGCTCATATAGGACCGCCTCCAAGAACTCCTGGCGGGCCACCGGTTCCGAATGCATCTGGCCATGGGCGAAGCCCATCACGGCCACCAAACCCCCGATCGCAGTCGTCTCGCCTTCCAAAGTCTCAGAAAAAGGGCCACCAACCACCGAATCGTATCGTCAAGCCTCATGGGACGGTTTCTGCACCGCCGAAGGGCCTTGGCCTGGGCATCATGACACCCAGTGAAAGGGTGGTGCACGGTCTTCCCCCAAAGCCGCCGGCCCCTATTAAAGACCGGCAAGATACGCGACGTGATCATCGAAACAATAAGAAGAAACAGGACCAGCCGAGAGGAAACCGCGATAATAGGCACAGGGACCAGTCAGGCAATAGGCGGTCATCAAACCACAAGCAAAATCGGCATGGCCGTCGTCACAGCTCCCAGGGCCAGAACGTGCCAAAGCCGTCTCCATCACGGCAGGACAATCCTGAGGAAGAAGGCACTCGGGCTGATGGGGATCGTGAGATGAGCGCCCCCAGATCTGAACAGACACGTGAGAGCGGCGAGACTCGTGTTACCCCTGATAAAGCCCAGACATCCGAAAGGGAACCCGAACAGGTAAAAGAACAAGCTCCGACGAAGGCTGATGCCAACGACAACTTCGAGTCCCCATGGGAGGCAGACGCAATCTTTGCGGAACCCGAACCGACACATCCGCCTGACGAAGTCGGACGACCACTTCCCTCAACCTACACCGAAGACGTCGTTCTGCCTAGGAAGTGGGACTCCAAATGCATCGAGTCTGAATACTTCAACCCCGACAACCTCGAAGAGTTCACAAGACCGATCCATGAGACCAAATATTGGCAAGACATGGAGTTCGATCCCGCTTTTGTCCGAGGCGGCAAATTTCCAAACGGAGAGCTATTGCGGGACTTCCGATGGGAGAATGGCAACCCGGAGCAGGAGACTGCCGTTCAAAAACGTCCGAAGGATGATGACCACCAACGCAATGAATCGCCAGCACAGGGCAGACGGGGATCTCACGACGGGTCTTTGAAACGGAAGAGGTCTCCCGATACACCACCTGCCAGCTCGCGGGGTCGGAAATACCGGGACTCACCATCTCGAGAACGCCGTCATTCGAATGGTCGAAGGGATCGCCGGCTATCGGAGACCTACCGCCCAGATGCAAGCCGCTACGATGACCGTCCTCGCGGCCGCTCCACGCTGAGGGATTCAGAACCGAGGCGACGACCTTCACCTGATTCTCGCTCCATCTCCCCTGCATCTTCACGATCGTCTGGATTGGATTCCCTTGACAGGGAGCTTCTTGGTATAGAAACCAAGGACAAGGACCAGCTTGAGGAGGGCAGGAGCCGGCAAGAGACTGAGAAAGCATCAAAACCCAAGCGCCGCCGTGTTCAGCTTGACTCGGCGTATAGGTAAGTGTTTGGCCATGCCTATGCATCTTTGAACTCGTCTGACTCTGAAGCAGCCGCCGGTGGTGAGGAGCGGTTTCAAGGCCTGGCCTTGCATCCCCGACTGGATACAGAGCTCCGCTAGGTTTCCGGTAATGCGGGCAACTGTTTTCTCTTATCGTTCCTCGTTTCGCTCCGGCCTAGCTCTGTTCCGTTATTCTCTCGCTACCCAAGTCGCGCCGCACGTTCGCCTCTACTAGTAGTAGCCTTGGGAGGACTCGGTGGGCATGGCTACTGTGACCAATTTTTTGGTTTGCACCCAATTTCTGCTTTTCATACTGGTTTGGACTACTCCGGCGTTATCTGTCCACGAACCCCGTTTGCTTTGCTACTCGCCGCTGCACGCGGACTCCTTCACGATCTCCATGACACATCTTCCGGTCTTTTCTCTTGTTTTCTTCAATCACGAGCTGGCGCTTGGTCATATGCTGGCGTTGTTTTTCTGTCATAGAGCTCGCCTACATTACTCGTGCCCGATACAAACAATTGCATCCACACACTTCCGGGCCTGTTTCCTCGGGGACTCTACTTTGAGAAACCACCGGGATGTGTTCCCCTTTTCAACAAACAACTCTCAAACCTCCATCGTCACATGTCTCTCCGTAAGCCGGTACATCCCAGCCCCTCGTCATCCCCGTCATTCACCCGCACAGTTAGACCAACGCGCTCCAGTCGCCAGTCCCCTCCAGCTGCCTTGAGCGGTCGCCTAATATCTGGCCCCTGCGCTGTGCCCAATGCCCATGTCCTCAGCAGACACGGTCTCAGAGCGCTCGAGTCATGAGCTCCGGGTACCCGCGTGACATCGCCAGGGATGTTCCCTGTTACCTATGCGGCGCAAGTGCGTCCCATCTCCAAGGTCGTCCATTGCTCTGCATGACCCACTTTGGGTACAACTACCTATTACTCGTACCACACTCCCCGTATCACGTATTCACTTCAACACAAACATCCGATGTTATCGTCACAGGCTATCCGACAAGGCGTGGCGAGCCTTAAGTCACTAACACCTCTAGAGCGGACCGTGGGTGTTTTCTGAAGCGATACTTTTACGGGCAATACCTCGGAACTCAACGGGTGCGAGCGCGTGTTGAGCACGACCTGAGACTTCATAGGTACAGTATGGAAAAGTATACCGATGTCGTTACTTGTGCAAGGTAGGTAGGTATTGAAGGCGGGCTCACCACAGCTCATGCAAACGCGAGAGGGGATATTACCCGTCATGAGACATAAGACCCCCTCTGACCCATAGCCACCCACCACTTCGAACCCCTGAACAAAGTTAAGAAAAAAGAGTGGCAAGTATATCCTAGTAGCAAAGCGTCCGTCCCTTGGGCCAAAACAAGCAAAATATATCACTCAGACGGGGGCGCCAGTAACTTCTCTGATTCAATAAAGGGGTTTTAGTGATCAACATCATTGACTAGGTCGCACTTCCACTTGGAAGTACGGCGAAGAATGGTCCCCATGCCGGAAACAGGCGATAGGGTCGCTATTGTCTACGGCTGGGTATACGGAGCCCTCGGAGCCTCTGCACGTCATCCGCCACCGAGATATCCCATACTTCTTCAAGCGCAGCGCCAAGGCGGCGCTACTTAGTGGTGTGCTGCCATGCAGGGGGCATGGTGCGCAGATCTCCCGCGTTGTGTGGCTGCAGATCAGGGTCAAGTCAAGGAACATGCTTAACTACTATACCTACCGTAAAACATTCTACGAGTCTAAGAGTCTGCCAAAAAGGCCAAATGGGAGAGTTAGCTACTGTATTATCATTACTTTACACCACTTGCCCCACATCTTGCCTCATTCTCCTCTCCAAGATCCTCCTTCTCAACTCTCGCTAGTATGCCCCTTTTTTGGCCCTCCACGCCAATACTGAAAAGACGTAACGCACTCAACACCTAAATCCTGTACCGGAACAAGCGCTAACAGTAAGAAAGCGATCAGACAAACCGAGCAGAACGACGCATCCGAAATGAAAATATTCTATCAAACGATCAAATTATCAAACCCCAATCCCTTTAGATCCTGCAGCCAGTTCACACCGTCAACGCCGGGTCCTGCCGCGTCTTGGAGCTGCCATGTCGCCTTGAGCATCTCTATCGCGGTGAAGATGTACCCCCACCGAAAGCGGGTCCAGATGGCGAGCAGGCGCTTCATCATCCATGTGCGCTTCTCTGCGTCGCGGGTTTCAGCGCCGGCGATGAACGTAGGCCATGAAGTGGCTTTGAAGAACGTGTCCTCTTCCCCAACGGCAGAGAGGTGCGCCAAGATGTCTTCCACAAGGAAATCGGCATCGACAGAGCGCACAGAGCGTACGAGCGGTAGGGCCTGAAGAATATATAGACATGCGGCAGAACGATGGGCCGAGGCAATGTGGATCCGGCTCTCTATGTCAGTGACATTCGGACGACCTTGAAGACTCTCAGCCCAGGCATTGATGTCGAAGGCGAGAGCTTGATCTATGAGGGCCAGGGCTTCATCAGCCGCGGGGAGAGACCAGTCGGTGCTGGAAGGCGTCTCGTAGGAAAGTTGAGAGGCGACGAGAATGATTTTGAGAATTTCCGGCGGACAAGAGAGGTAGCTGCTGACTTCGACGCGCTTCATCACAGGAAGAAGCTCGAATGCATATCGCGCAATACGGGCTGCTAGACCTCCAGACGAGAGAGTCGAACCGAGAATATGGTATCTGGACGTGTAAGTCATAGGGTGGGCAACAGAAAGCGGGACACATACATGAAGCAGTCCGCAATGACCGTATCACGGAGCATCCTGCTCGATGCCGGTGTAAGATTGTCCGGGGTTAGCAGGGCCATTATGCTCGCTGCTCCTTCAAGGTGGGTTTTCCATCCACGACTACGGTCCTTATCGAGATCAATCAAGTCAAACTTGATGAAAAAGTGCATGGCGGCAAGGGCCACCTCGCTTCCGGCAGGGTCGAGGGTATCCAACACCTCTCGGAGGTGGCCCATGGCCTTCTGCTTGGCGGTGAGCGCATCGATGAGGGCCTGGCGGGAGACGAGGTCCTTGGAGCGAAGCTGAGCAAGATAGCCGCCAGGATCTGAGAGCCCAGTCGGTATGTCGGTGATGGGGCGGAAAATATTGGACCAATGGATCGCCGAAGTCGCGATGAGGATCTGCAGGAGCAACGGGTGCTTCTTTGTCAAGGGAACAAGCTCACGGAACGGGTTGTTGTTTGGCTGGTCCCGGGCAACGAGATCTTGGCAGACACGTTCGGCGACTGAAGATGAGGTGAAGAATGCATTAGCGTTGCGTTCGGGCTGAGTCGAGACCGGAGTCTGTAGAGGTAATACAAGAACATGCGGGTAGGTGCAGTGAGACGACGGCGGGACATGGACGATATGTAGAAGGGGGGTTTAAGGAGGCTTAGGCATAGCTTGTATGCCTAAGTAAGAAGTGACTGAGCGTGTAATATGCATGATCGAAGGGCTCAACGGAAAAAAAGCTTCAACATGATAGGGGTGCCATCGCCAGACAGGTCACCTGGCTCTTGGGAAATTTAGTTACTTACAATACGCAAGGTAGTATCGCGAATTGCGGTCCAAGTCTTGGAATACGGGATCGGTGAGGGCTCCTCCGGAGGAGGACGATGGGGCACTGTTCGGCACAGGTTCAGAGGCCGCTGCCGAAGGCGACGCAGGTCGAGAGGCGAAGACGTGCTGGAACTGAGGCTGGGCCTGACCATGATTTGACGGTTGCCGAGAAGGGCCAGCTGCAGCCGATGCGGGCGGAGAAAATGCGCTGAATGATTGGTTTGGGGTGGACGATGCGGTTGGTGGGCTGGAGTTCAGTGCGGGCGACCGGGCTACTCTGCGCCCCGATGACGATTTCACTTTGCCATGCTCATCAATCCCCTGTGTCCAGACGAAGAGCTTGCCATAGCCAAGACATTCCTGGCCCGAGACCACACACTTGTGGCAGGTCGGCCACGAGCGGTCACAGCGCAGGCGGCGGCGGCGACAGTTGTGACACGGCTTGCCTGTTGAGCTGTGCATGCGCATACGCTGGCTTGCGCCGCCTGGCGTAGAGGTGCCCGTTGACGCAGAGGATGGCGCAGCCGATGCCGGTTGCCGAAGCTGGTGCCGACGCTGAGGCTGAGGAATGCAGTGGGACTGTTGGACGGCGGTCGACGGATTGATCGGATTCTGTGAGTGTGAGCTTGGGCCCTGAGAGGGAGATGATACTTGGGCATAAGGTACATACATGAGGGTCGGCTGTTGGGTTGGCTGGCGTGTGCTGAAGCCGTGGTAGGCAAACGGTGAGCAGACGCAGGTGGGGGAGACCGGATGGTCATCACGAGACGGTCATTCTGGCGCAGATGCTGGTCGGAAGAGTTGGGCGGTTGCTGAGTACCCTGCCTGTATTGAAGGTGCTACTCGAGGACGCCAGCCGATAGTCTGAGGTGCGAAGAGAGTATTTGCGATGAGAGGTCGATAGATGTACAGGTGATGGCACCTAGGAATGGGAGTGTGGTAGGAAAAAAAGCTCTGATAGCGATCCAGCGAGGGCGAGGGCAACTGTTAAGGTGACGATGATGATGATAATGGTTTTGCGGCCAGAGGAGGGGGACCCGATCTAGCCCAAGTTCCAGGCCTCGTTCGCTCTTGCCGTTTGCGCGACCGTGGACAGGCCACGTCCTGCCAGGCCCCGAACTATTGGATGACAGCAGTTGAATTTTTTTCAGGAAGGACCCATTGAGTCCCTCCTTCCTCCCTCCCCCCCAGATTCTGAGGGATGCCGATTTCCGCGGCTTTTTGGAAAATCATCATGGTCGTTTGGTCGCGTTTCTGACTTGTCCTTCGCAGCACTCGAAATATATGGGGTTTCCCGAATGACACCTGAACAAATCCCCAGCTTGTCTGCTGTTAGGTGGGCTGCCCGAACGGGAAAGCATCAGACACGGCCTGCAGCCGATGAGGGGCGGAATCTGCAGGTTGTTCTTGCTGGTAACATGCCCAGCAGCCGGTAATAAAGCTTGTCACCGGCGTTCGTACGACCCTATACATGTAAACATGTACGACCCGTACTACTACTGCTAAGTACTAGTAGTAGGTAGTTATTAACTACCAGCACTCGTACACCTCACCTAGGTGCTGCTACCTGTACAGCCTCAGTTTGTCTTCTGCCCGTCTGGCACCCTGCGGTGTTATTCGAGTGTCAACCGCTGGCGTCCTGTCATGCCTGGGGCCTGCCCCCGTCCCCCTTGTCCCGCTCGGTTTGGGCCGTCCATCCACAACTCTCACTAGCGCCGAAACGGGTAATCAGCATTGCATTGGGAATTTGGGACTCTGCGGTACCCTGGCATAGATCACGCAGGGATTGAAGTCACTCGTCCGTGAACCTCCAGTTCGCCTTGACTATTACCAATTACTAGCTACCTAGACATACAGTTCGAGTACCGTCTAATATTAATACTAGCGCGATCCATCAGCAGGGTTGGAGTCTTCATGGCATCGCAGCATGGTACTCCCTAGAGTGAGATGCGTCGTGTTGAACGGACGCCGTCCTCGGGGCCCGGATGACAATATCCATCACAACGCGTAGCTTCCCTTTCTCAACTCAATTTTTGTCTTGCTGGAGTACGCATGTTAGTTAACATTCGCAAGTTCATACGTTCGCCAACTTATTGTTCGTAAGCTCCATCTTGCGTGCCTGAGCCTCGCGTACGCGATGCCAGATTTTGGCCTCACTGGGGTTTGGTGCTAAAACCGTCATGTTCATCTTTGTCTCATTATCGTTGATGCATCGTGGCTAACTGTACCTGCAATAGCCATCCATATGATCCTCTTGTGATGACTGGCCACACGGCCCTCTCGAGTAGACATTTGGAAACTGAGGAGCAAATGTCCCACCAAAAACCATCGTTCCTGAGTGCAAAGCCCAGTCCCCCATCATTATCATCCGGCGGCCATTCCCACCCAGCATACTAAATTAGTAGAGCACATAGGTTCGAAGTTCTGTACTTGGCGTCGTCCCGAAAACCTTCATAGAACGCTCCACTTGAGTCGAGCCACGGTCACGCTAACTATCCCTCAGCGACCACCAAACATTGATGAGATGTCCAGGTGCGACGCCGTCATCCCGCCCGTCTGACCCTGCTCCATCGCCATCAAGACCTGCCTCATGGCGGATCCGTTCGCTCCGCCTGGAGCCGTACCGTACACTGCCTCGCCAAACATGCGAAGCTGCATCGGGAATTGGCCGTCCCCGTAATGCTCGATGATGTCCGCCTTTGCTACCTTGCGTCGTAAATCGTGCCAGTTCGAAGTCAAGCCGAACTTCTCGCACTCTTCCCTCTTCTGGGCGTTCCACCACGACGGCAGTAGACCGGCACGCTCGACACGATCCAGGAACCAATTGAAACCTTGCGAGCCGTCCTTGGCCCCGCCGTATAAGCTGTCTGCATCGGCCCGGCCTTCCATTTTGTGCATGTCATCCATGCGAAGTCGGTAAGCGTCGATGAGCAGGCCGAACACATCCTTCTCCGACCGGCCGTGGAGCCAAGTGCCGTTGTCCAGACGGGTGAAGGGTTTGGCGACGCCTCCTTCCAAGCCCTTGGGAGGTGATCCATTCGAGTCCGAAGCAGCCCCAGCAGGCGACGAGCTCGCGCCATTGGCTTGTTTGGCGCAGCTCTTCTTGTGGACCTTCCAGTCCGCCTTCTGGCAGTCCCTGGAGCAGTACGGAGTCTTGCTGCATTTACCGCATAGCTTGAGCTGGACCTCGGGCGGCGACTTGTTGCAGGTGGTGCATGCAGAGGCCATGGTGGGATGATGATCGGGGGTGTTTCCCTTAGTGATGATGGGAGAGTAATGAATCTGTGGGCAAGGATATCAGTTTGAAGCCTGCATGAGAATGTGACTTGCGGGATGCAGATGAGCGGCCGCGCAGGAAGGAGGAAGGAAGCAAGGGCGCTGGTCGGGTGAGATGAACTTCATGTTCCCACGAGCTGGACCCTCACCTCACCGCCTTATGCACGCCTTTACCCCCTTCTTTCACCGAGGTCAACGAGACCACCCCGATGCTTACTGTAATCGACAAAATTGGCAACCGCCAAGCTTCAAGTGGGTTATCACTTGTGCCCTTCCCCGATTGCGATTGCAGCCTTAAAGTAAAATGCTTCGCATGTACTAAAGATGCTGAGTTCACCAAATATAATATTAAGCCTCGACGGCCCGTTGTTAAACGTTACAGCCATGAGCGCCACATACCGCACCACATGAACCCTCAGCTGGTAACAATTGGTCTACCTACCTACGAGTCGTAGTTCGCACATATACATATATCTCCAAGGCATTGAGAATGCGTCCATATTCGCTGTCGACAGAAGTCATCAATAAGACGGCGGGGCAAGCGTGATCTCATCCAACGCAGGTCTCTTACATATATCAGTTAATGCATCTAACCATCATCAAGAAACAACAAGCCCTGTTGGCTTAGTGGTAAAGCGTATCACTAGTAATGATAAGATCACTGGTTCGATTCCAGTACAGGGCAATTTCTTTTTTTGAGCTCTTTTGCTCCTTCATGTCGGAGCATATTTCTTTTCCTTTTTATTTTCTTCTTCTTCCCCTTTCCGCCTTACCTCAAGTTGTGCCGATTGGGATGGGGAAACCTGCCGTTTCTTCAGGGAGCGAGGCGGCAAGAAAGAGCGACTGATTTCTCATAATTGACATGTGGGGCAGGCACGCTTTTCCCCTCAAAATCAAGATTCCGCACTTCCCATGGCCATTTATTACTATTTGTACCTGGCCATAATTATAAACAGCTTCTATTTAGCACGCTAAATGATACCTAAGAAACCTTGGGCTCCTCGTGTTTCTTGAATGACGGTCCGCCTGCCGCCCTCTCCTCATCAAACTCATCGGTGCTGTTGGTATCATACGCAACGCGCAATTCGTCAATCTCATCGCCCACCTCCATCCATCGCTCGCTGGTCGCTGGCACGGGGAAGAATTTGCACAGAGTCCAGTACACGCCACTCGAAACGAGGAATCCGCCAAAGAAGTTGACGTTGTAGACGTACGTCGCGCCGATAGGGACCTCGGTGCCCACGGCGCCGGCGAATCCTACAACGTTGATCATAATGCCGGCAAAGTAGGCCACGTAGGCCCGCCAGTGGATGCCAAAGGTGTAGTAGTATGGGCCCGTCTTGCGGCCGTCGTACAGCTCCTTGATCTCGAGGTAACCGCGGCGGACGAAGTAGTAGTCGCAGACCATGACGCCGGCGATGGAGCTCAGGAAGACGCTGTACGCTGACAGATACGTCGTGAACTGGTTGCTGTCGGTGAGGAGGTTGTACGGGCACATGGCCAGGCCGACGGCGGCGCAGATGTATCCACCTCGACGGATGTTGATGAAGCGCGGGAGCAGCGCCGTCATATCGGTGCCGGCGGAAACCGAGTTTGCGGCAATGTTCGTACCGAGCTGTGCGAGCGCGAAGCCAGTGGCAATGACAAAGACGCCGAAGCGCTGCCCGGAACCGCCGTCGTCGATGAACTTATCAAGGAGGTCGAGCGGGTCCCAGATGGCCTCCTCATAGACGACCTGGGAGGAGGACGAGACGATGATGCCGATGAAGGAGGTGACGGCGAAGCCGATGGGGATGGTGAGGAGCTGCGACCACAGCGCATCCTTGGGCTTGATGGCGAAACGCGAGAAGTCGGGAGCGTTGACGATGAGTGTCGCAAAGTTGGCAATGGACGACATGATGCCCTTGATCATCTCCCAGGCGAGGTCGCCGCCGTGGACGGTGTTTCCCTGCTTGACGATGGGACCGATGCCGCCGGCGCGGACGACGGCCCATACGAGGAACGCGACGCCGCAGACGGGGACAAAATATGACTTGACGGTGAAGAGGTGGCGGATCTTGTGGACGGGGAACCACAAGGCGGGGAGCGAGCAGAGCCAGAAGATGAAGAAGGACGCATAGTCGGCGGTGGTGGTGGCCTCGGTCGAGAAGGTGTTGGGGATCTTGTCGCGATCCCACGACAGCCAGATGGAGCGGAGCATGATGTACACGCAATGGCCGCCAATGTACGCCTGAACGCCGTACCAGATACAGGCCATGGCGGCTCTGTTAAAGACAGGCCATAGACTACCCCAGATGCCAAAGGACGAGCGGCCGACGACGGGGAAACCGATGTGGTAGACGGCACCGATGCGACCAGTCAGGACGACGAAGCAGGCGGCGATGGCGTAGCCGAACCAGACGCAGAGCCAGGCCTGCCACCACGACAGGCCGGCGACGATCATGGAGGAGGAGATCATCCATGTGTTGATGTTGAACGAGTCGGCGATCCAGAAGCCGACAAAGTTCCAGGGACCCCATTGCCGGCGGGCCTTTTCGACCGGTTTGAGATCATGGTTTGTGAGCTGCAGTGAGAATTGAGCCCGTCAGTGCTGGTCAAACTCGAGAATAAAAATGAATCGATTTCGGGCGGGGGTGGAGGAAATAATAGTACCAGGAGCTGAGTGCTGGTCAAGCCCGGCTCGGCCTCAACAGCGAGCTTGTCAGCCCAGTGTCCCAGGCGCGAACCGCTTGCCATGGCGGAATTCATTGTCCCCTCTCCCACTTTCTTTTACTCACTCCCGCCTTTCTTTCGGATTAACGAACAATGGGATGATGGTTGCAAAGGGTTCTGGGGTCGGGCCGCGTTCGTCGGACGGGCACGTCGAGCTGTCGGTCGACACCCCTTGGAATGGAGGCGTATACACCAGAGTTTATAACCCGTACCGGTATGTATTTCCCCGGGGAGCGGCGCGCCTCTATCTCGATTTGAAAATAAAGTGCCCAGGAACACCGACGTGGGAGGACGTATCAATGACGTGAGGCAACCTCCCACATTGGCTCGTCGCCCAATGACAATCTCTGACGATCCTCTAATGGAACCAGGTTCCGCCGTCTCGTGCCTGTGATGGGGAGAGAAGAGGCCACCAGCAAGTTTGCCACCGGAGCGAATTGACCGAGGATTTATCGAGGATTGAGCGAGTCTTTAAATACCTATCTTGTGGATGATGATGGTCCACGAACACGGCCCCTTCTCATCATGCTCATCCCGGGGTCCCAGCATGATGGTTGTTCATTTGTCTCTTATCTCTGGCATTACTACAGGTATAGTACTGCTACACAGGTACTTCGATGCAGTGGTTCAGCATGGTGTTCCTTCCCCCCACACGCGCAATCTGGAAGTTAAAGAAGCCTGGGATGGTGTGAGGTTTTCGTGAGAGGGGAGCCATGGGATGGATGGTCGCAGGGCGTGGCGGCGGTGCCGTGACTGGCACTCCATACTGTACGGTACGGTACGCGACTGGAGCATTTTTCCAGATCTTCAGCACCTGAGGATCTGTTGGTGTGGCTGAATGGAGGTGATAAGGCTGCTGGGGAGCCAATGACGTCGGTGGTTGCCTACCTACCTACTGTTGAGGTAGCTCTGACCCTGGCTGTTCGCGGGGTTCGTAGCTGGGATCTGGATCCGGAAACGGGTTTCTTATCTCCAACATGCCTGTGCCGCTTCTGCAGGTGGCCATGAGCACAGAGCACCTGATAGCGTGCCTAGGTATTCCCCGCGTTTGGGAGAAAAGCATTACTTGATGCCATCGAGTCAATCACCCTTGAGAGACACGAGGCCATTTGGCCCGCGGGCCATTCAGGACATTCCTGCGGATTCGTCGACCATCGCCTAGACCCTTGGAATAATATACAGTATTTATCTCTTTATATCTTACTATCTGTACATGCGTAGCTGATAGGCATTGCCCGCGGCTTGTCAGACGATCCCTTCGCTTGCTAGTGCTGCAGCCGCCCCGTCTAAAACAAGATCCCACCGCCCTCATGGAATCGCTAGATATAAACAATTCTCCCGCAGCACTTATATTGGTCGTTGTCGCCCCGGAATTCCGTGCGGTTGAGAGATATTGGCAGCGGGGACTTAAATAGTGCCTGGTGCCAACTCTACCGTTTGGGTTTGTTCCTGTCCCCGAAGCCCGGGAGGGTTCCATCCTGATTCGTTCTGGGGCGTGGCACCATGGCATGTGCAACAGCCATAAGTTAAGCCTCTGGATTTGCAATCGTTACGGGACCTGCATTTTCTTGGATGTGCCGCCAGTTGCATGTGGTCACTACCCTACACCGACATACTAGTTAGAAGACTTCATATGGATGTCGTGAACTACCAGTATGAAAGGTCGTTGCAGAAGCTATCGTAAGCCGTCGGTGAATGACAAGTTTTACCTCTTCCAATGCCTTTCCCCACATCTTGGTGAGCTGCCCGCTTCTAGAGGCCATGACGTCTCGTATCCGTTTAACGTCCATCCGTAATCAAGGCTTTGACCTGGGGGACTGGGCAACGGTATTCGGGACTTTCCGAAAAGATAATTAGAGGCCCCGAAACAAAAAAAAAAACGCCCAAATCTCAATGATAAATTGGGAAGTCGTCCGAACGACAAACATTTTGGGGTCCCGGATGTGACCTTAGGGCCAGCTGTTGGCACACCGACGATCGGGCCGTGGAACCTGATTTGACCTCTCGACGTAACACAAGTACGTACTGGTAGCTCGAAGGTGTTAGTGCAGGGCTCTTAGGTTAGCGGGGAGACTACCGCCGGCCCGGTTCAGCCCCAAAAAGGCCATGTGTTTTGGGGTTTGAAATTCATTGCACCGATAATTCCAAAATTGCATCATGGATACCTAGAACCTATCGTTGATGTGTCAGGCCGAAGACCTCGAGAGGTGGGACAGCCCTAAACTGCCCCGCGCGACGAGCCATACAGACGGATTCTGCCCCGCGGCAGGGTGCATCCCGGCACCTGGGAGTTTTCGTTTCTCTCGCGGCCCCGCGCCTGGAGCTGCTCACCGCCTTCCCAGCTGGTCCCTCCTCACCACCCATCTCCTCCTTGTTGACGTCTTCCCCCACCGCCATCAACGCGTTAGTCCAACATTTTTCCTGCCACTGTCCACGAGAATTCACACGACCTTGTCCTCTGTGCGTGTAGTCATCGTTTGACATCGTGACTGCAAAAATGGAGGACCAGCTCGTCCAGCTGCTCTCAAAGACGCAGCTCCCTGACCGGGAACCGCGTGTCCGGGCCGAGCAGGAGCTCAAGGACGCCTCTTCGAATCCCGCATTCCCGACATCTCTCGCCAACATTGCCGCGCATACCTCTGTCGAGACCAATATTCGCCAGTCCGCCCTGACTACTCTGCGGCTCTTCATCGAAAGCAACTGGTCGCCCGACGAGGACGAATCTCCGATCCCCATTTCCGATGAAGCCAGGTCCCAGCTCAAGCAGACCCTCCTGGACCTGGTCCTGAGCACCGAGGGAGACCGCAAGGTTAAGATCTCCACGAGGTAGGACTCCCCCCAACTCTACGCCGGTTGCAGGAGACGAGACAATGCTTCGACTAACCTCGACCATCTAGTTACGCGATTGGCAAGATTGCCATCTACGACTTCCCCGACCAGTGGCCGACCCTCTTGCCCAGCATCCTCAACGTCATCCCCACGGGCAACGATGCACAGCTCCACGGTGCCCTCAAGGTATTGGGCGACCTCGTCGAGGAGAGCTTGAGCGAGGACCAGTTCTTCTCCATGGCACGCGACATTGCCCGCACGCTCACCGAAGTCGCCCTCAACGACAATCGAAAGCCAATCCTGCGCGCCCTTGCCATCTCCGTTTTCCGAGCAACATTTGAAATGATGGACATGATCAAGGAAGATCATGGCAAGGAAGTCAAGGCTTTCGCCGAGGAGCTCCTGCAGCAGTGGCACCCGTTCTTCCTCACGGTGCTCCAGTCACGGCTGCCAGAGGCAGACCTCAGCGCTGGCTCTCAGCCCGAGACCTGGAGCCACATAATCTCCCTCAAACTGCAGGTCGCCAAGACTCTGCTTCGCATCCGCCGCGTGTTCCCTAGCGTCCTCCTACCCCACAGTACGACCTTGTTCACTGCTGTTTGGGAGGAGTTGACCGTGCTGCAGGGCCCGTACGAGGAATTATACATCAAGAACGACTTCCAGGGCCGGTTGGAGGACGCCGACAACATGCCCTATACCCTGGACCTCCTTATCCAGGAGTACCTGGATTTCCTCAACCAATGTTTCCGGGCCGCCCCTGTCCAGGCGGAATTGGATGGTCAGCTCAAAGCTCACGCATCAGGGCAGGACGTGCCATGGATGATGGATATCATGAAGATGCTCGTGTCTTACTCGCGTGTCACATTGGAGGAGGCGCAGTTGTGGGATATTGACTGCTCCCTCTACCTGGCGGAGGAAACGTCGGTCAGCGCCAACTACACCGCTCGCATTGCTTGCAGCGACCTCGTGGTCAAGATGGGCGAGTGGTTTAACCAGAAGACGGTCGACGGTCTATTTGGATACACGAAGACACTATTTCCCGGCGACGGCACCTCTTGGCGGGACCAGGAAGCTGCTCTATTCCTCTTTGTCATGCTGGCAGGCGACTTCCACGATCTCGATAAGCCGATTCCCGATGAATATTCCGCAGCCTATCTCGAATTGATTGACTTCGCCATCAATCGACCCGAGGACGAGCCTCTCCTGCGTGCTCGTGGTTACCTGCTGGCGGGTATGCTCTGCCGCACGTACCCCGCGCCGCCCTCGTTGCTGGACCGCATCATAGCCTCCATCACTCAAGAGCAGGCCGAAGTTGCCCAGGTTGCCTGCGTCAAGGCCGTCGAGAATCTCATCAATGCGCAGAAGGTGACGCCTGACCGACAGGTTCCTATAATTAAGGCTATCGAGCAGTACATGAATGGCAAGGACCCCCAGGACATGGAGAGTGCAGATGAGCTTCTCGTTACCCTTAGCGAGGCTCTTAGAGCTGCCATGCGATTGGACTGCAATATTGCGCTCTCTAATGACGTGCCGTCTATTGACCTCCTCTTCCTTCTGGCAAAGATCGGGGCAAGCAACTTCCAGGTGACCATGATGATCCAGGAAGCTGTCGAAGAGGTAGTGCGGAAACTAGAGGGACCGGAAGGATTCGCCGGACTTTGTGCGAAGATCGTTCCTACGTTGATGGGTGCTTTTGACGTTTCGCGGGTGACGGAGGACAGCCCCTTGGTTACGGTAAGTCCGCCCGCCATGGCTGGAAAGGGGTTGCTCAGGGAGTGTCTAATAAACTCTAGGTGGCGACGGAGCTGCTGGAAGTGCTCGTGGAGCACGGCTCAGCGCCACTCCCTCCGGGGTTCGTGGCTGCTGTATTCCCGAAGCTCACTGCTGTCCTCATGGGATCGACCGAAGGCGACGTGTTGCGGCCTGGCGCGGAGACGGCCAAATGGATGATCGCCCATGATCATCAGCAAGTCTTTGGGTGGCAGGATGAGAATGGCAGGTCTGGCTTAGAAGTATGCCTTCACATCATCGACCGACTCCTGGGGCCGTCCATCGAAGACAACTCAGCCACCGAGGTCGGAGGATTGGCCGCGGAGCTTGTGGAGAAGGCGGGCCAGGAGAGGCTTGGACCGTTCCTGCCGCAGCTACTACAGGCGGTAGCGAACAGACTTGCCACTGCTCAGAGTGCGCAGCTGATCCAATCACTCATCCTCGTCTTTGCGAGGTTGTCGTTGACGAGCGCCCACGATGTGGTGGAGTTTCTCAGCCAGGTCCAGGTCCACGGCGGCAGTGGCCTCCAAGTTGTGATGGCCAAGTGGCTGGAGAACTCGACCAACTTTGCCGGGTACGACGAGATTCGTGAGAAGTAAGTTTGACCATGTCGTTTGCGACCTATGGAAGTCTGCTGCTGACTCGTTTGCAGTGTTATTGCTCTGTCGAAGCTGTACTCGCTCAACGATCCGCGCCTGGGCCAGCTTTCAGTGAAGGGAGACCTGATTGTTGGGAACGATGGCGGGCAGATTAAGACTCGGTCTCGCGCAAAGCAGAGTACGTTGGAGTCCCTCTACGGGATTGCGAATGCATCCCCCCTTCCCCCCGGCGCTTCCTTGTTCAATATGCCGCAAGGTATATAACTCTATTTGACGGCGCCCGAAGCTAATAAGTCGGTCCACCCGTGTCTAGATCCGGATCAATACACCATGGTGCCTGCTCCGCTCAAGATTGTGAAGCTACTGATTGAGGAGCTATTGTCGGCATCCGGCGTTCGCGTGGCGTCCAGTGCGGCCGCGGCTGCGCTGGCAAATGCCGGCCTTGAATCAGACGACGAGGACGAAGGTTGGGAAGACGAGGATGACACGCTGGACTTGGGACTGGGCTCTACAAAGGCGGACCTCCTCTCCTTTATCGAAGAGAGTGGGCGTCGGCAGCGTGACGATGAGACGCTCTCCCTGCTCACCGACTTCTTCCTGCGCTGCGGGCGGGAGAACATTGCGGGGTTCCAGGACTGGTACAATATGCTCAACGAGGAGGAGAAACAAAAGCTTAATGAGCTCGCCAACTCGGCCGGGCAGTAGGAAAGGGCCTTTGTCTATTGTGCAGAGATGTCGTTCCTTCGAGACAAGGCATTTTTGCATCGAGTGGAAATCCCAAGGTATTAAAATGGGCGTAGCCTTAGACCACCGCTAAGTGCTCATTTATAAGAGGTAGTAATAGAATCCATGGAGTTGACGAGTGGGTATGCTGGTAAGGAATTCCATACTCTAACAATAGAATTGATGAGCTACGAGTATATCACTACCCGTTTAGAGAACTCACCCGGGGCATGAATGCTTGTGGAACGCAGCATACTCTCCAGAGAAGATTTAGAGATCAAGTCCACGTATCATCTTCCACCCGACTGCTCTGCTCCGGCGAGCACATCGACCTACAGGTATTAGTACCAAGGTGAGATACGACGGACCGGACACGCGGACAGGGATCAACGCAGGTTGATCAACCATATACTGTAATGATGATAGGTATATACTGACTTGATACGCTGGGAGTCGGTGAGTATGCGCAAGTTTTCTGAGCAAGGTGTTACAATCCATCCTTTGCCGATCGCGATGGCGGCCACGTAGCCACGAGCACTCGTCGTCCTGCCTTGCCTACTAATAGTACTGGTACTGTAGCTCCCTCGTTATCAGGAAAATGAAGCGAATAATTGTAGCAGACATGTGGAGAAGAATGCAGGGAAACCTTTCAGGTGGCAGGAAAATCCTCGATGCTGCACGTGCGGATTTCGCAGACGCTGATCCTGGGCGGGGGATCTTCACTCTCGTCGGTCCGAGGACGAGCTGCCCCCTCATCGTACAGGATGATCATGTAATAGGTAATACTGTATTTACATAGGTACCTATAGAGAGCTCAGGTCCAAGATGCAAGAGCGACGGAGCGTTATGCAGGAAAGGGGGATAGTACCTACTAGTAGGTTGGTACCCGACTTGAATGCCCGAGGGCGCGAGCATCGTTCCTGCCTGTTCCCCCCTCGACTGCCTTCCAATCCCAAACGCCGCCAGGCAGTGTCATCATCATCATCGCCATCGTCATCATGGACAAGTACACCTTTCCCAATGACCCCGTCGCTGACCCTGCCGCTGTAGTGGCGGGGGACCAGTTTCGCTTCACCTTGATCTCGGATACCGTCTTGCGCTACGAGTGGGCTGAGGATGGCGTCTTCGAGGATCGTCCGTCGACGTTTGCTATCAACCGCCGATTCCCCGTGCCCAAGTACTCTGTCGTCGACCGCGGGGACGACCAGACCGAGATTATAACCGCCTCGTTTCACGTCACCTACGACAAGAAGCGGTTCAGCCGGCATGGTCTCGTCGTTTCCTTCAGCAACAAAAACACCCTCTGGGGCGCCGACTGGCGGTACGGCGACGCCCCCCAGACCCTTGGGGGCACCGCCCGCACCCTCGACGAGGTCAATGGACGCTGTGAGCTTGAGCCCGGCATCCTGTCCCGGTCCGGATACTCGGTGGTCGATGATAGCACCTCGATGCTCTTCGACCACACCAGCGGCTTCGTCGCTCCACGGAGGGCCGGCGATCGCGTTGACGGGTACCTGTTCTGCTACGGCTTCGACTACAAGCGCGCCATGGCCTCATTCTTTGCGATTTCTGGAGGGCAGCCCGTTCTGCCTCGCTGGGCTCTGGGCAACTGGTGGAGCCGATACTATGCCTACACCGACCAGGAATACTTGAAGCTTATGGCCAGGTTTGACGAAGAAAAGGTGCCGCTGTCGGTGGCAGTGATTGATATGGACTGGCATGTGGTCAAGGGAGACTCAGTGCCTCACGCCGGCTGGACGGGATATACCTGGAACAAGGAGTTATTCCCCGACCCAAAGGCCTTCATGCAAGAGCTACACAGACTTGGACTGCGGATCACGCTCAACGACCATCCGCACGCGGGAGTCCATCGCCATGAGGATCTATACGAAGCCATGGCTGAGGACATGGGTCACGACACCTCGAACCAAGCGCCCATCCTCTTCAACCCGACCGACCCCAAGTTTATGCACGCATACCTCAACATGCTCCACCGCAGCCTCGAGCGGGACGGCTGTGACTTCTGGTGGATCGACTGGCAGCAAGGCCCCATCTCGCGGATCCCGGGGATTGATCCCATGTGGCTCCTGAACCACTTCCACTTCCTAGATCACCAGATGCAGCAGGGCCCCAACGGGCGGGGCCTGATCTTCTCAAGATACGCCGGCCCCGGCAGTCATAGATATCCCGTCGGCTTTTCTGGCGATAGCATCATGACGTGGGAGTCGCTCGAGTTCCAGCCTGAGTTCACGGCCACGGCGTCCAACATCGGCTACGGCTGGTGGAGTCACGATATCGGCGGGCATATGATGGGCTATCGCGATGACGAGCTCGCCGCCCGCTGGGTTCAGTACGGCGTCTTCTCGCCCATCATGCGTTTACACTCATCTAATAGCGCTTGGGGCTCTAAGGAGCCGTGGCTGTATAGGGGCGAGTTCGCGGCCGTGATGCGGAACTTCATGCGCCTCCGACACCGCCTGCTCCCCTACCTTCACACCATGAATGTGCGATCTTCAGTCGAGGGAGAGCCTATCGTGCAGCCTATGTACTGGCAGTATCCGACCAGGGACGAGGCCTACGAAAACCCCAACCAATACTTCTTTGGCTCCGAGCTCCTGGTCGCGCCTATTGTCAAGCCGCGCGACCCGCGGACCAACCGTGCCAGGGTAGACGTGTGGCTGCCGCCGGCGGAACGCTATGTTGATATGTTCAATGGTCTGATTTACAACGGAGACCGCGAGGTGACCATGTACAGACCCGTCCACAGTTACCCTGTCCTCGCACCGGAGGGGTCTATCATTCCCCTGGATCAGGAGAAGAACCCGGGGAACGGGTGCAAGAATCCGTCTGGATACGAGGTGTTGGTCGTGATCCACAAGGATGCCGAGTTTGCCATCCGGGAACATATCGAGGATGACGCCGTGGCCGAGGACGTCGTGGCGGCGAATAGCACCCGCGGCGACAACAACGTCGAAGGACGACAGGAGCGAGAGATTCGCCTCAGCTACCGCCAGCGGCAGGGACAGCTCGAGTTCCAACCCAGAGGGAAGTCGTGGACGTTCAAGTTTGTCTCGGTCATGTGCGTGCCCGAGAACCTGTCCGTCTCCATTAACGGCAAGGCTGTGCCCGACCTGCAGGCCAGCGTGGAGGAGTACCCGGCCGCCGTGCCAGGTCTGCTGGTCACCATCCCCAAAATCCCAGCATCATCCGAGGGCAGCGACGATGATAGTTCCGCCACGGCGGTCCTGGATCTCGGACCCAAACCTGAGCTCTCCGTGCTGGACGTCTCGGGTCGGATCAGGGACTACATCCTAGACCTGCAGGTGGACATGGGCCTGAAGGACAGGATCTGGGGCATCGTGACCTCGGAGACCCACTCGGCTGCCAGCAAGGTGGCGCGGCTTACAGGTCTCGGGGAGGACGAGGCTGTGGTCGGGCCAATTGTTGAGATGCTTGTGGCTGATTCAGGAGTTCGAATCATGGGTTAGAGATTCTTTTGTTCACTTCTGAAGTAGATCCTGGATTTGGGACGCGACTCCCTGTTACCGAAAACGGGGAACCGGTTGCATGAGTATGCGGGTAACTTTGGTTTTTGCGATCTCATGTTGACATGAGTGATTTCGAGGCCGATGATATCTGGGGCCTTGTCCCTGAAAGCATGGTCAGCTGGCTCGGCTGCGTTTCCTCAAAAGGGTGTACAACGATATAATGTTTACATTACCTGCTCTGGCCTAAGAGTTGGACCACCCGTATATCACACCCAATACATCTGTATTCTTGGTTACTCATGTATCGACTTGCCATCCCGAATAAGTGATTGTGATAACTGACCCAAACAGTTTGATCATGTGTTGTCCTAAAATCAGAAGCCGCTGTAACGAGAACCCCATGGCCACTCAGCCCTGTCTCCATCATCGTCAACAACACCTCGCCCCTCCGCCCCCTGCCCATCTACCACCTCAGCAGCAGAAAGCATCCGACACGGATCTACCCCCGAGGCCACAGCAAACGTCGCCAGTCGCCGCTGCAGCCTTCCAAAGAACTCGGACTGCTCCCCACCGACCATGAAGACGATCTTCTGCAGGGAGGATAGCACGTCGCCGGCACCCGCGACCATGCGGCCGTTGGAGGAGGTTGATGAGGGTGCGCACATCATTATGTCGAGGATTGCGTCGGCCATTCTGAATATCTTGAGTTCCTATTCACGTAGTCAGTCTCACTATTCACTTTAGGATGTGGTGCTAGTGATATTGGTGAGGGGGTCGCGGCGTACCATGCCGTAGCCGTGTGCCAGGATAAAAGACGAGTTCACCGTCGCCATGAAGGAGAGCACCTCCCTACCGATCTGCACAGGCAGCAGTAGCGAAAAGGCCGGGTCATCGGTGTGGCACGACATAGGGAAGCGTCTCGTCATATACTCCCAGGTCAATATGCGAATCCACTGCCGCGTCACGCACAGATCCACGCGCTGCGTCTCGTTCAATGCGGCGTCGTGCCCGTCGGACGCCAATTTCGCTTGCACGGCAGCCAGGTCTGTGCCGGCCGTCGCCATGTCCCCATGCGTCCCGCCGCCGCCCGCCATCGCCCTGGCCGGGGTGCGCAGGAAGGAGAAGAGGCGGGTGAGGCTCATAAAGGCGCGCAGGTCGGCGCCCTTGTGGTCGTGTTCGTAGTGTGGCATGGCGTCGATGGGCTGCATGATGGTGGGTAGGCCGTTCTGGGCGGCGAATGTCCTGTTCGGGGTGTCTGCGTCAGTCGTGAGTGCCAGTGGGGGGTGGACGTGGAAGTCCCTCTTACAGTTCGGAGATGAAGAGAAGCCAGTAGACGCGGAGACAAAGAGACTGCTCCGCCGAGCCCAGGGCCGTCAGGGTATCCGACCGGTGCAGCTCGAGGGTGTGGCAGCAGGTGATGGCTTCGCGGAGGAGGAGAGCTGCAGTGCGCAGCTTATTGGCATTGGAGTAGTACATGTGTAAAAAGAAGGCAGTGAGCAGGGAGGGCAGGCCACAGTCCTCACGGTAATCATATGCGGAACGGAAGCGCTCGGCCTCCTGTGCGAAGGTGAGAGACGAGACCGTATCGTGCGCGGGGGACTCCGTGGTGTGGTGCTCGCGGAGCCGGAGCTGGGAGATGGTAGCGGCGCAGAGGGCGGAGGCTAGGGCGAAGGCGCTGTGGTCGTTCTCATTGAAGGCCATGTCGGCCATGAGGCGATTGGGGGATACGACGGGCCAGATTGGGTAGAGGCGCGTGTGGAAGATGTCGATGAAGTGGTAGTAGGTTGAGAGGGGGATACGGCGGTGTTGGTGGTGGTGTTTCCCGGGCGAGTGGCAGGTCATGCAGCAATTTGAGGCCCCAAGCAGAGACCTAAAGCCGCTGCTACCTTGGACGGCCACCTCTTGATGATCGCTTTGATGCTTGTCGTCGGCCCCTTGGTCTCGGTCTCCGGCGGCGGCGCCGTCATCATCGTCGGGAGAGTTGGTAGTGATAGAAGGCGAGAAGGCCGCCTCACTCTGCTTGTCCGCAGCCAACACAGCAGCAGCCCTCCTCTGCTGATACAGCCTCGCCCTTGCCCTCTCGCTCGTCGACGGCCGCGGTCCCTTTGGTCCTCTCTTCTTCCTGGCGCGCAGCGACGTGCAGTCCAGGCCGCGCTTGCGACACTCATGGCAGGGCCGCTCCACGCCGCACTTGACGCGGCGGACGACGCATGAGTCGCAGGGGTTGGAGATTCTCACGGCCGAGCATCTCGCTGTTGTTTTCGCTGGCAATGTCGTCCGCGGGTTCATGGTTGTCGCCTCTGTCTGGTGTGGTGTCGAGTCGCGTCGCGTCGAGTTGGATGTTGAAGGACACGTTGACGGTCAAGGATGATGATGAATCATTTTCTTGAGGGTTGCTTAAGTCTTATCATTCCCTTAAACGAATCGCATCCTTGATTCCTGAGGGAAGTCTAACAGCCATCACTCTTCGGACCTCCTCCCCAAGTCGTCCTAGTCCCGCATCTGCAACAGGAGAATGCGGGGGAGGGGGGAAATGGAAGGATCCGACTCGTCATTCTGTCCAGTGAGTGGACGCGGTTGCACTGCTGGCATCCTGGTCGGAGGCGTCGGAGAGACCGCGATGGTTTTGTCGGGACGAGACTGTTTCATCTTTACCTAGGTACCTGGTAATGAAGCTTGTGATGCCGTCGTGTATGGCGGTTGGATGGATAAAGAAGGATGGAATAGCTGAGGAAACAAATGTAAAAAGGGGACTACAATAAAGAGTGGGGACTACAGATAGATGACAAAATATTACCCGCACTAGCTGGTGCACATACATGGATTAGTGAGGACATATTTTTGTCCAATGACCATGTATAGCAAAATATCTTTACATTGTAAGCTTCTGTTAAGGCGCGCACCTGCTAAGACTTCTGACCATGTCCCACGACATTAATCTGGGTTCGTTTCTTATGCTCTAACCTCTGGATGCCTAGCTGGAGATCGGGTGGTGCGACGGTTCTTGCTACTGGTCTGTGACTTTGCCGACTGCTTCCGTCACGATAATGCTGTCGTGTGTACCGTTTTGTTCTGTGATGTTGTATTATTAGTACTGACGAGGCTTGCATCACTCCCAATCTGGGGGATGCTGTGGGTAGGTGTAACCTTTTTGTTCCCTCCGAGCGAGCATCTCGTATTGCACAAACTTGCGAGTCCTGGCTTCCACAACCGCCAGGATCATCAGGCGACGTGCGCGATAAATCCTGGCAGCAGAAACAGAAGGGAATGATTCGAATCACGAGATCGTAAGATGCATACATCCGGCCAATGACCTCTCTGGATCTGCGCAACTTCTCGTCCTCCGAACTTGTCTGTAGGACTCGAAGTCGGCACTGTACATCCTAGATCGTGGTGGCATTGGCAAGGACTATTCACATAGAGGGTAAAAATGACACGGTGCTCATCACAAGATGTCGACTTGTACTTGGTTAGCTGCCCCGAGTGATGATCGTAGCTGCCTCCGTGTAGGTGTCCGATGTGGGCAAAAAAGGGGGCACCCACGGCCGCCAGCACCCCGTTAAATCACGAACACAAAATACTACGCAAAGTCACACACAGAAACCGGGATCAAGGGCTACAAGAGAAGGAATTCAACATGCTATTAGCGAGGCCATGGGAGTGACGCGTGCAACGACGCCAACGTTCTAGGGCTTCCCCGGATCTCGTCGCATGTCGCCAACCACCACCGATGCAACACACAACGGGAACATGAAAACAAAAGCCCAGCTCAAAGAAATTTGTTTCACTCATACTAGGAGAAAGAAGCGAGTTTATACGGCAATTAGAGCATCCAACTGCCGTGGTTAATGGACTTCTCCTTCGGGCCTAGCTGATCGCCCCAGGGATGCCGACTAACACTAGAAATGCTGGGCGATTCAACGCATCTGCCGTCTGATTCCTAGCCGACGCCTCGTGGGAAGTCTGTGGATGTTAGGCTTGAGAAGATTAACGACTGGGATAAAAAGAAACTGAGGCCGACACTTGATGCTTTAGTGCCGCCACGTAAGAGAACAGCCGAGTACCGTTGGAAGTCATTGACTGAGATTAGTATATTCGTTGGCGTACAACAGTTAACTACAGCTCGACAGAATAGGTATCCTGCAGTATTTGTCTCACGAATACCTAAGTAACCTGTAATCAATTATTCGTGTATGAACCGCCCGCATACTACCTCGGGAGGGCGGGAGATATAGGTAGACTGTCGATCTAACGATGCGCGATGAGCACAAGCCAGAAGCCTCCTCTCTCCAACCTTCCAAATCCGGTAGACTCAATCCGCTAGATCCCTTCCACTAGCGAGACGAGTAGCCGGCTACTGTATTGTAACGCTCGACTTGGGGTAATTCAGAGCACACGGGGGCGGCAGCCGAAGTTGCGATCTCTCGTGTAAATCTATAAAATGGCCGTCGAGCACCATGTGAGGTCAAGGTCAAATAACCACTTCGTCACTCCCAAGACATCCAGAAGAAGCCATCACAATGAAGCTTTCCCTCGCCATCATTGGCGCCGCCCTGGCCGCCGCGGTCTCCGCCTCAAGTACCACCCCCAAGCCATCTCAGCCCGAGGGCTCCAAGTCCTGGGCCGGCACAAGCAACTACTTCGTCCAAGGCCTCTCGGCCTCGGACCAGAAGGCATACATCTCGGCCCTCGCCCTCGCCGGCGTCAAGGTCATCCGACTCTGGGTCAGCCAGCAGCCCGGCGGCGGGTCCTGCGTCAAGGGCAGCATCAGCCGGAACAGCGCCCCGAACTTTGAGGAAGCCATTGGCAAGTATAACTGGAAGACGCTGGATTTCCTTGACCAGACGCTTGTGTACTTGGAGGAGAAGGGAATCAAGGCGCTCATCTCACCGCACGACGCCAATCTGCTCAACGGCCCCAATGGGTACGTTGGCCTCACATTCCTTGGAAGAAAATCAACGTTCTAATTGCTAGAACTTTTGCTAACATCATGACTTTGTGTCTTCATAGAAACGACATCTACGGCAAAACCTACGGCCCCGGCTACTTCTACGAGCAAGAAAAAGCAGCCGCAGCCTTCGACGAGCGCATCTCCGCCATCCTCAACTACAAGGGCGCCCACTCGGGCCGCGTGTGGAAGGACTGGACCGACGTCATCATGGCCTTTGACCTGCAGAACGAGCCCTTCGCCGCCGAGCCGGCCAAGTGCCGGCAGCCGTCGGCCGAGAAGTGGGTCTGCGGCCGGGCGTCCCACATGCGCTCCGTGCTTGGCGCCGACAACCCGATCAGGGTTGCTTCGGGCGGGTTCGGGGGAGATATCTCGCATGGGTGCACTTTTGTTGGGACGCCTTGTGACGATCTGGATATCATTTCCGGCATGTACTTACCCTTTGGAGTATATCATCATCCGAGAACAGCCATGCACAAGACCAAGACTCACACGCACGCACCCTCCAGTCCACCGCTACGCCGGGCCCCAAGGCAGCAACCCAGGCCAATGGTCCTCGCAGTACCGCCAATGGATGAGCCAGTCCAACGGTAAACTCGTCAACCTAGAGGAATGGGGTGTCGACACCAGCAAGTACGATCCGACCTCCGAGTTCCCGGCCAACACCAAGGACATGAACGCCGCGGGCCTGCCATGGCTGTACTGGCAACTTCTCCCGTCCAAGAAATGCAGCACGCAGGATGGTGATCATTTTGGCTTCTACATCGACAGTGGCGTCCCTTACGCGAATGAGATCAAGGCTGCGAATGAGGCCGATAGTCCTCAGAACTGGACTGGTATTGTCCACTAGGGAGGTGTCGCTGAAAGTCTACCTGAGGCACAAGGGGAGGGATGCCCGAGTATATGTGGCGATATATAGGGAAACAAGACGTAGAAGTCATCGATGCATGTGTCACTATTATTTATGAATAAGGCTCGTGGACATATAGCGATTATGCCGGGCATGAGAGTAAATATTACATTATCAGTAGCCCACCCAAGGTAACACACCAATCATCGTACAACTCCGGCTCATTTCGTCATTCTGGTCGTCATACAATCATAAAGTCATGACCTGGAAGAGATATTGGGCGTTAGATGATGCCGCCGCCGCCAGGGCCAAACCCTCCAAAGCCGCCTCCACCTCCAGGGCCAAATCCACCAAAGTTGCCGCCACGGCCACGGCCACCGCCAAATTCTCCCAAATTCCCGCCAGACCCCGGACCTGGGAACCTTGGGTCACCGCCCGGCCCGACGGGATCCCACCTCGCTCCCGGTGGTGCCTGTGGGTTGTATCCTTGGCCTGGCGGGGGTTCGGGACCACCCCGCCCTTGCCCGGTGAAGAGCGGATCATCGAACGTGGGGTGCATGCCAGATGGACGGCCGGGCAGGGGCACACCACCTCCCGTGAAGGATGGCCGGAAGGGATCATAGGGTCCCAGTCCGGGAGGGTTCAAGTCGTCGTGTCCAATATTGTAAGGCGATCTGCCGCCGAAGAAAGGTTGGGTCGCTGCCGGGTAGCCCTGCATTTGATGCTCGTCTTCGAAATCTGGACGTGGGATATCCCCGGTCGGGGGAGGTCGGGGTCGAGCCATGGCAGGGAGCGGGCCCTGCGGCTCGAAAGGACGGGCCGGAGCCGGAGAGGATTGTGCGTGGGGCCCTCTCCGCCCGGCGGCCTCCTGGGCACGGCGTTCTTCGCGTGCCTGTTCTTCCGCATCGGCCTCTTCGATGTCGTCCTCCGCCTGAAGCTTTGGGATCAGTTTATTGACGATGTTGTGCCTGACTCCCTTGAGCAAGTCTACCGAAATGTTAGCTTAGATACCTGGCCTCATCTCATGGGCAACCATGGACATACTGTAAACCGCCTCCGGCGAGACGAAGACCTTTTGCAGAATCTCCAGCACACCTGCCCTGTCCACGTTGCCGTCCTCGGTCCTGGGGATAGACACGGGGAACTGATCTCCGTGAACAACGTCCGCCATGCGCGTATCGAAGCGATAAATTTTCTCGTCGCCTACCGCTAGGCCGCGCACCTCCACCACGGATCCCATTCGATCGACATGAATGACGAAGGCCATGGCGGACTGCTTGTGACGATATGCGAAGCGTTGGGACCCCGGGCGGCCGGTCCATTCAGAGGGGAAGGGTGGACCGCCTTCCTCACCCGCTAGCAACACGTTAGCGAGAAAGGGCACCAGAGGAGATGTGAGCTGCTGCGGACGTACCGGTGGGGTTCTGTTCGTCGAAGCCAGCGAATCTAAAATGGAGGGAGACCAAGTATGCGTGGATGGCCAACGCGATGGCCTCGAAGGCACTTGGGATGTCAGGCTTGCCGCCGTCGCCACCAGGGCGGTCGGGAAGAGCCTTTGCCATCCCCTCATAGAGGGACGTCGGTGTGAATCTCCTAGCTGCCATCTTTGCTATGTTAAGTCAGAACTTGATTGAGGATGTTGCAGGGGGAAGGTCGAGGAAATGGCGTGCCGCTTGTGGAGCTTGGGTTAAGTTCGAGCTTGGGAGTTTTGGGCAGGCTGACAGAGTTGCGTCATGATTGATGACTCACATAGCATTGATGTGCTCTGGACCCTCCCTGGATGCGGGGAAGACGCAACGCTACCTTGGGGAATTATTACCTGGGTAACTATCTTTGGTTAAATAGGTCGTACGCACGTACGGACGTAGCTGTGACAAAATTGCTGCCTCTACTAGCTGCTACATGGCCGTTGACTAGTGAGGACTGAATTTTGTCCATTCCCAAACCCCACCTGTGAGGCGGAGACTTTCCTGTTAAGTAATAAACCATATTAGAATGACCGCGTTGTTTTATACTCGTACCTTTTTTTTTCGAGAATCTTAACACTCTAAATAAGTATATTTCCCCCTCATTCTCGCGTGAAATCTATATGCTGGCACCAGCCCCTATTCTTTTTAGTATGATTTGCCCCAGGTGCTCCACCATTCAAGCATACTACCTTCTCGTTTACAGTAGTCGACAAAATAAGAGCGTGTGCTTGCCAAAAATTTTTTTTAAAAAAAATTGGTGTCTTGCCTCGTAGGTACTGATTATTATTCGCTTCAGACTTTCCAAGCTTATAAACACGACATCTGCTACAGCCCACAAGCCTATAACAACTCCGCATTGATGCCGAGGTCGTGGGATATGGCGATGGTCAAGCAGGGCTGTGCCCTTTTCGACTCGGTAGGCGGTAAGAGCATTACCATGCTTCGCCGATCGTTATCGTGCCTAGGTGCAACATATAGTAATGCTAACGTTAATTACTAATTACTAGTAGCACTAGTACGGTAGTAACCATCACTCAGCTGGCGAGAACTGCTGTAGTGTTGGCGATTTGGCTACTAAATACTGCTAGTACGTTAGTATACTCCAGCCTGGCACTACAGGTCCAGAATCCAGACGACGTTCTATCACCGAGTACCTACAGGTAGCTCCTTCCTCGGCTATCACCAAAGCACCATCTAGCCAGACAAACTCCTTCTCGCCGTTCTATGCCTCTAATTATTTTTTGTTCTACCATGCATATCCAGGACAACGCCAATCTCAAGCTCTATGCGGCGCTTGCGCCCTTCTTATCTTTATATGCCTGGCGCCCCTCCTCCTTCAGCTTTGCGTCGTCAGGCCGGGACAACTCGACTTGCGGCATCATGAAGAAAGCCACCACAAAGGCCAAAGCGCACAGCCCCGCGCCCACGAGGAATATCACCCGGAAGCCCTTTCGATACGCCGGGGCCAAGATGCTTCGGATTCTGTCGGCTTCGTCCTCGGAGACGGTGTCCATGTACGACTGGGGGCTGCGCAGAAGCGTCTCTGTGGTGTCGCCATCCATGTCCAGCGTGGATAGAGAACCAGCGAGAACGTTATTGCTAAGTACCGCATGCATCAGCCTTCCATCGTGAAGATATCTGGTCGCGATTTTCCAACTCACATGATTGTACCACAGATGGCAAGCCCAAGCGTAGCCCCGAGGTTGCGGACGAAGCTACACGTCGTTAGCTAGAAGATCGCCCCACCGTGTCTAGGAAACTTACTTGCGGAAGGACGTAACGACTGCCATGTCCCGTCTCTCCGCACCGGCTTGGACGGCGATCAACGCCCTGGGTTCCTCGCATCAGCATAGTCAGACACATGTTGAAAGCGGCCAGAGAACCTACGGCTGCAACGTATTGCCGACACCGACACCGATGAGCACAGAATACCCAATCTGCTTGGCGACGCCAGTTGTCTCGTCAAGCGTTGACATGAGGCCAAGGCCTACGGCCCAGCAGACCCATCCGAAAAGAATGCACTCGCGGTATCGCCCGGCCCAGTGCACCACGAGTCCCGAGAGGGTGCTGCTCGCGGTCTGAACGAGCGTGATGGGCAGCAGCATGGCGCCCGCCCTCGTCGCCGAGTACTCGTACACGAGCTGGTAGAATGAGGGGATATAGTACACCTGGACGACAAAGTTCCAGCCGTTGATGGCCATGGTGATGCAAGCACCATTGACGATCTTGGACTTGAAGATGTGGACTGTGACAGGTCAGAGTCATAACCATTGGAATGGTGTGCAACCGAGCCGGGGGGACGTACGTGGGACCAACGGGTATCGGGGACCTTTCCACTGCCACAGAACGAACCCGATGCAGACAACGACGCCGATGACGAGGGTCGCAATGACATGGGCGGAGTACCATGGGTATTCTCCTCCACCCCATGTAAGGCCTAACATGAGAACGGTTGTTCCCGCCATGGCGAGGAATATGCCGGCAAAGTCGACTGCTGCCAGTTTCCTGCAGGAGTCGTTCAGCAATCATCGGACTCGTCGCCAGCCAGCACCGAGGAGTGACTCACACTCGCCAATCCCCGTCGACTTTCTTGAGAGGCATGAAGAATATCACGCCAGCCGTGGTGAAGAGGGTAAGAGGCATGTTCATCCGGAAGATCCAACGCCATGAGTCGGCTGACTTGGATGAGATGGCGCCGCCAATGACCGGTCCGATGCCGTTGGCGAGAGCAACCACGGCGCCCTAGCGCGTATAGGTCAGCGAGGGAGTACTGGTATATCTGAGATACTGGAAACAACTCACAAGGATACCTTGATATTTTCCTCTCTCGCGCAGAGGGACGACATCACTGACAATCAGCTGGGCCACCGTCATCAATCCGCCGCCACCAATACCCGTGAAGGCACGGAAGATGGTCAACTGCAGGACGGACTGCGCAAGCGATGAAGCCAAGGATCCAAAGAAGAAGATGGCCAAGCCGATCAGAAGAATGACCTTGCGCGACCAGATGTCCGATAACCGCCCGTACAACAGCTGCCCGACGGTCGATGTTCTGACCGGGTCGTCAGCTCAAACATTTCCACAAGTCGCTGGAAGTCTTACATGAAGTAACCGCTTGCTATCCACGATACTTGGGCGGTAGACCCCAGGGCGTCTCCGATGATGTAAAGACTGACAGCCAACGTAGTTTGATCAATGAGTGCAAGCAAATCGACGCTCGCGCAGGCGAGAAAGATCTGTCATCGTCAGCGCCTATATGTCCATCCATAGTCCGCGGGAGGCAAAGGTTCTCACGGTAATGATGGTCTTTTTGGGCACATAGTTGGTCTGCTCGTTGAACTCATGAACTTTGCCATCCTCGGGTGTCTGCTCGGCCGCGATCGTCTCGGTCGAGCCGGCCTTCTCGGTCAGTCCGCCTTGGAGACCCGGGCTCTGCGGTTCATTTCCATTGTCGGCGTCCTTGCCTAGGACTCCGGGTGAGTGCATGGCTGCCGTGTGTGCACCTCTCGATGTGCTCGATTCAGAGACCGACGCACCGCCAGCTAGCAGCCTGAAAACATTCGACAATATGTAGGATGGACTGTTGTGGGCGCAGGGGCCCCGGAAAAAGGTGCGACGAGGCAGACGTCCGACAACGCTCGTGAACCGTCGAACCTTGATGGCTTTGTCTTGCTGACCTGGTGCTAGGAAAATTATAAAGACAGAGGTCTGGATGCGCATCGTTCAACAAGGTCGTTCCACGAACGGACCCTTGTCCTCATCTTCGACGGAGCCACGTTGCGACGCTCGATGGAGTAAAGACACCACCACGCGCCATGCAGGGAGCGCTGATCCTGGTCTGAGAGTCGCACCTTGAGAGGCCCAAATTAGCGCAAATGCGCGCGAACCAACGCAGATTTGCATCAGCCGCCGGGGTGGCTCGTGGGAACCGCTGCGGATACGACGCTGATCTATGGTGGCCCCGGCCATCAAGGTGGTACTCATTAGAGTCACTTGTTCACGCAGTCGTGACTCGTGTGGAACACCGGGAGTATCGAGCCCGGGTGTCTGACAGGACCCCTTGCCGCTCCCCATATGGCGACAACCTTGATGGTTTACCACCATGTCATCGACACCATAATTCACCCCACCTGCCGGGTCGGAGACATCTGCGGGCCGCCGCCGGGAGAACCTTGATCGGTCGGCATTTGCGAAACGAGCTCAAATGGGCTCTAGGGTAAACGGGCATCTTGGGCCGTGTAAGTGGTCCGTGAAAGTGGTCCGCTTGCCCGATGAATCCATCCCCTCACCCCCTTTGGGTCACCAATCCAGAAGAGACTCCCTGGTTAATGGCCTCCTCCTACGCTCACAAAAAATACTCAGGGATGATGAATGCAACATGACAGGGAGTCCTATGCAGGTAGATCTGTGGATGGGAGGGCCTTGGATGGTACGACGGTGCGACGAGCGCTGTCTCCGTCGCCAGTCGTCGAGCCCATAAGAGGGCCTCTTGATCCGGTCGTGTTGCCCGTGGCCGTTGTACCATCCAGTGTCGGCCATCTCTAAAGTCCCCCTTGGAAGAACACGTCACTTCTAGAGCTTCTGCGTCTGCTTTTCTAATAACCGCTTCCTACAATGGCGAACCCTCTCAACGTGTACAGAGGGCCTGATTCCGTCCGGGATTACTTCGACCCTGACTCATCCCCTCCGCTGCCCCTGGTGGAGATCCCAGACTGCCTCAACCCATACCGCCGAGATGGCGTGCGCATATATGCCAAGATGATGTCGATGCACCCGGCGAACAATGTCAAGTCCATGCCAGGTGAGTTGAGTCGACCCTTAAACCCTGTTCCAGAGTTCATGTGTGCCCACTTACACGACAAACCACAGCGATGAACCTCCTGGAGAAGAGTGTCAAGCCCGGCACAACAGAGACCATTATCGAGTATAGCTCCGGCTCGACGGTGATATCCATGTCCCTGGTGGCCCGGGTATTCTACGACCTCCCCGATGTTAGAGCATACCTCAGCAACAAGACCAGCCTGGCAAAGCTCCGCCTGATGCAGTTCTTCGGCCTGGACATGTATGTTCCCATGTGTTGCCTCCATGATTTCATAGCCCGATATTGACGAGGCATTAGTACACTCTTCGGTGGCCCTTCCCAACCCGAGCCGGACGACGAGCGCGGTGGTATCAGGGCCGCGGAGAGAATTGCGAAGGAGTCCGACTCGGTCGTCAATCCCAACCAATACGGGAACGATGATGTTTGTTCCACAATCCCCCCGTATCGTTGTCGATGCGAGCTCTCTGACCGGTATAACCAGAATTGGAAATCGCACATTCGGTGGACAGGTCCGCAGATCTTGAGACAGCTCCCCGAGATTAATCTGATCTGCGCGGGGATGGGAACATCTGGTAATACTATCCTCGGCTCCATCTGGCGGTGATGGCTGTGACTGACACGAACTTGTAGGAACCATGACTGGTCTCGGCACATTCTTCAAGAACACCAAACCTAGTGTGTACCGCATCGGGTACGTAGCCAAACAGTCCCTGATATCAGTGTCGTATGAAGAGAAAGCTAATCTTGCTCTGTAGAGTCTGCACGGCACCCGGAGACCGCGTCCCCGGCCCCCGCTCACACGCTCTCCTTGCGCCGGTGGAGTTTCCCTGGAAGTCATCGGTGGACCACATCGAAGAGGTCGGGTCGCACGACTCTTACTCGCTGTCCCTCGAGCTCTGCCGGCAGGGGATCGTGTGCGGGCCATCCTCGGGCTTCAACCTCCAGGGTCTGTACCAGTTCATCGAAAGCCGGAAGGCCAAGGCCAACGGCGAGGGGTCCCTGTCCGAGCTGGCAGGGCCTGACGGCGAGATCCACTGTGTCTTCCTGTGCTGTGACCTACCTTACCAGTATATCAATGAGTACTTTGATAAGCTGGGAGAAGCACACTTTCCGCAAATCCACAACGAGGTGAGTTTCAAAAGGAGGGGGGAGGGGGAGATGACTCTACGAGGGGCGTGCTTGCTGACAGAACCTCCCGTTTGACAGCACCTGACAAAGGTTGACCTATATCGATATGATGACCGGTGGGAGAAGGAGGCTTCCGAGGCTATTCGGCAGTTCTTCCATCTAGACAGCGCCTTGGCTACCACATCAGTGCCCATGACGTCCAAGGTGACACCCAACCCCGACACAGCCATCATCGACCTCCGCCAGCCCCTCGACTTCCAAGACTTCCACCTCCCCGGCTCAGTCAACGTTCCGTTCGTCCACGAGGACACACCCAGCCCCTTCTCAGACCCGCAGGTGCTCGACGCCCTCTGGCGGAGGCTGGAGGACACCTTCCGGGACGGCTCCGGCGTGGACGGCCTGCGGGACCTCACCCCCAACAAGCAGGTGCTGCTCCTGTGCTACGATGGCGACAGCGCGCGTGTGGCGACGAGCGTCCTGCGTGCCAAGGGATGTGAGGCGGATAGCGTCAAGGGCGGATTCAGGGCGCTGAGGAAGCTGAGGGAGATGTCTTGCGACGATGATGCCGGTAGCCTGCGGGCGGGCACTGGTGAGCAGCAGAGCAGTGCGGAGGTGATTAAGGGTCTGTGGAAGCAGCCCATTACGGTAACTGCGCAGGCAGTCTGAGACGTGCGTGGAATTGTTTTTCTTTTTGTTTTGTGATATGAATAGCTTGGAATGCCTCATGACATTAAAGAAGAGCCGATATTATAGTTTCCTGTTGCCCATGCCCATTTGGAGAGTTGTCACGATTGGTGAACCGTAGTAGTTATGGACCATTTCCCAGTGCAAGTTGTAGCCGCCCCTATTAATGCACCTCACTGCGCTCAGAGCCCGGAGTCCTGCGAAGCAAATCCAACTGTCCGTACGACAATAACTTTGTACTAGGACCTCTCCGAGTTTTCGCCTCCATTCCGACAAAAAACCGACGAACGTCTGGGAGGGGCCGATTTAGTCCCGGTTAGAGCAGCACGTCCAACAGGACCCCTGGACGGTGTGGTCAGTAAAGCTAGCTTCAACTTTCGGGCTGAGCCCCATGGATGTTTTGGGATACTATTAGTAGGAAGGTTTCCACACTAACAAATTGTCGGGGATACTTGAGGAGTGTCAAGTTAGTAACTAGTACGTTTCCAATATCGAGAAGAGTAATGAAGAGCGAAGATAGAAACTGCAAAGACGTGGGGTTACATACAAAGTCGGTAGGGCACTCCAGTCTCTCACCGAAGCAGGCGCGCCAGCAGATCTCGGTGGGTTGGACGGGGGAGGATACGGCTACTCCGGCGAGGAGAGAGATGACGCCGGCGGCGGCGGCCATGGAGATCTTCATCGTGATGGAGGGGAAAGAGAATACAGTTCTCTCAATTTGTCTGGTGTAAGGTACCAAGTAATATTAGTAGGTAGGTATTTGTATTTGGTGACAGCTGTGGGCGGGGCAATTGTGTGTAAGCCGTCTGGGGTTATTATTCAAGGGACTGCTGGCGCAAGATAAAAACGAGTTCGGGCTGGGGGTTTGCTGGTAATTATATTTGCCTGTAACGCCTTACTGTCTTACATGCTTTAATTACCTACTATTAGCTAGTACCTGGCCTGACGCCTGGAAGGCTGGAGACCAGTGGTCGCGAGTTTTACTCACAGTTGGGTTACATCCTGTCTTGCCTTCTGCGCCGCGCGTCATACATGCGTCAGACACCAAGGGGCCGACGACCGTTCCAGTTCCTCCACTCTGCACAGTATCAATAGCCAGGACTTCGCCTTGATAGGGTGTTGATTGAACGTGCAGGTAAGGGAGAAAAGGTTGTTTGTCTTCTTTTTAATTTGTACCTTTTGTTTTTATCATGGTTGTTTGTTTTGGTTTCTGTTTTCTCTTGCCGCACCTTTTATTCAATTTTAAACCTCTCTGGTGTGTCATTCCACTCGGAGAAACAGGGCCACGGTACCTAATATCTGAGCGACTCACTGTCAGCTGGTCATGGTATACAATCGCTTCAGTAGGAATGCAATTTCTTGTGAGACCATGCCTGCTCGAAGTATCTATTTGTATACCCCGTAGTAAGTGGGCCGATAAGTGTGACGTGACCTCGGTCTCAACTGAGAGTTTTCTGTTCACGTTAGAGCGCGCGTTGACTGACTCACTCTCATAAGGCGCATACAGCTCTCACCACTTATTTGGAACCGGGATGATACGAGTGAGTCCGTGGCGATCATGAAAAATGTCAGAGCGATGAACCGAGAGAACCTTTTTCACCGACGGGCCGATCAAACCCACTGGAGCGTGACCGCGCATGGCATGCTTGATTCCCCACGACACGTGACCACGCGACCCCCTCAACGCGTCCCATCGCGTACCAAGCCCGACGTCATCGCCAGTCACCATCTGCATCACCCTCTCAAGTCTCAACCATTCAAACCTCAACATCACCATGTCCACCTCCCCCGACCCCAACGACCAGAAGAACATCTCCCTGCCCGCCCCCTCGGCATCACGCCTCCTAACCTCCTTCACAACCTTCCTAACTCTGACCCTCCACACCCTCCTCTACCACCGGCACCTCTACCCCCCCGAGACCTTCCTCACCGCCCGCGCCTACAACCTCCCCGTCCACCAGTCGCGGCACCCAGGGGTGTGCACATGGATAGCCGACGCCGTCACCGCCGTGGGCGCGCAGCTCCGGCGCGCGGCAGTTGAGCGTGTCGTCCTTGCGGTGCATGCGCCGGGCCAGTTCAGGGTGCTGGAAAGGTGGGTGATTGACGTGGCGCGGTTTCCGGAGTGGGGGAGTATTACCGGTGGTAGTGCTGAGGGGGCCAATGGAGCGGACCCTGGCGGCGAGGATGATGGGCTGGTGAATTGGACGGATGTCAATGAGGCGCTGAGGGGTGCCCTGAGGAGGATTGCCTATGCGGCGGAGAAGATGGCCGCTCCGCCCCAGGGCTGCACGTTTACTCTCGCCGTCGAGCTGCGTGACGAGGCTTCCGCTCCGATAGGGGTATGTTGCCACCTCTTCTGCCTATCATACACCCACCCACAGCCACTCACACGCACACAAACACACACACACACACACACACTGCATACCGCGAGTAGGGTAACAATACGACTAACGACATCTGCGCAGCATCCCCAGGATTGGATCCCCTCCCAGCCAAGCCTCCAGCCGTCATCCAAGAAGCAAGCCCAGAAGCAACCCGCGACCGTCGCCGGGCCGCGAGCCACGCCAATCCGCTCTGTCCAAGCCGGCCCACTCTTCTTCGAGTGCTGGGTCGAGCAGCCTGATGGTGACGAGCCGAAGGGAGGATGAGTGTAACGTAACTGGGAAGAGAGCACAGAATACAGTGGCCGCAGCTTTGCATCGTCATAACGGGCGTGTCCACATTCATTACCAGAAAACTGTCTACATAAACCTGCGACGCCCCGAGCCAGCCCAGTATTCACCCCGTGCAATTCCATGTAACCCATCCGCCGTCCCACCAACAACACACACTGGTAGCAGTAGTAGTGGCGAAAGTAGTATACACCCAGCCGTACGAAAGAAGCACAGCCATATCCCGAAACCGCATAAACCCCTTCCACGCCACACGCCCGACCGCCGCCGCTGCCATGGCGCTCGCAGCGATGCACCCGACCACCGCCCAGAAGAGCCGTGCCGAGGACGACGGCATCACTTACTCCGTACCCTTCAGCGCTGCCCTTAGGCTCACCATCTCGCGCTTCAGCCGCGCGTTCTCCTTCTTCATTCTCGCCGTCTCCTCCCCCTGCTCCTTGATTTTCTCCACCAGCTCCTCCTTATCCTCCTTGCCTTTACCCTTGAGGGCCTTGACAATCTTGCCGAGCTCCCCGTTGAACCGCTCGTACAGGAGCTCATTCTCCGCCACCGCCTCCTTGTACAGCTGGTCAATGGCCTTGACCTTGGCCTCGGAGGCCTTGAGCGTCGTGTCCATGTCGCGCTGTATCGCCGCCTGCTTGTCGCCGAGTTCCCGCATCGTCGAGGGTATGCGCTCCTCGAGCGCCTGGATCGAGGAGGCCAGCCGCCTCAGATCCACACTCTGAGGGCCCGAGAGGCCGACGTTGTTAACGCGCGCCATTTCCTCGCCGATTTTGGAGAGCTCCGATTTCAGTGACCCGTCGACCTCCTCCACGGCAGCCTTCTCCGTTTGTAGCCGTTCGCGGAGCTTCTGTGGCGACTGGAGACGCAGCCTTGCGTTGCCTGACCGTGAAGGACTCCCAGGACGCGTTGGCGAGTCCGCCCCTGAAGTACCAGGCCTCGAAGGTTTCAGCGTTGGAATGCTGGATGTCGACAATGTCTTGGCATGCCTGTGGCCCTTTGTCGGAGACGAGGACTTTGTCGGCGAATCCTTCTTTGCCGGTTCTAGCCCCGCGGGACTTGTCTGAGAGAAGGGTTCTGCAACATTCTCCTTGTGTCTCGACAACCTGAGACCTTGTACCACATTAGGACTGTTGGGGTTGATTGGTATTCTCGACGGCGGCGGGCTCCTGGGACTGGAATTGAACTTTTCAGACGTCTGCTTCGTGGCTTGGAGCGGTTGAAGAGGCTCTTCGAGTGACGCCGCCGCCATGAGACTCTTGAGATCAGATAACGAGCTACGGCGCTTCCTCCTCTGTGTCTTGAAGGGAGTAGCCTCATGGTCAGGCTCCCCAATGGTGTCTAACGGGAAGTCCATCCGGTGCGAGCTCGTCGGTCGCGAGCCATCGTCAAACGCACCCGCAACAGGTGGCCGATCTCGTGAGATGGGGCGGCGATGCAGCTTCTTCGGCACCGCGCCATCATCCATGGATCCAGTACGGCCCAAGGAAGGCGGCTTGAAACCCAACGTCTCGCCCGTAGCAGGATTCCGGTGCTTGCTGAGCGTCCGCCACACGGATGGACGCTCGTCCTTACTATTCTGCCGCAGCAGTGTATCGGCAAATTTGCGCCGCAGTGACGAAGTATTCGACGTGAGCGACGGCGTGTACGACTTTCCGCCACGGATGGCCGAGTTGATGGAAGCATACGCGTCGCTGCCAAGGTTGAAGCTGTGGTTCAGACCCGGCTCCTCGAAGATCCGGTCGCAGTCTTCCACTAGCCGATCAAGCAGATTGATGTAGTTGTGCGCCGTCCCATCTTCTACAAGCAGCTCAGCAAAAGCAAGTGTCAGTGCCCCGCGATCGCTGTCGTTGCCACACCCGTCGAGCAGATCGGCCAGGAGTTTGACGAGCGACGTAAAGGCTCTGCGATTCTGAGGCGCCATATCGCCAAACAGATAGTTGACAAAATCGGCAAAGTCTCCCGGCATTCTCTTATTTGCCCGCTCGAGCAGGGTGTCGAGGGACTGCACCGTCATGACGGGCCCCATCTGCTCCGTCCAGGCGATGCGCAGGAACTTCTCGAACGCCACAAAGATGGCCTCAGTGCTGACGTCGGAGGCGGCGTCGAAGTCGTAGGGGCTCTCGATAAGTTTGTTATACAGGTCGTTGACCGTGAGCTCGTCGGCCAGAGACCGATTGAGCAGCATCCGGCCGATGATGGCCCCTTTACGGGACTGAAGGGCAGCCACATATCCTATGAACGTCTGCTCCAGCCGCACGAGGGGGTTCTCTGGTCTGATCTCTTCGGTGGCGATACGATCCTCCCTGCCCCGTAACGAACTGAGGGAGCTTAGGAAGGAATGCTGGCTGTTGTTGCGTGACAGCGACGGAACCTGACGCTGATGTTTTGAGCTTGGTGTATCGGGTGTGTTGCCGCCAGAGGTTCCGGTCCAGATACTTGACAGCAGTTTGACGGGCGAGGAGGATAGGAAGGACCGCGTCTTCTCTGCTCGACTCGATAGCGGAAGGTTCCGAAGGGTTTTGGAGTAGTATGAAACCATGGCTGCGGTCAAATGCGGGTTGGAGACGTTGAATTGGGAGCTGAGCAGTTGGATCACTACATCCTGTTAGCACACATGTCAGAAGAACCGGAGGACAAGGTCGCTTACCTCGTCGTGATAATGTCGGCAGGAAGTCTTCCAATGCAACCTCGTCCTGAAATTGCTTCCCGTTCAAACCAACGGTGACCATGGACACGCGCCTCAAGTCATTGCTCTTGACGTCAACGACAATCTCCACGCCGTAGTGTCCGACGGGAGCACCCTTAGTACCCTTCTCGTGATCGACCACCACCCGGATAGGCGCCGGCTCCCGCCGGCCTTCGACGAGCTGATCGGCGCCCTCTTGGAACACGGCAGCGTGAAGACCCAGATTGCTATCGGGCATGCGCGTGGACCGGAGTGTCCAGCAGGGATCCTCGCGCTCTGCCTCGCCGAACCGTGCTTCCACCCTGGCCTTGACGATGTCCTCCCCCCACTTGGCCGCTCTGCCCTCCAATGCTTCTGTCAGGAAGAAGCAGCGTGACGTGGGTGACTTGCTGATCTTGTGCTCGCCAGCATGAGCACCCTTCATCTCCTGGGCGGATGTCATCCAAAGTAATGTGCCGTCTGCCGACTCGGTGAAGCGGACGTCGGCAAGGTTGTACCAGCCAGTGAAGACAAACTCGTACGTAGCTGGTCCTCCAGCAGCGTTTGTCATGGAAATCAGCAGCCCAGCCGCAGAGGGTTTGTCAATCTCTCGGATTAGGTCCCGACCAGTCATAGTGCCGGCCATCTTCTTCAACACAATGATGCAGTCGGAGAAGAGAAGGAACACGCCACTCTTGTCCGCCTGGTTCACGGCAGCTTGAAACGGGGCGTTCAGCTCGACAACATCGGCCGACCCAATGAGGCGACCTTGTGGCTCTAGTTCCATCGGCCATGACTCAACCATGTTTCGAAGTCGGTTGGCAACATGGGGTTTGGCCGGCAAGGGGTCGTCCATGGAGCAAATGTTGGTGATGATGTCTCTCGACTTCAGCATCAACTGTAGAGCCGGATGGGTCATCGGTAGGGAGCCAACAATCTGGTCGATAAGTAGACTGTACCGGGGCAGACGCTGTACTGGCTCGATGAGGATAGACCGGATCGCTTGTTCTCCCCTCTGTGCCACTCTCTGCTTGAAAGTAGACTGGGGATCGAGAAAGGAGTTGAGCAAGGTGGGGAAGTGCTGGCTCGCCTTGATGTAGTCCTGATAGCATTCCGTAAATTTCGGGAACCACTCCAAGAATAACCTTGCTATTGCAACCGCGCCACTGGGGTCCTTGCTGCGAGAGGAGGCGCCCAGTCTGGAGCCGGCTGTACCAATCGTCGGTATCTCCATGTCCCGTGTGGCCTCTCCTTCGGTCTCGTCCATGACTTTACGCAACTCTGCCACGAAGGCGGAATTGACCTTGAGAATCTCATCTGCCGAACTCGGGAACAGCTTATCCAACTGTTGCTCGGACGGACTCAGGCTCGAAGCATCGCGGTTCCTGGCGCTCTCCCGAAATTCTTTCGCAATATTGCTCACCAGGTCGCCTAACTTGTGGACATATCGTTCCTCTGTCTCCACCAGTTCCTGAAGTTTCATCCGTAACTCGGCCTTCTGATCCTTTGTAAACGACTTGCTTCGATTCAGCGATGTCGGCTTTGACGGTGCGCGGCGGAGTCTGCTCGTCGGCAGGAAGACTGGTTCACCAAAAGGTTTCACCAAAGGGGTGTAACCCCCATACTGGCGGAGGGTGGGATCGAGGATATCGTCTTCGTCGTCGGGCACCTCTTCCAGGTCGGAGGGTTGGAGGGGTACAATCGCGCCGGGTGGTAGAACAAAGTCAAGATCCACATTGCTCACATGCTGCGTCTGCAGCGCGCCTTGCAGCGCGGCAATCACCTCGGCCGTATTCTCGCTCTTGGACACCGACTTGACCAGCTCAGCGGCATGCTGAGCACCAAACAGCGCCGGCCCGCTACCGGGGCGCCTTCCCCGCGTGGGGTACAGATGCCTCAGATACGTCTTGACCCCATCCGACAGCTCGCTGAAGTACTTGAAAAGGCCAAACGCCAGGCCGCGGTAGACCTCATCGCCCTGGAACTCGCGGGGCAGGTGGTTGACGACGGGGTAGAAGGGCGAGTTGGGTGATATCGTCAGGCGGGGAAAGGACTGGAAGCCGGCGGGGGTGAAAACGTGGACCTGGACGCGGGAGCTGTTGAGGGTGTAGTTGGCGGTCGTCGAGGGGCCGTGGAAGATGAGGACGGGCAAATGGCCGAGCAGCGGGTCGGAGACGTGGTGGAGGGCCAGGTGGTCGGGCGAGAGCGCCAACTCGTCCGTGACACGCACCATGGTGGTATATCAGCGGGCGGCTTTCATGGCCTCTTCAAATTCCGTAGTGGATGCGGGGTGGTGATGCCCTTTGCGCGGATGGAAGTCGTTGTCGCAAGTTGCGAGTAGTCGGGAAGTGGTGGTCGTCGTCAGGTGGACCGGCACCAGAATGTAAACATTGGGAGTCGCGTCAACCGAGAGTTTATGCAGCGTAACCTTGGGTGGCTGCCGCGATCAGAAGCTTTAAAGCGCCACGCCACCAAGGGCAGTCGAAACTGGAACAAGAGAAAAAAAAAAAAGGAAAAATGAGAGAAGAGAATGAGCCAGGTACGTTACACAACGATGGCTGGCGCAACAACAGATGGAATGCCCTTGCCCTGGCTGCCGGTCGCTGAAAGGTCGCAGGAAGCGGTCAAGAGTTGCGACGCCTCGATGGGACATTGAGTGGGTGTAACTGTGGCTGTGTCTGTGGCTTTAGCCGTGGCTCCGTTCAGTGGCGCATTCAGGGCAACCCCGCCTTGTACTTGGCTACCGGTAAGTAGGTTATCAGACGCGTCAAACGCGACGCGGATACAAGTGCCCCGCTTTGGCGTCAGACCCCACTATAAAGATACTGTACTTTGTACCTGAGTAAACGGGCCAAGTGCGGGTCTTATCTGAGAGATGGAGCCGCACGAATCCAACCTCATTCCATCACGAGTCTTGACCCCCAACCACGACATGAGACCAGACTGAGGCGACAGTGGCCCAGTCATACTGGCAACCCCTCCGTCTAATGCCCAACATGTCCAGCCAGGACAATGGGGCCATCCCCCTCCACAACGTCCCTGACAACACAGGTTACCGTCTCATCGAGCTTCACCCTGAGCTCCAGACCCTCCTCGAGTCCGACGATGCTCCCGTGTAGGTGATCACACCGAATCCCCTCAACGTATCACACAATCCTTACGCCCCACCGGACAGTCTGACGCTCGAGTCCACGGACGCAGCAGCCCTCCTAAAAACCCCGGACAAGACCTACTCCCTCCGCCAGAAGAATACATCCAACGCTCTCATCCTCCTCAAACCCCACACGCCCGAGAACAGCGTGCCTGAGCAGGGCATGGCTGCCTTCTCTACGATAAGCAAGACTGTCGAGCTCGACCCGGTATCTGACGCCGCTGCCAGCGCGACCGACGCAAAACCCGCCACCAACAGGGGGAAGTGGCATGAGCGTTTTGGCAGGAACAGGTAGCACAGGCATCTTTCTGCTCCACACTGGTCTCAGAGTAAATGTCGACATCCCGATCAAAGACTACTACTATGTTATCAGCACTTTTAATGAAACTATCACCTAGTGTGGTGTGGGCAGGAAGATACTTGTATGAATAATCAATATAGATGGGCCACGTCATGCATCAATGACTCCTCAAGTCCATGTAAGTGAATACCCTGCCGTTCTGTATCTGATACCTTTATCCAACAAATCAGGTGCACCATTTTCTAAAATCAAAGTTCATGATCCGCTCATTCGTGCTCTAACTCCTTGCATAGCGCCTGGAATCGGTGTCCCCGCCACATGTATGTTTCTTTGTCTCAGATCGGAGGAAGCACGATGCCCCTTTCGCAGCCTAGCTGGTTCTGGTCAGACTGACTCCCTCTGAAATTTCCGCCAATGTATTCGGCACCTTCCGCTACCGTGTTTCTTGGGGGTTCTTGTGGACCGTCAAATATTCGAGAAACACTATCAGTGTCAGTACGAGTTGTCGAACAAGTCCATCCAGCACCAAACTTACCACTACCGCGGCTCCTTTATTGCTTCGGCGAGTGAATCGCCCGAACCAGATTCCGTCGCTGCACCGTACTCAGAGACCTGCCATTCAGCGTCTCTTCGATGACTTTCAAAGCCTGAGCACCCTCCGGTGTCCGGAGGATCTCCTGGGTCAGGAGGGCAGCCTCGGCCTGAACAGCCTCCAGCGTCTGGAGATTTTTCATTCCTTGGAGTCTTTCCTGTAGCTCTCTGACCTTCTCCTCACGCCATGGGCATCTATGAAAGCTCAGGCGCCATCTCGATGGGTGCTGTTTTGACAGGAGGGCCTCCCGTACCTGGTCGATTTGCCGTCCCCGATCGGTGTGCTGTATCCTAAAGGTCCGCACCGAGTTGAGGGTCTGCTGATCGCCGCGCTGGATTGCCTGTTGTTCTTGGCGTTGTAGGAAACTCAGATAGTCGAGTGGCCCTTGCGGATCTCCCAGCGTCGGGCGAGCTTGCAGTTTCCAGAACACGCGCACTATCCGGCTGGCCTCTAAGAGGTCGTAGTCAGGCGCCCTGACTTGATGTTGATGTCGATGCCGTTGCTGCTGTTGTTGTTGTTGTTGTTGTTGTTGTTGTTGTTGTTGTTGCGGTTGTGTGAAGTTCGTGTACTCTACTGACCGGACGAGAGAGGTCTCCGGCGCCGAGTTGGCTTGTTGGTAGGCTCCTCCCCATGCCGGTTGTCCCGGTGTGGTTTGCGAGGGAGGGTGCCGAGCCCAGTGGTTTGCCACCCCGGGAGTAATGCAGTGTGAAGGAGTCCTGGGATTGGATGGACCGGTGTGAGGCTCATGTATACATGTAGTTTTGTTTGCGTACAGCCCGTGCCGTGCCTCAACTTCGGTTGGCCGTGGCCGAGTTAGTTGGGGTTGCGCCGGTTTGGTGTTAGGAAGCGTCCCCTGCGTGGGAGATCCATACGGCATAGACTGCTGTATCTCCACGGTGTCCATCCTGGTGCGCTTCTGTCTAGGGACCGGAACAGGCTCCATTGTTGGCGGTGGGCGTGGCTGTGTCGCCTGGAGTTGCGGCGTTGCTGGCGTGTTCGGCCCGGGCAGGACGTGGTTTTGGATCGCCCTAGGATTCTCGAGAATCCCGGGCTGTCCCAGCCAGTCTAGAGATGACCGGATCTTGTTTCCGCGATCAAGCACTCGTAGTGACCAGTGGAAGTCTAGCAGTTTCGGGTCCAGCGTTGGATCCTTCTCGATGGCCGCTTCCCGAGCCTTCGTTTCGGCCTTTTTCACCCTTTCCTGATCATGATGAGGTTCCCAGTCGTACTTTGGGCAAGTGTTACCCTTCGCTCCCTTTTTGCCTTTCTCGTCAAAGTGGCTGTAATCGCAGGACTTGGAGCAGATGTAGCACTGATAGTTTCCGCATCCGGTGTTGGGGCATTTCATCAAGTTGCACCCGGCTTCCTTGACAAAGGGGATCGCGCCTACATGGTTCTTGTAAGGAGCCACTTCGACGTACTACTGGAATAGTCCACGGAGAGATGACTTACACCTGTTGCATTTGCGTATCAAGGCGTCGGACATTGCCTCCTCAACTCTTCTTCTGGCCGCGTACTTGTCAGCAGCCGCCTCGTCGCAAGCCATCGGCATATGGGAATCCTTGCGGCAGAGGCGACAAAACATCTTGCCACATTTCGGATTCGCGCATTCCACCTCCCTTTTCTCTTTGACGGGAGGACATCTGAATGGGTATTCGCAGACTGGACATCTCTCAATGTACGCCACACCGGCCAGACGCAACTTGGCTTCGCGCTCCAGGCGATCAAGAATCACTGTGGTTTTCTCGTCCAGGAACCGCTTGCGGTCTACATGCGAGAAGATGCCCTGGCATGGGTCCATGGACATGCACTTTAGTTCGTACCTCATCTGTCCGATCCCAGTCTCGGCATTCCGGCGGGCGCACTCGACACAGAACATCTGACGTTGAGTTAGTAGCTTGGCACACTTCCCATGTGTGAGGGTCGTTGAGAAACTTGCATGGATAGGTTCACCATTGCACCCCACCATGCGGCAGAAGGGCTGCTCGTCGAAGCAACACATGCACTCAACCTTCGTGTCGTCTTCCAGCGTCTCTGCTCTAGTGGCATCCCTGGAGGCGCGTATGGTCCCGGCAGCGTCCAATTCCGGTTCCATGGTGCCTTTCCTTTCTGTTTCGTCCCGTGCGGCGATGTCCGGGGGATAGTATGGGAGTTGGTGTTGTCCGTTCAAGGTCAGAACCATGTGCGACACTCGACCGATATGGTGCCTGGTTAGATCGAGACAAACGCTTCTGTTGCCAAATCGAGTCGCGAGTCAAATCTTCTTTCAGATTATGCCAAAAAAAGCGGTTGTTTCCAAGGTTACTTTAATCCTCTGGCAAATCCAGAACGAAATCGAAAGACACTTTGATAGAAAGGCAGTGATGCTAGGAAAGGGGCAGGTCGCTGCCAGGAGAGTCGATAAAGAGACAAGAAGGGTAGAAGAGAAAAAGAAGGTAGGATGTGTGAAAGATACTGCCTTTTATTAAAATTTCTGCAATACTGGTAGGTTCTGTGCGAACGAAGTGTAAGCGGGGGAAGCCAAATGGTGACGGACACTCCTAGAGGCTGCGAGGCCCCGATAGCCCAAGCGCCCGGCTCGAGAGTTTCCCCCGGCTTCCCGTACGGGGAATTTCTCTCAGAAGTCGAAGAAACAGGTCGAGAAAACGAATTGAAAGATGGAAACTTACTCGGAGTCTTGTCGAAATATAATCCGCTATGAGGGTGTTGAAGCTGCAGTATAGAGGTAAGAATGCACAATGAAAACCAGGGCGGGAAGATAAAAGACAGATACAGCCCTAATTACGCGGCTACTGTCAAAATTCAAGCCGGCAAGTGCACTCGTGCGCAAGTCACTACCTTAGCTCGAACGAATATTGTTCGGTCGATCAATGTTGGGCCAGCAACGGGTCGGTGGGTGGGCGCCAACCTCACAGTTAGGGCAAACCCGTTGAGGCAAACGCAGAGGACTTCTGCGGCTTGGGTGGTTGTCACGGGGTTTGAAGCTGGAGTGCTATTGTTGTTACCGTGTCCTTTGGTGTGCAGGCCGAGAGGGCTGTTGTGTTGAATTCGAGAAGTTTGTAGAGGGGATGATGCCGATGTAAGGTCCGCCAAGTTCCACAAAAGGGGAAAGACGGTATGTGCAGACACAGGAATATCCCCTAGAATCTGGAGTCCCGTCGTACCTGCTCGAGAAGTGAGGGTAAGGCCTGTGTTGGGCCCATGGTATCTGGAACTTCCCGCCGGACTAGACCCTCAACTGTAGCCCCTTGGTCTTCTCCGTGATGTCATGACGACTAAGTGTAGAGCTGATAGTAAGCCACAACCTCCCTGAGACGAGTAATAAACTCGTGCATCGGACGCAGCTCCAATCTCTGGTGTACCAACCTGCGTGAACTCTATGGTAGGCACCTGCTGTTCAAATTTCGGGATGGGATGGTAGCAAGGTGCCGGCTCTGCCGAGTCGTGAGGCTCGTGATGATAGCCCTGTGCATTTCCGCAACTCTGAGTATGACTCCGACAGCTGATGATGTGCAGTAGTGCACCTGTCGGCGATCCTTCCGGACATGGGTTTAAATGTCAGAATATCCAAATACAGAAAGCGCAGCTCCTGACGCTTCAATCAACTGGGCCAGCACCAGCAAGTCTGTCCAATCGGGAAATTGAGATGGCACCGTGGGGCCCACATAATCGCTTTAAGAATTGCTGAACGGATAACTAGCGACATGTATAAAATTGAGAAATATTAGCCTTGAATTTGTTGTCTTGTATACAAACCCACATAAGTTTTTCGGGAGCCTATGTCACCACTGAGCATCTTGAACGGGACGACTTCGATACGAGTACCGGGACAGACATGTGGGACGACAGAAGCTTCTCCGGCAATCCGGCAGCCTACATGTACCAAGGTACTGAGTAAAAAATGTCACCGACCGGAGAGGACGAAGCGGAAAAACATGCTCTTTTTTATGATGACGTGGCCTGTTAACGATTCGAGTCAAGAGTCCAGCCCAGAAACACGGGTCACGATGACGTTTTACCACTGCCCAGCTCCTTCCTCAACTGCCTCACGAGGCTCCAGGATGAGGTACCCATCGGTTGGGTAACATCCCCTCCTTCCCCTCCCCTCGCCCCCAACAATCAACCCGACTTGCTCTTGACAGCCTCCTCGTCAACAGTCGACTCGTGTACTCCATCCCTGCTGCTATCAACCTCCGCCAAGAGGTGCCTCGCCGCCACTGCCACACTTCCGCCCGCCTCGTCGATGCGGCGGTGGTACTCGTCCATGTTCCTCGACGTAAGGAGGCTGTTGCTCGTGAATAGGAGGTTGATCTCCTCCAGCGAACGCCTGGCCACCTCCGGGTAAAACAAGTGGACGATGGGAATGGCCACGATGTTCATGACTCCAAAGAAGATATACGTGCCGTAACCGAGACGGTCGAGCATCACGGGGATGACAAACTGCGTCATGCCACACCCCGCCGCCCACCCAAAGATGGTAAAGCTGTATCCCTTGGCGCGGATCTCCTGGGGCCAGATCTCGGTGCCGTATATCCAGCTGGGAACAATGTTGAACATTGCAAAGAACCTGGTGATTTTTTTTTTCATCAGCTAACAGTTACGCCGCATGACGGAGACAAACCCGAGTTCTTACCATATGTAGATGAAGACAAAGGCCGCCGCAGCCGTGCCGAGGCGCTCAGACTTGGCCATGTCGGTCTCCGCTGCGTCTTGGGACGTCTTGATAAAGGCCGCAACGAGGAACAGCGAGATACCCTGGGTGATGAAGGAGGTGACCAGGGATTTGATGCGTCCGATGCGGTCTATGACAAGCGCCGCCGCCGCCGTGCCCGGGACGCCAAAGGTGTTCACCAGGCCCGCCAGCCACAGCGACTTGTACGAATCGAAGCCCGCGAGGCTGAATAGGGTCCCCGCCCAGGCGGCGATGGCCAGGATGCCTGTCCACTGCTGGATCCACTGCAGGGCGAAGCCCATGACGGCGCGGCGCCCCAGGTGGAGCGCGCCCGAGTAGCGGCCTGCGAGGAAGATGTTGATCAGGTCGTTGCGCTTGTGGTGAGTCTTCTCGACAATGGCGTCGAGTTGCTCGACCTCCTCGGAAATGATGGGGTCGTCAGCAGCTAGGTCACCCCTGAGCTTGCAGAGAATCTCGACAGCCTGAGCACGCTTGCCGTTGGCAATGAGCCACCTTGCCACGATGTTAGCAGATGCACGCCACTTACCCATTTCTCTCTCGAAGTGGCAACATACCGTGGTGATTCTGGGAGAAAGGGGATGACAATATCGACAATCAGAAGGGGAGTGACCATCCAGGCAAGCGGAAACCTCCAGCGGAACTCCGCAGCGGTGCTCCGGACACCAAAATTGATCCAGTACGCGATGACGATACCGAGGTAGTTGGCCACGAAGACGAGCGAGAAGCTCGATCCCCGGTCGTGCGCCCGCGACAGCTCGCTGACCCACGGCGGGATGATGGCGTTGATGAAGCCGATGCCCAGGCCGGCCACCACCCGGGCGCAGATGAACATGTCCGAGTTGACGCTGGCCGCCATGAGTGCCGCGCCGACGATGCCAAACGTCGTGCCGACGAGGACGCCGCGCTTGCGGCCAATCTTGTCACCTACCCAGCCTACAATACGCAACAGCCATCACAGCGTTAGCCGAGCTCAGCCATCATTTCAGCTGGCAGCATAGTGACACAGGAGAACATACCACCGCTGAAGCAGCCGCAGATGCCACCGAAATAGTACGCGGCCGCGAGGCCACCCTGCTTGGTGGAGTTGGTCACAACACCGTCGGCGCCAATGTCGGCCATGTCGATGAAACCCGGCGTTTCGCTTACGGTGCCTAGCACACCCTGGTTGTATCCTGCATGAAACGTACACAGGTCCACGTGTCAGCCTGATGTGCCGTGCAGGAGTGGAACCAGTTTGCAGATACCAGGGAGATCATGCGGGATCCTGCGTACCTTCGAATATCAGTGCCGTTGCCGCGACGAGGTTCACCAGGAACAGCAGCGCCTTGCCCGGCACATGGCGCCACGTCTCTATGACCGTCATTGCTGGGTTCCGACTGGACTTCTGTCGTGTGTGGTTGAGGATGAAGCAATATAGGAGTGCTCAGATGGAGAAGTGTCGACAGAGCTAGCTCATGGGTTCACGACAGATAGGCGAGGAATGAATGCGGACCGTCGCCGGGGATCTTATATACCTCCCACGAGTCCCGCGCCGCGGCTATCGAGGAGAGGAGAACGAGGTTCCAAGGCAAGAGCCTGGGAAAAATCCTAGTGCTGGACTTAGTTCTTTGCAAGGAAACGAGGGACGAATTATCCCAATGGACCCATCTCGCCTCTCGTCTGGGGTAGTCCTCGGCGTGTAAGTCGTGTTGGGGATGATGAGGCGTGTGCTACGGTCCATCGCCACCCAGCCGTGAGGTTGAGTAATTCCAGGGTTCGCTTAAACGGTTTCTCGGGTTGACATTGTGTTGTGCCATTTAGCCATTTAAGCGGGGCATCACGACCGCCTGCTCAAGGCGTCAAACCATCACCAGCATTCCTACAGTACTCGTATGGCCGTCGGATGTTCGACCAAATAAAGAACAAACATGGGAACCGATGCAAAAATGAGCCTTTTAGGCATTTGGCCGGAACTAAACTTTAGCGAGCTTTGTCTGGGGTATCTTGTGATGATACATGACCCGACCACGATGCCATGGGAGCCTCTTCCCCGCCCAGAAGAGGGTCACAACCCAAGTTGGAGGGAACAATAAATGGGAGGGGTTCACCTCGTGTCGCTCATGTGGTATCCAAGCTCATGCTTCCTCAAGATTCCGAGACAGTACGTACGGACAGACAAACTTTGCACTTCAGCCACTCTTTCGGGACTGCCTGTCCGACAAATCTTCAACATGGGCTCCCTCGGCAACCAACAACCCAACAGCAACGGGTCTGCGGGTGGCCGTCCCCTGGACTTGACGGTCCTGGGCCTCAACTCCGGAACCTCGATGGACGGCATTGACTGCGCCCTGTGCCGGTTCCGCCAGGCCTCACCGGAGTCACCCATGCACTTTGAGCTGCTCAAGTACGACGAGGTGCCCCTCGAGCAGGGCATCAAGAAGCGCGTCATGAACATGATCCTCCACAATACCACCACGCCCGAGGAGCTCTCCGAGGTCAACGTCCTCCTCGGTGAGACGTTTGCCGATGCGGTCGGGGTGTTCTGCAAGAAACATGACGTGGCCATGTCCTCCATCGATGCTATCGGCTCCCACGGTCAGACCATCTGGCTGCTCAGCATGCCAGCCGAGGGCCACACGCGGTCGGCGCTGACCATGGCTGAGGGATGCTTCCTCGCCTCCCGCACGGGCGTCACCAGCGTCACCGACTTTCGTGTTTCCGACCAGGCTGCGGGGAGGCAGGGGGCGCCGCTCATCGCCTTCTTCGACTCCCTGCTCCTGCACCACCCGACCAAGTTCCGCGCGTGCCAGAACATTGGCGGCATAGCCAACGTGTGCTTCATCCCGCCCGACGTGGACGGACGGCTGAACGACGAGTTCTTCGACTTTGACACGGGGCCGGGAAATGTCTTCATCGATGCGGCCGTGCGCCACTTTACGGGTGGCGAGCGTGAGTACGACAAGGACGGTGAGATGGGCAAGGCTGGCACGGTCGATCAGGAGATTGTGGACGAGTTCCTGCGGTCGCATCCGTACTTCTCGCTGGACCCGCCCAAGACCACGGGGAGGGAAGTCTTCCGGGATACCATTGCCCACCAACTCATCGAGAAGGCCGCCGCCAAGGGCCTATCGCCCAACGACACCGTCGCGACCATAACCCGCATCACCGCCCAGGCCATCGTGGAGCACTACCGCCGGTACATGCCCACCCAGTACGGACCCCTGGCCGAGATCTACATGTGCGGCGGCGGGGCGTTCAACCCCAACATCACAGACTTCATGCAGGCTGCCTTCCCCGATACCAGGATCGTGCTGCTGGATGAGGCGGGCATCCCGGCCAGTGCGAAGGAGGCCATCACGTTCGCCTGGCAGGGCATGGAGGCCGTGGTGGGGAGGAGCATACCTGTGCCATCGCGGGTTGAGTCGAGGCAGGAGTATGTCCTGGGCAAGGTGAGCCCGGGGAAGAATTATCGCCAGGTCATGAGGAAGGGGATGGAGTTTGCCGCAGGGAGGGATCATCTGCCTCCGGTGACGGATATGGTGAATTACGTGAACGGCAAGGTATTTAACAACAAGGCGTAGTAGTAGACCACTTCGTATGGTAATTAATACTAAGATTGCAGAGCAGCCCATCCATCTAATAAGCACATGCATGGAATCGGGCTTGTGCCGCCCCAGAGACGGTCTAAACAGAATTGAACGCCCATGTGAAATCGCTGAATATGTCCTGAGGAAATGAGAGAACCCCTCCGATGTCACCGCTCATGGGGCCTAGAATTTCAGGGCCATTGAGAGCAGGCTGGTGATACGCCTGCGGCTGCGGCTGCGGCTGCGTTTCATTGTACTCTTGTCCCTGCGGGTGGTGCCCCTGCGGGTAGGGGGTCTGCTGGAGAACGGGGTTATCCCCTTGGTTCGGGACAGAGACGGAGGGTGCGGATGTCGGGTTCTGTTGGCGCATAGCCATGATGCGCTCGTCGATGCGCGCGACCTGCTTTTCTAGCCTCTCGCTGACGTCGGTGCTGGTGAGTAGGCCTTCGAGTCTGGACAGAAGACGGGCGAGATCTAGCAAGACGGAGCGTAGGCGATGGTACAGCCACTCTCCTTCCTCAAGGCCAGATTGCTCGGATGACGTCAGGGCTGAGCCGCCGAGGATGAAGCCGATGCCGCCGAGGTGGTGGAGGAGAGGCGCGCTGATGGCCTGCTGGTACGCGTCGGGAATCGACCAGAAGGCATCGATGACCTCGCTCGCAATCTGGCACCTGTCGTTCAGGCTCACACTCCCCTCCTCGACGGAGAACAGGACCATGCGGAGCAGCTGCACCGTCGCGGTGATGTTAGCGGCCTGGAACCCAAACAGATCCTTGTGGGGGTCAAAGGTGATGTCGCGCGGGATCTGCCTGAAGCATTCTGGCAGCGCGAGGTACATCTGCATGACGTACTCGCGGACGGACGCGACGGTGATGGAGTTCTCGGCGCGGTCGCGGAAAAAGATGTCGTGGAGGAAGGAGGTCTGGCGGCCGCTGTCCGACTTGCTCTCGCGGAACCGCGCGAGCGCGTGCTCCAGGATGCGGTACAGGTCGGTGGTGAAGTTCCAGCCGTACAGCCAGTTGGAACCGGTAGGCGAAGTCTGGGGTGACGGCTCGGGCACGGTGTCGGAGATGAAGTCGTCGTCTACCTCGATTGGGTAGGAGACCTTGAACTGCTGCTCCCTGCTGCGGACGACGCCGCCCCAGACGATGGAGGTGTAGATGTCGAGGGTGTATATGGACCAGAACAGTCTCCTGCGTTCTTCCCTTTCGATGATGCCCATGCCCTGCGGCCACTCCGCCTCATCGTGAAGATTGTCCATGGCAACTAGGGTGTGGTACTGGCCGATGTGATAGTGCATCTCACGCACAAAGCCAAACTGGATGGACGCGAGGGCCAAGACGGCGTGTGTGCGGAGGGCGTTTAAGTCCGAACGCATGGGGTCACGCCTCAACTCATCCCTGGCTCTCTCGTAGAAGACCTGAGGCGGCGTCTTGGAGAGCTCAGTCGTGTCCCATCGGGGATTCGAAACAGCGCCGTCTCGCACGCGGCCTGCCACAAGAGCACAGACGGCCATTGTGACGCCGAAGAGCGACCTATCCGCGGTGTACTCGGCGCGTGACGTCCGGCGGAGGAATGACGGTCGGTGGAAGAACGGGAAGATGGGGTACACGATCTCAAAGTACAGCTCGACGAGGTCCATGATTCTGGCCTGCGTAGCCACGGCCACCGTATTATCCACCGCCAGAGGCGCGGTTGTTAAGTCGGCCCCCGGCGCAGGGATGCCGTCGCCGTAAACACCGACAACACCACCAGCACCCGCCGGCCCGGTGCGGAACGGCAGTGATGCCGGAGGAGACGGCCCCTGTGGAGACACACGATGAGCAGAGCGGGCATCATCGTTTACCCGGTTCCTGGGAGGGGCTCCCCTCTTCTTGGGAACGCGATTGAAGGTGCACGGCTGGCCGAAGTCGAGGCAGTTCCTGCAGGGAGGCCCATCGCCCACCTGCTGGCAGCGGACGGACCTCTGGTGGCAGTAGTCGCAGGCCCGGGTGATGCGACGCCGCTTGAGGCCGGGGGTCTTGGTGACCGGCAGCTCACCACCACCCGGGGGAGGCGACATTTCCCCCGCGCGCCGGTACCTGCCGATGCGGAGGCGTGAAGACCGTCTGAAAGGGTGTGGGTGGTAGGTACCAACGTTAGTATTCAGCGTTGTCAGCGTCTGGGTGGCTGGTGATGGTGGATGATGATATGCCGCGTGACGCGAGATGGCGGCACCGCCTCGCGTTGTGAGGCAACTCCGGGCAGAACCACCATGCCGGTATCCGGCTGCATGGGGGACGGAGGGCGGCCAGCCTCAGTAGATGATAATAGTGCTTCGTCTGCCTTTGCCACTGGTGAGAGGTGGGCCGTGGACCCGGTGGGCCCACCGGGTGGTGAAGCTCAGCCCTGCCAGGTCAGGTTGTTCTAGACCAGGTGCAGTATAGTACTGTACGAGTACGCAGCGAAGATGAACGGTTGCGGACGGAGATCGGGGATGTGCTGATCCGTACCGGCCTCGGTAATTGTATATTTACAAAAGCGGGGTCACTTCAAGTAGTACATAAGTACGCGTGTGGAAGGTGGCGAAAGTCAGGAGCCCCACGTCAGGCTGGAAGGCATTATTTCTTATTTGGGATGTTGCGACGGCTTCAGGCCCGATCAGGTATTGTAATGAACACACACCCAGATACACACCCAGATACACACTCAGATACACACTCAGAGAAATACAGCTGACTCAGGAGCTGAAGAGAAGAAGCTGAACACATGATCAGTGCCCCAGCAAAGTCTGATTGATGATGGTTGAGAGAAAAGATCTCTCGGGCTCGGGGGCCCCTCGGCTAGCTGTATGATCATGTAAATTGCGTCACCTTCCCTAATTCAGGTCCCTAAGGCCCTCGTCCCTTTCAAATCCAGCAATTCCACCTTCTCTTAGGCGTAGTGCCTAAACCCACACCTTCCTGCTCAATCAGCTAACTTCTCGGTCCGGAAGGGACTACTGAATCATCCCTTTCCACGACAACGGCCACTCACATAGCTTCCATTCCAGCCAGATTCTCTAGGGCATTTAGGCAATTAATCATGCCTTTGTTCCTAGTTATGTTCATCAGTCCTCACAGTTGACTTAGGCCCTGACGGACCTCCGGAGTCAGCCAAGCATCTGTTCGTCGGGGGCCCCCGGATGCCTAAGTAGCTGCATCTAGTCGCTGTTTAACTGCCTCCAGCCGGTCTTTCAGCTCCTAGAACTCCTCTCCTGAGGTGGTAGTAGTGGTTCTTCTTACCTTGCTGGTTCGGGTGCCAGCCTGTCGCCTTCGGTTTGTGCTCGGGGTGGTCTGGGTCCGCTGACCCTGCTGCTATCGCCAAAAACAAAGAAATAAGGATAGGGTCAAGAAGGTAGCAAAGTTGATTGATGCTAGTGATAATGATCTGGCTAGGTTCTTCGTGACAAGATTCAGGCCTAAGCCCCGCGTCTTAAATGACGCGCTTAGCTGATTCGTTCCTTCCAATTCGACCACTCTGATAGATACCTAGATACACACGTCTGTAAGCGCACACACAGGAAGTAGGTTAAGCTTTACGATTCAAGTCCGAATCACCTTCTCGTGACTCCCTGAGTCAGCGCTTCATCTGCAATCAAAACTTACAAGTCATGACGCACCCATTACCTTTCTTCACTCTTCCAAGTTCCTTCACCCCGGCATCAGACACTGGCATCCAACCGACGCGACACCGACCATAACCATCGTCTGCAATCCCTCCCTCCCAATGGCTTGTTCAGCACCATCACCGCAGACCCCAACGGTGCAGTTCACAACAGTCGAAGAGCTCTTTGAGCAAATTTATCGTGTTCCTGGAGATATTCTTATCGTCAAAGGTTAGAGCTTGCCTTTATATTATGGAGTTTCATTAGACCTAATTCTTCCTTAGGTGTCTCCTCTCAAGATTTTGGGGCAATCGAGAAAGACAGAGAGATCCGCCGGCGCAAATATCGGTTCCGACGTTATTATGCCGAGTCTAGGATCCTTATTATTGTGATCCCAACCGGCATCCACGAGCAACTCCATGCGGAGCTTTATGCCCTATTTCATGAAAAGCTTGTCCATATGGGTTTGAGCAGAAGTTGGAAATCGATCGCTACTGAGACCTTTCGAGCGGGCCAGGGCCATCCTGGTGGGGATGGCGGAGAGGGCGACTCAACTGGTGGTCCGAAGCCAGAACGCGTGGGACGGGGGCAGTGGCCAACATTGGTCATTGAAGCTGGATATTCAGAGTCTTTGACGCAGTTGAGAGCCGACATAAGATGGTGGTTCGCTGCATCGAATCATGACGTTAAGATTGTGATTCTCGCCAAGTTCGATCGCAGACAGCGTCAGATTCTTCTGGAAAAGTGGGAGGAAGAGCCACGACAATCTCGCTCTGGAGCAACAACAACCCGATCGGCTGGCACACTAGAGCCAGCCTTGCGGCAAAGCATCACCATCACCCGGAACCCGACCGACCCAGCAACCTATGATGTGGTTAGCAGCCCATTGGTACTCGGGTTTGAGCTTCTCTTCCTCCGGGCACCGGGTCCTCTGGAGGGCGACATTGTGGTCACTGATGCAGACCTTCAACATTACGCGGTATCTGTCTGGGCTCAAGTTTAGGATTGAACTATTTCAACAGCGTATAGGCTGGTACTCTAAATCATTACGCTCAGTCCCATATGGTTGGCTCGATGAGAGGATCTTTATTCCGCCGGTATATTGTTAGAGACTCGTATAAACCACGCCCAGCTGCCTATACTAGAAGAGCCATGACTTCGTTTCTGTGATGCACGTACTTGAGCGAGAGAATTTCTTTTTCCGTCTCTATGAAACTTGGACAACAGTGAATCCGTGGCTGCGTATAGCGCCCCTAGTATTGCGGGATGTTCGTTCCATCAACAACACTTGCTCATCCTTAACCCCCTTCCGATGCGCCCCCCTAGTTCATCCGGACGGCCACAATCAGTAGACGTAGTATACACCCGTCTCATCCTCACTCTGCCTCATACGCCTATTCTTCCTAACAAGGATAAACTTGGCAAGCCACGCCGTTGCCGCAGTAACAGCACTAAACGCAGCCGACGAGAGCATGGCAATAAGATACCTCGGCTCGTCGCTCTTGGGGTACAGATACGGCGTCCAAATGAAGGACACATTCATGACCATGGTGACGATGCTAATGGCCACGGCCTTCTTCTCCTTGGTCTGCCCGCACACGCTGCTGCACCAGCCGAGGATGAGCGAGTTGACGGCGTAGGTGCCGATGGTGAAAATGACCATGGCGACGTACCGACCCGCGGTGTTGAGGGTCGCGCCCGCGGCCACAAAGCCTACTATCGCGACGGCCTTGGAGGCGGTGATGTGCCACGTGCGCTCGTTGAAGCGGCCGGATAGCCAGGAGACGAGGATGGTGGAGGCGCCGGCTATGAGGTAGGGCGGGCAGGTGAGGACTAGGGTGATGGTCCGGCTGAAACCGAGAGTCTGGACGACGGTGGGAAACTAGTGGTATGAAGTCAATATTAAGACACGAGGTCAAAGAACTCAGGTCACATGGGGGTTATAGTAGGTACTTACGAAATTCTTGAAGCCATTGGCAGCCAGGTGCATGTGTGCCATAAAGGCAAAGATCCAGACGAGAGGGTCCTTGCCAGCCTGCTTCAGACCGGCCATGGTGCTAGTCTCACCCGTATTCTCTGTGGTGTCGAGCTCGATCCTGTTGTATGCCAGGTCCCTCTCCGGCTGGGTGAGCCACCTCGTAGTTAGGGGCGTATCAGGGAGGACAAAGTATCCGACCACAGCAACTACAAAAGTCACAGCCCCCCTGAAGCAGCAGCGTCAGTCATTGAATTCAAAAGAAGTTTTGGTCCAACAGTGTGTATTGTGGACATACTGCAGGATGAACAGCCACTGCCATCCGGCCAGACCGGCGGATCCGTCCATGCCGTGGAAGATGCCCGCCGCAATCAAGCCGGCGAAGGCCGTGGCAAGGATGTTTCCCGTGTAGAGGATGGCGATGCGGGTGGCGACCTCTTTTCTCGTGTAGAAGAGGGAGAGGATGTAGACGGCACCGGGGTAGTAGGGGGCCTCGGTGAGACCGAGGAAGAAGCGGGTGAGGAGGAGACCGACGAAGTCCTTGGCGACCGCCGTGAGGGCGGACACAATGGCCCATAGCATCATCATTATGCCCTGGAATGGGTTGTCAGATCTGTTTTTTTTTTTTTTTTTCCTTTTTTTTTTGTCTAAGAAAGGAGAGAGACAGGGTGGGTATTACCATGTAGCGACTCGGCCGGGTGCGCGTGAGAAACATATTGGAGGGGACTTGTCCGAGGATGTATCCGACAAACAGGATGGAAACGCATGTCTGGTACTCTGAGCCCTTGAGGTTGAGGTCCTCCTCGAGAGTGTTGATGCGGGCCAGGGCAATGGCGTTGCGATCCAGGTAGTTGAGCCAGTACATGCTCCAGAGCATAGGCTGCCGCAAAGAGGTGGTCGAGTTAGAGAACGATTGGAGACTTATACAGTCGCGGGGAAGGGGGAAACTGTGGTTCATACCATGATCCAGCGGTCAAGCTTCTTCACAAGAGCAATCTCCCTGGGGTCCGTCTTCTCGTGTGCACCAGAGTAATCCGTCTTGTCGACCTTGGGGACAGGTTTCTCGTCCGCTTCGGCGAAGCCAGCTTCGGTGCTCTTTGTGCGCTCCATGCGGAGTTCATTGTCAGTGGTGGTGGCGGTCGCCATACTTTCGACTGGATACAATAACTAGCTTTTGACTCTTGTATAACAGAGAGTACAAAAGGAGGGAGGAGCAAGTCTGTTGATGTGTCCCGCTGAGTGTCAGGGGCGCATCTGCGTGAGGGGCTACCAGGAAGAATAGAGCGAGGGGGACGTCCTCCTTTATAACCAACATCGCAAAGGTCTCATGTTACAACCGCTTCTGCTAGGAAAGATGAGCGATACCCGGTGCTAATCGCTCGTTGGGGCTCTAGTCTAGTCTACATGTACCGGTGGAACATTGACGTGTTCGCGCTAAATCTAAGACAACCTGGGGAAAAGTGACACTGGAGGCACGCGACCGAAGACTTCCGTCGGCGAGAACGAGGTACGAAGTACTAGCATGGTCCTGATGCGTCCGTCAGCACGCCGAAGGAGTTGTTTAGGGTCCACCGGCTGCATGTTAGCTAGGTAATTAGTACTACTATAAACACATGTCCATGTATGTACAGAGGTGCATGTACACGGGAACTCCTATACATGGCCTCCTCAAGTTCTCAACTACATACTGTACATGTAAGAACCCCCGGCGGCCTCCCGCTGCATCATCCCGCTCAATGACATGACGCAGAATGAGACACCGGCAATCACTTCTCGATACCGCCCACCATCCACTGGACGCCACATACCTAGGTAGATCAGTCGACCTTGGCAGGAAGCCGCAGGCCACAGATGGCCCGACCACGGTCACCGCCAACATCCTCCTCGATCCGTACCCAGTACCCACAACGGGAGAGGCGAAGATCGTCGGAGGAGGAGGAGGAAAAGGGGCGGGGGTTTAGCGGCCGCTAGCTGCTCGTACATGCGCGGCACGGCGCACCGGAATGTTTCGACGGAAGCAAAGACCAGTCGCGGTAACGACTTCCCCGCAGCTTGACACCCGCAGCCCGCAGCCCGCAACTGCATTGCATCGTGCGGGGGAGAAAGGGAGTCCAGTCGTATTGGGGGGGAGATCCGGATGGTTCGAGAACGCCGTCCGAAGGATTTCCCTTCCACTCAAACCCCCCAACCACACATGACATGACTAGGGAACTAGGCCAGGAGTGGGACAGAACCGTAGCGACGATCCAGGGTCCGGACAATTTTCGTCGCCAGTCGGGGACGGCCGAAGGGGGGGGGATGCGACTGCTTTCTGGTCTCGTACGTATATGTATAAGCACAGAGTACGTACGGAACACATGGTCTCGAACCCAGCCGCTCCCCAATCTCCACGGAACAAACTTAAAAAGTAAAGTTATTCTTAAGGGGACAAACAAGGCGGCGTGATTGGTCTTACTGCCCGTGAAACATGCAGCTGATCCAACCAACACCATCGGACTAGTACCAGAATCGTAGAGATAGACCCCCTTTGATCGACGGCTAGCAACCTTTTTACCTTTGCAGAGTCCAACCCAACGCCGGGCGGAATCGGCGAACGGAAAGTGGTCAGTTCAGGCCCGCGTAGTAAAGTATTCATCCAGTGTGTGAAGACTCATCTATATTATCGTATCTGTACGAGTGAGTACATATGCATTTGACAAATTCGCTCACTCCCTCGTCGCCGTGCAGGGATGCCCTGCGCAGGTGCGTCCCCAGGATTCCCCTGCGAAGAAGCGGGGAGGTAGTTCTGTACAGTGGTAAAGACGATCTTGATTGACATCCTGCCAGTCATCTTCTTTACGATGAGTGGTTCATGGCTAGGTCCGGCGGATATTGCTTAATACGTACTCTGGACCTTGGCGGACTTGGTGAAGACTCAAGAGTGCGGCCACGCCTGACAGCAGCGGGAGGCGTGTAATTTTCCGCCACTGGGAGTAACGTTGGAATGTTAAGATGGCCCTAATTACCTACTTGGGCAACTAATCTACGGAGGCGCCAATGTCCATGTTCCTCCTTCTCTCTTGAATCGTTGACCCATCTGCAGTAGTCCCAATGCCAAGGTTAGCGTTTTGGAGACTTGACTTATACGCCCGCCCGTCTTGAGCCACACGAGGCCAACATGAGTCTCCAGGGTCAATCCAGTATGTAGCCTTTCGTCCCAAGTCGCGAAAAAAACACGACGACATGCATCACATCAATATCCATCCATCGCAACGATATGTGGGATGCAGTTGTCCACCACTCGGCTGTCAGCCCGCACGGGAACGGTAATTCCGCTATGTACTGTCTGTCTCCTATGCGCCTATGGAAAAAAAAAGATCCCTTTCTTGATATCTGCAGACGCCTGTAGCTCTAGTTGTGGAAGGGCGCTCTTCCTCCCGTCCATGAACTCTCTCCCAACACATCCCAACTCGCGATCAACAGAGCCAAGCTGTGTGGACCATCCAAGTACATGTAATACTACCTCTTCTAATGATCCCAAGAACTAATTATACCCTCGCACACCATCGGCGGTTTACGGAACCCTCTCGCGTTGATCCATGGCCCCGAGCGCCTTTGGAGATCTCCCCGCCTCGTCATCTCGGCCATCCTCCGAACCAACATCCCGATGTCCCAGTGATAATGACGCATCATGAAACCTCCATTGACCACCCTTCCCTGTGGGCCACCGTTGGGCCATGTGTTGTTCTGCGGGACCCCAGATCATCTTTCCTACTTCCGCCGTGTGTCTCACTCACTCCGTGCGCTTGTTCACTGGGCCCTACCTTACCCACCGGAGCTGGGCCCGTTGCGACGGTTTCCCTGGCATGGGGTTCGTCCCGCTGCTGGTGATTCGGAATCCGGAAACTGGCACCCAGCAAAGGTCGGTGCTGCCCTGTCGCGGTGCACTGACTTGACTTCGTCGCCCATCGACCGACCTACGCGTTGCTGCGCACTCGATCGACCCCGGATACTTGGCGATAGCTGAGGCTGCTGCCCTAGGGCCAACAACTGTTCCGCGAGTCAGGCCGCGCGGGCGGATTCTTCGTTCACCAGCTGAACTTGACCTTCTATTGGAACAAATCTCCCGTAAACACCCGCTTAGTGCTCAATATAGTCATTTCCATTTGGACCGCAGATCCATCCGTAGATAACACTCGGGCAACTTCCACATGGAGAGGCGACGAAAAGGAGGGTCGACCGGGATGATGAGCACCCCTCACCTCCTCATTCATCACTCAGAGCATCACTCTCCCAGCTCTCGTCATCCTCCTCGTCTTCATCTTCCGAAGCCGCTTTCCTCCGTGGCCGAGCAGGTTTCTTCTTCGAGGCAGGTTTCCTCTTTGTCGCCACCGTCCCCCGGGACGCTCTACGTCTCGTCGTGGTCTCCAGGGGTTCTTCTTCCGGTGTCTTCGGTGGTTCATGCGCTGGGTCCTGCTGCCGATGGTCTTCCATCACCAAGTCATCATCAAGTGGCCCATCCTCATCCCCCGCAGCAGTCGCAAAGAAGCCCGACGTCTGGTGAGCGGGCGCGTCGTCATCCTCATCCTCCTCATAACCTTCTGGGAGGAACCCGCCAGCCAATTGCTCCTCCTCCGCTGGTTTTGGCGGCAGCTTCCCCCATGCGCCGCCTCGGCTGTGTCCAAACACCGACACGCTCTCATCGACTTCCCCGTAGTCCTGCCGGATCCTCTCGACGATGCGCATGCCCATGAGGAACTTGCGCCATTTACCCAACGCCGCCTTCCTGCGCTTCTCATCTTCCTTGCGAACCCGTTCTGCCTCGTCCTTCTGCAGCTCTTCCATCACCCTGTCGTGATGTTCTTCTGCAATCACGACGCCTTGAATGACTGGGACGGCCATGCGATGCCCAAACTCAAAGTCGACGACTGCCTCCGCGTAGTCTATCTGGAGTCGTTTGCAGACCTTGACCGCGCCACGGAATGGGACGTGAGCAGCTCCTTCGGGGCACATGTGTTCGGCGAATAAGTCGATGTTCCTTTCATGGGTTAGCCTTGGTGTCATTAGCCCTGGAGGTTCATTAACGTACCCGTATTCGTTTTTTGGAATGATGCCGTCCTTGATCGGCGGAGGAATGATCCAGTCAGTCTGGTCGAGGCTATACAGGCCCTGCAGCACTTTCTGACCAGTCGCTGCTTCAGCCTCCATAATCTCCCTCCGCCGGTTGAGGGTCGCAGCGCGGTACGGCACACGCTTCAACGGCTCTTCGCCCGCTAGCGGTGCTCTGCCCTGCTTGTGCCATGTCTCGGCACTCTTGACGTTGAGCACGTCGGATCGCAGATACACCTCTTCCTCCTCAATCTTGCCTCCTCTAACCTTGTTCTTGAAGATCTTGACGGATTTGGCGCCTGGCCTCAGGGCCTCTTCTCGCTTCAAGTGCCTCTGCAGCACAAATTCCTTCGACTGCTTGTAGTACTGAAGTGTCTCTTGCCCCTCTTTAACCTCCTTCTTCTCAGGCTGGGCTGGCTTCAGATCGGTGGAGTCTTCTGCTTCATCGACCTCGGTGAGAGGTGCACTCTTGCGACCTCGGCGATAGCCGGACATGGCCGTCTTGAACCAATCGAAATGCTCGTATCTCTTGATCTTTCCATGTCGATTATACACGGGCATCTTCTCAAGAGGCATTCTTGCACCTTTTGTCCGCCCAGGAAAAACCTGCTTCTTGAGATACCTCACTGTGACATCTCTCGCGGTGCCGTCCGGCGAGTACCCCACGACATAAGCTATCATCTGCCGCGCCTTGTCCGCCTTGGCGCCGCGCGGTTCCAGTGATTCTATGAGCTCCCGGTTTGTGGCGACGATGCCCTTGACTATGGGGTCCACGGGGAGATACTTCTGAGTGACTGGTGACAAGACTTCGGTCCAATAATGTGGGTACTCCAGATCCGAGTCGAACCTTCTCGCCGGCTGCGCCGCTCTCTTAGGGACAGCCTCGAGCTCGACGATGGACTCGTCGTCCGTGTCCTTGTATTCCAAGTCCAATTCGTCAGAATCATCCACGACGATGGGCACCGACTGTGACTGTTTTGCCTTGCGCGTGGACGGCGGTGACGTAGTCACTTTGGCGTCTTTCTTCTTTTTGTTCGATACCAGCTTTGTTGGCGTCGGGTGAGTCCGATCTTCTTTCTTGGCAAGTGATACACTTGACATTTCTGAGGTTTTGTCGATTTCCTTCTGCGTCTCCGGATCTGCATCCTCAAGCTTGTTCCACCCGAAGCCCAGGGTCTGCAAGTTAGCCACCATCCTAGCTTCCAAGCCTAGACCCCGCAGTAGCGCCGTGAAGAGTTGGGCGCCGACGTCTCTGCTGCCGCGGCAACTCCTTGCGCATCTCCTGAACTCTTCGAGACCCGAGATCTTTTCACCAAATAACTCGGGGTCATGCTCGCTTTTCTTATGGGCTTTCGTTAACCGGTCAAGGCGCTCGAGGGACATATAACCTCTCTTTCGGAGACCAGGTGCCGTGACCTTGAACCGCTGCTTCCACCACGAACAGAGGGACTGCATGAGGCGGAAGAGAGGGTCGCCATGGCTCATGTCTACCACGCCTTCCTCCAGCTTCTCAGCTGCAGAACTCCAATCTCGGGACTTCTCCTTGGCGGTTTTGCCCTTGCCCTTGCCCTTGCCCTCTGCTTGGCGCTTGCCTCTACCTTTCGGTGCAGGTTCCGCCGGAGTGTCCTTCACCAATCCACTGTTTCGCCTCCACCGGTCAACCTCATCCCATAACCTCGGGGGCAGGTGGGATATCATGGTGGCCTGTACTTCCATGTCGCAGAGCCACGAGTTCCGCACCGCATTGTGCCAGAGGAGCAACAGGACGTGAAGGCCATGAGTGGCATTGCGAACCATTTTCTCACGCTTTGTCCTGCCTTTCTTGTCGCCATACTGATTCGTGAGCGACATCCTCGTATCCCGGTGTAAAGTCAATTCCAAATCGCCAGCCGAGACGGGAGCATCCGGCATGAGCGTGCTTGGGGCGGCCACGTCCTCGAACTCCATGTCGTCATCCTCGTCGGCGGATTCATCAGCCTCTGGGGGCCTCGGAGGTGGGACATCCTCAAACTCCTCATCCGAGAGGGAACTCAGGGAGCTCGAGTCGTCGTCTCCGTCCAAGCCATGCAACAGGGACGACGACTGCGGCGTGGCTGTGGCGTCCAGGTCATCGTAGAGGGTAGTCTTGCGACGTTTCGCCGCAGAGCCGGGGGATTGCTGGTTTGCACCTGTATTCTCGGCTGCCTCATCCCTTGTTGGCGAGTCGTGCAGGCGCTTGCGCGGCACGATAGGCGGCATTGTGCGCAAGGGGTAAGTCGCAGTGCATTTTTGGCGTGGTCTGAGATGATTGTCTGCGTTCCTGAAACGGTGATGACTTGAGAAGGTACCCGTCATAGATGCGCGGGACCACCGCGAAAGCACGTGACCTCAGACGAAGGCTTACTGACATGTACCTACAGAAGCAGCAACATACCAACATAAAAAAAGAGGGAACCTTCAGAAAAAGAAGAAATCTAGAAAAAAAAAAAAAAAAAAAAAAAAAAAGCAACTCGGATATCAAGCTAACAGATAGACTTGTAAGTGAATGCTCTTCATATATGCTTATGTAGCTAGACGTGGCAACGCGGCGCACAGTTAGGCTCTCTAGCACCAATATGTCTTCCTATGTACAAGTAGTAATGATGGCTTTGGCATCTCCACGCACCAACGCCTGCAATGCTTCATAACACCTAATATCCGACTGGTATATACGCTCCATGCCTACACTCTCATGGCTTTATCAGATCGGGAGGCGGCCCGACTCCTCTGAGTAAAACCACGGTGTTGCCGCTCTGCACTGCGGTGCCAACCTTCTCGTTGAACTCGAGCAGGCGGCCGCCCTCGACGTGGAATACGCGCAGTTTATTCCTCTCGTCGGAGCTCTGATTGTTGATATTCTGCACCTGGAGGCTCTTGGCCGCGGCGTCCAGAACCCGACCCACTACCCAGTCCTGTGAGAAGAAGAACTCAGCCTTGGGGTACTTGGCCTTTGCCGTCTCTGCCTCCGCCTCCACGTAGAGGTATACGCGCTTCTCCACAGGCACCTTGGCGTCGCCCTTGGCCGTCTTCTTCAGGTTGTTTACTGCTATCAGCCTGGCCGCCGTCGTGCTCGGCTTGGGTTTCGGCAGTGCCCTTCCAGCCTGTTCCTTCTTACTCGCTCCCCAAGCCTTTAGGCGATCGAGAGCTGTCCTTGCTTTCTGTCCCGCCACGTCCTTGGCAGGCCGGCCTCCTATGGGAACGAGATTCTTGCAGTCGTGGTCTTCTTGTAACCGATGTTTTAGGCAGTAGTCGCGGTTACACGTCGAGCAGTGTACTCCCGGTGTCAAGGACGTCCCGACCGTTGTCCTGCAGCTGGGCGACGCGCACGGCTTCTCCGAGACCTGGTCCCTCAGCATCTTCCCCGCGCCGATGGACGGCTGCGCCAACTGCGCCTGCCGTCTGCGCTCAGCCCACGCGCCGGCATTGGCGCACTTGTGTGCCGTCTCGGTTCGGTGGTCGAGACAGAAGGTCTTCTTGCAGGACTGGCAGTGGAAGGGGAGGAAGTCGAGCTGGTTGCAGTACTCGTACTCGCAGTGCTTGCCCACGAGGGAGGCGTCGTATCGGTCGTGCATCTCGACGTAGCTCGACTCTTGGGAGTCTGGTTTCGATGAGGATGCCATCTTGGCCGGCTTGCGGTCCTGTCGACTTTATTGTCGGAGCTGCGCGACTGCGCAGGCTGCGGCGCTGCGTAATCGAGCGCAGATGTGGTGGCACGAGGGCGGCTGCTGACTGAAGGCGGCGGCGAAGCGTCTGGAAGTGTCTGGGTGGCGCGCGTCAGAAGACAGCTCGGGTTGGACGGCGCTAGCCGGAAGAACGGTATCTGACTACTATAGAGGCGTAAATAGAGAGTCGATTAAATTACTCCAACCATGTAATATAAGATAAAGTGCCACTACCGATGTGAAGATGTCAAGGATGCATGTTTGAAAGCCGCATCGTGTACAGTTGGGCTTCACCGTTTTGGACGCGTGGCGCACTTCTTGGCGCTACCCTATGGCTAAATGCGAATCTCAACCGCTTGAACAACCAAAGACTAGCGCAATACGAGGGGCATTTGGACGAGATTCTACCTCATAGTAATTTTTCTGCGGGATGAGAGAATGTAGACTATACTTGCTCTAAAACGAAGTGGGTTGCCCTACAGATCGGTGAATAATCCACCTTGCGACTCAACGCCCATGGTCTTCATACAGTATATCCTAAACATAGCCGCGTCTACTCTTCTTTCTCCTTCGGTTTATCGCTCAGCATGTGTTCTCGTCCAGTCTTCGGGGAAGTGCCGACGTAGTCCTTTCCACCATATGCCTGGAAACCCTTGTGGAACACCCATTCGACAGCATTCTCCACTGGCTGGTCAAAGAGCGTAGGGAGGAACGGTACCACAGCCAAGCCCAGTCCAATGGGTCCCCAGGTACGTAATGTCTTGTTCTTGACGTCCTTCATAGCCCGTCCGGAGTACCGCACGACGCTGTGGATGGTAAAGGCGGGAAGACCCATGCTGGCCAAGCTCTGGAATATGGCGCGCTGGACCATTACTGTGCGGTAATCCTCCAAAGGAGAGATAACCCCCGCATCCGTGGGATTGGTCGCGATTCCTCGCGATCCTACGACCTTCTCCTGCCGGGGTGTGAGCTCTATATGCGGGTTGAGCACACGCTGGTTGTGCCAGTAGGCTCGATAACCCTCGTGCGACACATCACCAAGGATGTATAGCCACGAGATGCCGTAGGCGGCCCTGACAATATTCGGGTGCGCGACCGGCCGGAATGATTCTCCTATGTCGGAAGTGTAGGCGACGTAGCGATGCGCGGACAGCATAAGTGTCCGGATTCTCGTAGCGTAGGCGGCATATCGGATGTTGGTGTCGGTGGAATCGGGACCACTGGACTGCTGTCAACGTAGCAATGTGGCACCGGGTCGTGCGACATACTATCCCTTGGACACATCGTCAAAGAAGCTGCTGTCATTTTCTGCCTTGTCGATGATCTTTTGGAGGGAAGTTGGAAGGCTCTGAGCCTTGGGGAGCTTGTTAGGATCGAATGTTCCCTTGTCGGTAGAATTCGCCGGTTCGGTTGGCTGCTGCGATTCGGGTTTCGCCTCCTTTGCGTCTGAAGTCTTCCCCCACCAAGGCATAATGATCTTATTGCTGACGCGGTTGTCGAAAGGTACAAGATGAAGTGAAAGAATGGATGCAGTAAATTGCGCAAGTGGTACGGACGTACTGCGTCTTGATGTAAGCGAGAGAGCTCAACGCCCCATATCAGGTCTGGTGACGTCGGCGTTCTGAATAGAAGGGTGACCCACAGCTGCTCCCGGCCATTCCCGCACTGCAAGTGACTGCACCGTGGCCATAAACCTCCGGAGTATTCCCGACAGTCTGTGGAGCTTTTCGGCCTTCAATTCCAGGCAGGGTCGCTGGGTTTTGAGATCTCTCGGCAATTGAGTCGCAATTGTCAATCCCTCAACCAACCAATTGTACCCCCCCTACGTTCTCTACCAGCGCCCTTTGATATCTCGTCTCAGTCAAGATGGCCGGTGTCGCTTACTACAACATTGCCGGCCGCCAGGTCGGCGGTCACTACGTTCGTTCTCCCGCTCAATCCTCGATCTGACCACCACCTCCTCACCTCGACTAACCTTCGCGACGATAGCTTGCCATGGGCATCCTCGGCGGCCTGTTCGCTGGTATCTATGGCGCCACCTCCGGCCCCAAGAGGCCTGCTGCTGCCAACAACACCCCGCCGATCAACGCCTCGAGCTCCGATGAGGCCGACTTCATCAAGTGCGGCAATTCGTGTTCCCGGCGCGAGAAACACACGCTGACATCTACGCAGGAAGTTCCTCGAGGAGCAGGAGGGTTCCGAGAAGAAGCAATAAGCGGCGGCTGTGGAGGACTGGAGTGGATGGTCTGCACGACGCATTGTACCTATACCTGGCATGGGGACACCTGCTCCCCGTTGAATCGAATATTGTCCACGACAACGAACCATACAAGACACGACTCGCGCCATTGGCATGACATCGAACCGGAACTTGCATTGTTATATCACTGTGCATCCGAGCGTACGCTGGGTTCGTAGTGACATGGAATGGGCCTCTGTCACGGATCTGAACGAGGTTATAGATGCTGAGTGAGGGCATCTGCCCAGTCCCAAATGTTCTTGACCACGGCCAAGCACCGGCGCAGCGCGTGAATGTGTATTCAATGTGCCAGGGCAACGTACTCGTCTTAGAATTGACTCGGTGGAACAGAGATAGCTTGGAACAGGTCCCGCCCGTATCCATTCAGTCACATGGGTAGAACCTCCTTGATTAGCTGTCACAACTGTGCCAGCTCAGTCAATCCCCGGCAATCAAACTGCTAGCTTCAAGTTGTCCTAAAGGGCATTCTGAGCAATGCGATGGCAAAGAGTGGCCAAGTGGTGTGTAGCCGTGCACCTGCCCTTCACTTACTGCCGTATAGGGCCATGACGGATGGCTCCCCAGACGAACTCTAATTTCAGCACCAACCTTCGAATCCAACAGACGCACAAGAAACAGCCACCGCGTTTTGATTTCATCATTCATTGCAAGTGCAACTATAAATGCTGATGCCTCTCTTCAACGCGTTGCTGCCCACAAGTATCGATCACGTGATTGATATGGCTTTGGGAGGGACGTGTTTCGGGGTCCCCCGCCACCCGCATTTTCCCTGCGCATCTCCTCTCCCTTTAATCGAAACCCCATCCCACAAGTCATCGGATACAACGATTGCACCTCTCCAAGGGACCCCTCTTCTAGGAACTTAAAAGAAACAGCATACGCTACGGGGGCATGGCCGATGCCAATACCGATCCGGCCCTGGTGGCTGCCGAACCCGACGACATTCCCTCCGTATCGGCTCCGGGGCCCAATACCACAACAAACAGGGAGCGCCATTCCCTCACACTCGATCAGCGACGCGCCCTGCGAAGGTGGGCCAACAGCCAGACGGTCCGCCCATCACACAAAGCGTGCATCGAGTGGTTTTACTCGCAGTACGGCCAGCAGATTAGCCAGTCTACCGTCTCCCACTCACTGTCGACTAAATACTCGCGACTCGATGGCGACAACCCACAGCTATCCGGCTCGCGGCTGCGATTTGGGAACTGGCCTGACGTCGAGAAGCTGGTGCTGCGCTGGTACCAGCAGGTTCAAAATACAGGCAAGCAACCGACGAACGAGGAGCTCGGTGAGAAGGCCAAGGCTGTGTTCCACCAGCTTCCGCGCTACAAAGGCGAACACCCTCCAGAGTTCTCCCCGGGCTGGATTCACCGCTTCAAGAAGCGCTATGGCTTGCTTGTCAGGCGTCAGCGCCGCCACGGCGAAGGCGCCCTGAACCCGGCCGAGGATATCAACTACCTTGCCGACTGTGTGCCTCGCTTCATGGAGATTGCGCCCGACACGAGCCCAGCGGCGATCAAGGAGCAGATCATTCGTGTCGTCGGTGTGGAATCTAGCCTCAACACATGCGCCCTTGTTCGCGACGAGATTATTCGACGGCTGTCGACTCCGCACGATACCGGCCCGCCTCTTCCTCCTACCGACTCCCCGTCCATCCCGCCCCAGCAGACAGACCAGCCTATGTATGCCGAGGACGACCCCGAGGTTGTCCTGCAGAATGCTCTGCGGCAGCTTCAGCAGGAGGAGCAGGCTGCCGAGGAACAGGCGGCTGTTGTGCGCGAGGAGCGCGAGCGTGCAGAGAGGGCGGGTTTGGCGCACCCGGGTATGGTGTCAACGCCCAATGGACGGGCTTCGTCTGACCCGCGGTACACGACGCCTGCGCAGGAGATGGGGCATGATCTGACCCTTACGCCTATACACTCCGATGGACCTATTGCGCCTAATGAGAGGCCTATAAGGTGTCCCTTTTGTGTCAATCAGCGCATGCTGCGGACGATCAAAGAGGCTGTTGAGCACATGTCGACCCATGTGGTCGTGTGATCAGTGCATGTTTGCAACGGTGGTTTTCAGACCTTGGGAGACAGGTCCGTTCTCTGGTTCGGGAGAAATGCTGTGGTAAAATAACGATGTCATGACTGGTTTTAAGGGATCTTCTGACGGGCTGTCATTGGAAGGGCGTTTATAGGGGCAACCAGGAGTTTGGGGCTACCCTCAACAGCGGCGGGCGTACATGCATAGACCGCATGCAAATCCTTAATATTTTTTATTGGAAGGGCTTTAATTTGCATGCCATTACAGAAGACCACTAGCCTTCAAGGCCCTCATCACATCCTCCTGGTCTTGCTGCGCCTTTGATTTTGGCGGTTTGATATCCCCCGTGTCAATGTAGTTTATCCAAAACTTCAAGCCTTCTAATCCTTCTTCTCGACACACCGCACCATGTTCCTCGGCCATGAGCAGCTCTTCTTCAGCGACGCCGAGGCTCCAGCCAAACCGCTCCGCTGTCTCCTGCGCCGTGACACCGCGTCCAAACTCTCGCCAGTTCCAGGGCACCTCCTTGTCGGGAGGAAACTCGTGAAGGTCTTGTAGCCAGGCGAGCAGCGTCTTGATGGTTGCCTCGTCCGTGCGGTCATGGCCCTGGACGACCATGACGCCACTGCGAAATGTCCTGAGTCTCACGGGGAGCTTTAGACTCTCCCAGAGACAGGCCGCCTTTTCAAAGTCCATCGGACTCACCAGCTCGACGCCGCCTCTCGCTCGGTTGAACATGGCCCACAGGTCAACCAGGGTGATGATGCCACCCGCTTTCTTCAAAACACCCCTGGAATCGTCGGTGAGGAACTCGGCCAAATTCCTTGCCAGCTCGGAAAGATACAAAGACTGCGAGCTGCCGCCGCCGACAATATCTTTTGTGGTGACGAGCCCAAGCTGGTGCGCCGATTCCGCGAGCACCGCGTTCTCTTCCACAGACATGCCCTCCCCGCCAGAGCTGTTTTGGCGGGCAAGTCTCTCTGCAAGGGCGACGACGTCTTTCGCTGACGCCATCAACGCCTCGAGATCTTCAAAAGCATTGCCGATGATAATCTCGTTGTTTTTTCGCATATTGAGACCCAGTTGCTCTAAACCCGCAATACCGGCAGTCTTGTTCCTGGTCGTCGTGGCGCCCTGGGAACTTTCCCCACCGCTCTCGACCGACATCCTGTTGTTCTTGGGGGCAGGAGGTGCATTTTGAAGGAGCCATTTGCGTTGCGTCATGGATCCCTTCAGTCTCTCGTAGAATATCTTCTCCCCGCCACCTCGGAACGAGATCTTGATACTGCCAGAGACGTCGATCCCGCCTTGGTTGCCTCTGCGTGGGTTATCCACAACCGGACCCGGAGATTGGATACGGTTGGTTTCTGACGGCGGGATTGAGTCTGGTACGGTGCCGCTTTGGGAGAGAAGAGGCGCGCCGCACATTTCGCAGGATAAAAGTGACGGATGATTTGAGAAAGTACAGCGCGGACATTGGAAATTTGATGTCTCAACCTGAGGGCTTGCGCCCCTCTCCGGAGAGACGTTCTCGCTGTAGATTCCTGATGATGGCCTCGAGTCTGCTCGCCCTGATCTGTCAGGAAGACTAAAGCTTGATGATGCTGCGGGTGAAGGGGGTGGACGATTTTTCGCGTTCGTAATGGCAGCCTTCAGCACATGCGCTAGGGTTGGCTTGATTCCACACGCGAGGCATGGCGGAAGAGGAGTGTGCGCATTCGCAGCGGTGGGATCAAAGTTCGCAGGGACAGGATTGGAGAAGCTGCATATGGTGCAAACCCATGTTGCAGCGGTGACGGACTTTGGTTCAGGGGGCATTCTTGGAGACGCCTCAGGCCGCGGGGAGGCTGTTGAGCCATTCCATTGGGTCGATCCAGCTGTTGACGTGGTACGTGCTCGTGCCGAAGAGCGCTTGGGGGGTTTCGGTATGAGGGTGATCTTGGCCGAAGACTTCAAGAAGCCGGCGTAGAACTCGTACCGCTCCACATCCTTCAACTCGAGTGCGACTGAGCGCTCGCGCGGCTCATCCTTATCGACATAGCAGATGCGGTGAGAGGTCAAATAAACTTGACCATTCTGCTGGTTGGGGAGTTTGAATTTCCTATCCCGCGGGTTAGTATAACGCAGCTCGGTATCCAACCGAACCCTCCACTCACCCCTCGTAGAGCCCGACATTGTCTTGTACGAAAAGCAGCACCTCATCTGGCAGGTAGGAGGGCCTCAAGGCAGTAGTCAGGTCGAGTTGTTTGAGAAACATCCGTCATGCCGAAGTGGGCGTTACCGGCTGCTATAGCCCTGGTCCTACTTTGTGTGAGATGGCCACTTCTGAGGGGAGGATTCGAGGAGCGACGGAGAGGCACGCAATGCACTCAAGTAGGTATTTAGTTGACTGGCTCAGATTGGCTCTTCCTCCAAACCAAGGAGGAATTAGATCCTCTAGATATAGTAAATTAAGTTGTCGGGTAAATGGGTGGAATGATGGGATGAGCTCTTTACTCGGGTTCGCGGGTGCTCGTAGTTGGGAAGATGTCATGGCTGGACCCCACGCGCAGCGGGCACAAGATACAGCAGATGTGCCCCACCTTAGGTAGTCCGTACATGTCTGATGATAGCGGAGGTGACCAATATGTGAATTGCTAGCCGTTGTTTTGCCGTCCAGTCACGGGACCATCCGCCACTTAATCTCAACCCTCGCACCAACAAAGCCTTACCTGACCGTCTTTGTCCTTCCACACACGCACAATTCTCTCTCGCCATCTCGCCATCGCTACGCTCCATACAACTCTTTGCTGACAATAAACTCCGGCGTCATTCCGAGTGCTTGCGTGCACGAATCGTTCTCTTTGACTCTGACCTTCCTGTTTCCCCCAGCCCGGCCCTCACCGCCATGATGTCTGGGTGGACGGCCACCTCGACGCAACACGCGCCGAGTGCCGCCCAACAGGCTCAGCCTGCATCGTACACTTACCCACCGAGTATGTTTATTACCCGCCCTGTCTGCATCCTATCAGGCATGTTTCTAACGCTTCGCAGACCCTGCCTACACAGCTGTACCCGTGCGTCAGGGATTTGCCTCATATCCAGCTGCTCCCCCGCCCGCATACCCTCCTCCCCCGCACGTGCAAACTCCGATGAACACAACTACGAATGAGAACCCGCCCAAGCCCGATCAGTCACAAGGCAAGATGCAATGGCCTGAGTCAGTTCGGCTATATGTTGCCCGATCCTTCCACCCCGACAACGATGACCCCTCTGTGAATCGTCCAGAGATGGAAGCCAAGCTCAAAGAGGTCATTCGCTCTGCGACGGAGAGCGGCACTCTATATACCATAGACTGGGATTCTATGCCCTTGCCGCAGACTCTGGTGAAGAATGAGCGCGCCGCGACCTCTGCCCAATCATCTCTTTTCAATCCTAAAAAGCGGAAGTCTACAGATCACCCTGTTGACGGAAGCTCGCAACCCCCGTGGGCTGCTACTAACTCGCGACCATCCCTCGAGGATCGTATTTCCTCCCCTCGAGGTACCTCGGACGAATCGGCGAAGCCTAGTAAGTTCCAGAAGGATGCCAACAAGCGAAAGCGTCGTTTCGAAAACGAGTACAAGGCGTACCGATCGCCAAGTCCACCGCCACCTTCGTCCGGACCGGTCGTTGGGACTTGTGAAATCTTGGAGAAGAAATATCTCCGCCTCACGGCACCTCCAGTGCCCTCAAAGGTCAGGCCGGAGCGTGTGCTGCGTCAAACTCTAGACCTCTTGAAGAAGAAGTGGAGGAAGGAGGGCAACTATGCGTACATTTGCGATCAGTTCAAGTCGATGCGCCAAGATCTTACCGTGCAACATATTAAGAACGCCTTCACCGTCTCGGTCTACGAAATCCACGCCAGGATCGCCTTGGAGAAGGGGGATATCGGTGAGTATAATCAGTGCCAGACCCAACTTCGGTCGCTCTACGCGCTGGGTCTGAAGGGCAACCCCGTTGAGTTCAAGGCGTATCGCATTCTCTATTTCATCCATACCGCCAACCGTTCAGGCCTGAACGATGCTATTACAGATCTAACCCCAGCAGAGAAGAACGAGCGGCCAATCAAGCATGCCTTGGACGTCCGCTCGGCTCTTGCTCTCGGCAACTACCACAGATTTTTCCAGCTCTACATGGACACCCCTAACATGGGAGCATACCTGATGGATATGTTCATCGTGCGGGAACGTTTGGCTGCTCTGTGCAACATTTGCAAAGCGTGAGTGGAGCCCTCCCCAAGTTTTTCTTGTCGCTTGCCATGCTGACATGACTACAGTTACAAGACCCATGTCAAGCTGCGGTTCATCACGGAGGAGCTCGGTTTCGAGTCGGACGCTGATGCTGCGCAGTTCATCATCGACTATCAGGGCCAGCACCTCCTCGAGGATCGGACGGAGTATATTGCTTTCCTGACCGAGAAGGCGGCGAACCTCTTTGAAGGTCCCAGGGCGGCCGCCTTTCGGAAAGTGGACATCAAGGGGCAGATTTGATTCCGCTCTTCTGATGTCGTCGTTCTGTTGCCTGATACCCCATTATACACTTGCGAGGCGTTACGGGTACCTTGTCTTTTTGTCAAAAGGAGCAGCCGTCGGGCATGGCATGTCAATCCATCTTTATTAGAATCCGAGTAGCAAATGACTTATGTTGATTAATCTGCGCCTGCCATGCTCGTGGCTGTGCTGGAGATGGCAGCTCTCATGGCTAATGCCATCCTCCAACCTTGAACGCGACACGCTCAGTTGCAGCGCGAGGTCCAGGGGCTGTGGTAGCCTTGCAGCTCGTGGGTAGAGGGCATTTGCATGAATCGCAGAGGATGCAAGATGACGTGAGGTCTTGGATGGCGACCGCTCACTCCGGTTTCACTTATTCATGCCCCTCGGACGTTGAGGAAGCTGTCAAGATTTCAACCATTTTCATCTCAAAAGGACCACCGGGTAGATTTGACTATCAAGGCTTGAATTGCTTACTCACTCCGCGTCGAGTCTTGTACACTGGCCAGTCCGAGTCCTTCGAGCATCATGTAGACGTACATCTGTTGGCACCTCGGCGAGAACCGAGGTCTACTGCTAGAAGCTTTGATTTCGCATAACGGGCCGGGGCGCAGTGACACTGCGGTTTTCATGCTGGTATATGCAGGTCGGCCCTATAATGACGCGGACTGGACGAATATGCAGGTGTTCGCAAACATGTCCTGCCTGTGGGTGGTATCCGTACCTAGTAGGAGCGACTTTCGTCAGCCTTGACCCGCATCCACATCCTGTGGTGGCAAGCCTGAACAAGCAAGTAGTACGAATAATTCCCGGTATAAGTTACCCTTCGGTCCTCCCGGCATCCGGTTATTGTCCTGTGATGTCGTAAAGGTGGCAACCAGGCGAAACCCAGCTGCTTCAACGATGGCGCGGCATTACCGGAGGGGCACTTTGCGGAAGAGTATCCGTTAGTGAGACTTGGCCCTCTCCAGGAACCGGAATTCCCAACTTTCGGGAGTCCCGTCCGCAACAGGGTCGGGTCCCGGTTCCTGGGTGGGCCAGTTGGGCATCGGTCGCAACCCTAGGCACAGCGGGACCACGGAGAAATTTGGGTGCCAGCTGCGGGATATCCGGATCAAGGTTCTGAAGGATGCTGTATCCGTACGTACTTTGGTCCTGCAGTATCTAAGGTATGGACATTATCTGCCGCGGCGGAGGTGTGGTTAGTATCGAAGGATGAGATTTTCGTTGCCCTCAGTCAGTATTTGATCGGTCTCTTTCTGGCCACATTGTAATACTCGTAATATATACGATTCAGCGCAGGGTCGGATCGCGGAAGCTGACTGCGTCGTAATTGGCATTCAAAACTTGCGAGATTGGATTCTTTTCTTTTTATCCTCAATGCTTTCCTTTTTCAGATGCGGCCGAGTTCGGGCCCGGTAAACCCACAGATAATGCTGGTCTCGAAAGAGGAAGGATCGAACCAGTGTAAAGCGGGAGGAAGGTGCGATGGACCACACAGACCGTCCATACTGAAATGATGGTCCTGCAGCAGATACTGCATTGCGGCACGACCTGGCTAGCTTGAGAGGTAATACATATTGAGGATTCGATGAGACTTTTTCGAGTTTTCGGTGGTGGCGTTGACGAGAGATGTGATTAGACGGGTGACGCCTGCAACTGTGGAAACTGCAGTGGTGGACTCAGCGGCCCAGCAGACTGGGCAGCCAGTAGGCCACTAGGCTGACCTGGGCATTCTTGCCCACAGAAGAGCTTCCCCCTTGATCGATGCCCGCTGACCCCCGCCCCCTCCTCCAGAGAGTGGCAGGCGCCAGTGATATGGGAGCCTGCAATGCTCTTGCCGCCCACTGTTGGTACAGCGTAGTACACTGCACCTCTGGATACCTCACCCAACAGCTCCAGACACCAACCCATCGAAGTCCCACAGCGTACTCGTACTTGTACGTGTAGTGCTGTGGACTCAAGCGAGCGCCAACTGCCAGCGCCCGCGCACCACTCCACCAGTCATCCACCAGTTGTGCACCATCCTCATCCAATTCTTTCTGTCGACTCCCTCTCCCTCTCTCCCGCATCTCCCTCGAGTTACACCAAACACCTTGCGACCGGACGACTCGTACTTCTCGATCCTTCCGCCCACCCCGTGCCGCCGTCCCCTGCAGTCCCTCCTCGCTTCGAGAGTCCAAATTCATTTGATCGCAGCCTGGGCCAGGCGTTACACCAACAAAATGAAGGTTCGTGCCTCTCTGCCCGCCCGTCCCATTGCCCCCCCTCCCCTCGATCGCGCCCAGCCACGCATCGCCGCCGACCGCATAGTCACCGTCCCAAAATATGCTCGCCACCTTCGGTGCCGTCGAGTCCAGCCCCGTTTCCAGGACGTACTTCCGCGACTTTGAACCGATTCGAGTCTTCGAGGTGCGCGGCAATGCATTGCGCTGCGCTGTTGTGGACTACCGATTGCCCCCGCACCGCCGTTATTCTCACATCAGACCACAATCGACTTGAATGAGCGCTACGACCACTGCCAACCCTTTGTCTTTACATGATATCCTGATCTATACCATAAGCACTCTTGCGGGCGAAAACTGCCTATTCTACGGGAAAGACGGGAAAGCTAACAGTCATGCGCTTGGTTCAGGCTCTCCGACGCTCCATTAAGGGCGAAAAGGACAAGCAGAACACTGCGTCCATCGCGCACAAGTCTGCACTCGCTATTGTTCCTCCAAAAAAGGTGCGCTCCCATCCTACGTGAAACTCCGGCGCCTCGTGCCCCGCGTGACAAATTCGCCGAGCAAGCGCGACCACAGGAAGCAGCGGTGGCTGATCACCGTGGCGATTGGGAACAGGTTATCAGGGCGCTCTACGACTATGAGGCGAGATCAGACCAGGAACTGAGCTTCTCACGAGGCGACTTCTTCCACGTTATCGGCCGCGAGGAGGACTCCGACTGGTACGAAGCCTGCAACCCAGCCCTACCCGACGCTCGTGGTCTGGTGCCGGTAGCCTTCTTCCAGGCCCTCGGCCGAACCGAGAGAGACAGTGGCCACTCCGACGGCACGCGAGCACCTATTGCGGTCAAGAGCCCCGACCACGACTCCGGCTACAGCGATTCGCACGCCGCGGCACCATTGGGACCCATTTCTGGTCCACAGCCCATTTCTGGTCCGCAGCGCAAGTCGCAACCGGGACAAAAGGCTGGCGGCAATGGCCCTATGATCTACGGTGTGGTCATGTTTGATTTTGCGGCTGAGAGGGCCGATGAGTTGAATGCAAAGGCGGGAGAGGCCATCATTGTCATCGCACAGTCCAACCCCGAGTGGTTCGTCGCAAAGCCTATCGGCAGGCTTGGTGGGCCTGGCCTGATCCCCGTTTCGTTCGTCGAGCTCCGGGACATGGCGAGCGACAAGCCCCTCGCCAACCCCATGGAGGCGATCAAGAAGGCCGGCGTTCCAAAGGTGGAGGAGTGGAAGAAGATGGCTGCTGAGTATAAGAACAGCAGCATCACGCTGGGCAAGTTTGACGTCGGTGGATCTGGCGGCGGGCAGCCTATGGAGCAGGCAATGGAGCGGATGAGCATTCAGCAGAATGGGCGCCAGAGCAGCCAGAACAGCTTTCAGGTAAGGCTCCCTACGTTCAGCCTAGTCACGGCTTAGGTGGGCTGACTCCTTTTCAGGCGCAACAGCATGCTGCGCGAGCCAGTCAGCGCGCTCAACAGCAGCCACAACAGGTACAGCAGAACGTATTCGCCACGGAGCCGACGCAGCTCTACGCGCCCATCCAAGCGCGCATACCGCGATATTGCTTCGCGGAGGAGAAGTATTGGTTCGTCATTGAGACTATGCTAGAGGATGGGCGACATTGGGAGCTTTCGCGGTATTACGAAGATTTCTACGACTTCCAGATTGCCCTCCTCACCGAATTTCCGGCCGAGGCAGGTAACACGGGCACGCAGAAGCGCACTCTACCATACATGCCAGGACCCGTCAACTACGTTACCGATGCCATCACTGAGGGGCGTCTGCATAACCTCGACGCATACGTCAAGAACCTCCTCAACCAACCGCCATATATCTCCCGGAGTCAGATTGTCAAGCAGTTCTTCTGCCCCCGCGATGGTGACTATGAGATCGACCTAAACGATGCCGGCGGGGAGTACCGCTTATCGCAAGGGTCCCAGATGTCGTCGAACGGCTCCCCAGCCGACGGAACATCGCGGCAGTCGTCGCGCAACAACCTGAATGGTGGCGGATATGCCGGCATGTCGGCCACACCGCGACAGATGACTGGTGGTCACCAACGTAAGGCTTCTACGGGGACATGCTAAACGGACGAACACTGACTTAAGGCAGATTCGCACTCTCACACACACTCCCACTCCCACTCCCACTCGCAATCACAGGGCCAAAACCCGCAGTCGTCCGCAATGAAGGTCAAGATGTACTACAACGGCGACCTCATTGCCATTCGCGTACCCGCCGATATCCAATACCAGCAGCTCTTCGACAAGATCCGAGACCGGCTCAAGGTGCCAGAGGGCGAACAGATGCAGCTGTTCTACAAGGACGAGGCGACCGGCGACAAACCCAACCTCATGAGCAACAACGATCTCGACTATGCGCTGCAACGAAACGAGAAGCTTCTACTCTATGTGGAAGTGGTATGAGTTGCGACCTAGAGTGGTCCCTACTCTCGAGTCGTCTCCCCTTTGTGTATTTGGAGCGTCGAAACAGCATACCCCCTGTATTACATCGGCTGAGGATATACTTTTGTTTGTTTTTTATACCCGGCTATATGGCTCCGGGTAACGCGCAATGCGACCGAGTCCATTTCACTGAAGCCTATCCTGCGTTTTTAAACCCAGGACGGATCGAGAGACGACGCTGCGGATTTATGATTACCCCCCCTTCTTGGAAACTTGACTACTAGCTGGACGGCCATGCGGGAAGGATGGAAGCGTGGCACCCAGTGCAATCCACGTTTCTTCACACGACTGGCATTCACAAAGAAAGTATAAAAACTCATCTTCTACTTCACCATATATGGTTGGCCTAGGTCAGGGGGAGGGCGTTCTGGGAAGGAAAGGATTTCATCTCTGGCTCTTCTACTTTCTTCTTCATGAGTCTATCTTGGAACTTACTTTATTTTTATTTTTGTGCCTCTTTTATATGCCGGTCGTTGGCCGGGCTGGATTTTTATACCTGGTGGGAGGGGACTCCTGGGCGGGAGACGACGAGGGCGCGGAGGACGTGGTGATTGCTGAGAAGATGGAGGAGAGCGAGCATGAGAACGAGTAGAGATGATAGCGGATGAGTCAAGACAGCGATGCTCTGTGTGCAAGGTGGTTCAAGGTCACACACAATGGCGATGTGTTTAGTGAAGAGTCGAGTGTTGTACCATATCCCATTTTCCTTGTATGCCGTTTGTCCTTCTATGTCTACCCCTTGACCCCAGTCTAGCTCTAATTATAATTATAAGAACTCGAGAGTACGCATCTGCTCTCCTTCGCGATGCGTGATGTATAAAAGCAGAATTGTGCCATCTCGTCGTGAAATTTTTCCGAACCAAGAGCCCAATCCTCCCACAACGCCAAGCTCGCCTTCAAAATAGTTATGACAAAAACACGGAGAGGACCAAACTCAAAAATGCAATGCCGCACATCCCTCCCGCGCTACTCCAATGACTCCATGAGGTTCCTGCGGACCTTGGTATTAACCACACCACCGACACCAAACGCCGGTACAATACGACATATCCTCGCCGCAGCACTGGGCAGCCACGTCCTGCGGACCAACTCCCACCGCTCACGCCAACCCAGTCCCAGCGCGGCCGCAGGCCGGTTGTACATGTCCAACCCGAGAAGGTGAAACGGGGTGGAGATGAGCTGCACGGCGGCCGGGGCCAGGAACTGGGTGCACGTGGCGCCGGAGATGTGACGGCGCAGCTCGGCAGATAGACGCTCGTCGATCCGGGGTGCCAGCAGCGGCGGAACGTTGAAGCTGGCAAAGATGGTGAGACAATCGCGCAGCGCGAAGAGCGCGTACGAGGCAGGCTGCACGGCCCTGGGCAGGGCCCCCGGGGGGCCGAACATGCGCACGAAGACCTGGTCCTTGTAGATGCCCAGCCCGATGTTGGCGGCGCTGGAGGCGGCGAATTTGGGGATTCCCGCAGTGACGTGCGAGGCGGGGCGGTTCTGCACGGTCGAGTTTACGGTGTCGAGGGTGTTGGCGGTGAGGTAGGTGCCGCCGTAGACGAGGAAGATGAGGGCGGTGGGTTTGGACAGGATGGTTGCGAGGGGCCGGCGGAGCAGGGATTTGAGCGAGGATTTTAGGGAGGAGGCGAGGGTGTTGCGGCCGGAGGCGTTTTCCATTACGCTCCTAAATTTCTTGTTAGCTAACCTGTAAAGTTCGGGGGTCGCGAAAAGGGTAAGCACGTACTTGTCGATGATGGAGATGATGGGCGCGATCAGGACGCCCGCGCTGGCGGCGCTGAGGACGTCGGAGCCCAGGCGCAGTCCGAGGTTGTCCGTGTTCCGGGACTTGGTGGTCGCTCCGAGGGACTGCTGATGTGCGACGGAGGTTGACGTCGGTGCGGAGCCGGTGGAGGAGGACATGGCTAGGCCGGGAGACGCCGGGGCGGGCTCCGAGTCCTTCATGGCTTCCGGGGGGGGAGGAGAGGAAGAGGAAGAAGGGGGGGGTTGGGTTTCGGAGGGCCTTCAATTGGGAGGCATCGCGCAACGTGGAGGGTCCCCGGATGCGGTTGTGTGATTCCGGGAATCAGAACGGTGATGGGGAGAGGTTCGATATTCCCGGGGATGCTTGGAAAGGTAATAATAATGCGGAGTATGGATTGGGAGTTTTCGGGGTAGGACTTGGAGTTGTCGATAACCAAAATTTCTGGGGCGCCGGAGATAATTCCAAGGCCGAGACCGGAGGTGTGGATATGTACCCACCCGGAGACGCGTCGTACGATGTACAGTAATCAATTACTGGGTACAGACTACAGTCTGTACATTGAGGGTAGTATAATTTTAGGTGACTCACCATGTACTTGTCAGGGTGGATCCACCCGCAGTTATCTGCCGGCAGGGACGCTGAGTATTCGACCGGGCTTTGTTTCTTTTTTCCTCTCTCTATATTTTCCCCATTGGGATAGGTTGGATATTTGCTTGCGCGTGTCTTGGAGTCTGATTGTCTACAGGATCTAAGATCGTCAGCTGCCGGCGGGTTCACTAACTACATCTTTTTATTTGCGCGGGGTGCACTACTATCAGATCAATTGGGACTCAATTGGGGCTTTGTCTGATGTCTCTGGGGCCAGCGACATGGACTGTTGGGCTTAGCGAGCCATCTACGATATCTTACAATGTTACTCATACGGTCAATGGGCCATGGGCAGTACAAGGAGTCCATTGTAGGTACCGACTACTAGAGTCCCAGTTACCATGTCAGCTACTTGTGGGCGCATTCAGATACGGCGCGGTATAAGTGGGATACGATTGAAGGAAACATCCGTGCTGAAGAAGTCGCGACTTCCACATTGAAGGGCACAACAAGATCGAGGCTACGAGAAATTACGAACATTAGTACCTATGGCGACGGATCGTGGTGGAATGAGACACGAGCTACCCGGAAGCTACTAGGTTGCGCCATGGAGAACACGTCACCAAACTCTAGGCGAATTGGGCCGGACTCAGGACCCGGATCCACGACGAAGCCCGCAACAAGCGAACATGGTCATGGTGAAAATAACGGCAAAGAACAATGCGGGGCTCTGCAAGAGATTGTTGTGCTTACATATATATATATATATATATATGATTACGGGGTCTTCTCCTTGACAGTTGGATACGCCCCTGGCCCGGTTCATGGTACCGGGTAGACAGACGCATGTGACGACATGGCTAACCGGCGGTCGCCCCGGTCTAGAGGTATCAATTGCGCTCACTCAAGTAATACGTTTGGTTGCAAAAATATGCTTACTGTCCAGGTGATTTACATACTTCCAGAGACGGGACTACTGTTACCCGTTTATCCCCTTCTTTCATTGTACTTTTGTTCATGCGCGCATTGTGGGGGAAGCGCCAAAATGGTGACAAGCATAAGTATAAGCTTGCGGCGGAGGGAGGGAGGGGCGGAGCATCGGGACGGGAGTGTTTCTGCTCGCGTGGTACAGGAGAATGGAGCACGACGTCACGGAGCCCGAATCTACCAGGGCCCGGACGTGGGTTAAGTTCTCGTGTCTCGGCGGCGTGTGTAACAAGACTTTGTTCTGTTCTGGCCTTGCCAATCATCTTCCGCTTGGTCGTCGAGGGCGAGCTACTCGTACTTTAACAAGGCGGTGCGAGATATGGGCGGGTATGTCGCGGCCGAGGCCCGATCGGTTCTTGGGCTCGGGATGTGTACAAAGTACGTACATCGTCTCCGGACGGTCGGTGGGAAAGCTTGTGGGGAGAAAGTGGTTTGACAGCTCGGAAACAACACCCCTCCCCCCCAAAACCGACAAGGACTCGTGGAAACCCAAACCAACCGAGGACGTCGCATCACGTGTAAGTAAGGAGTAAAGTGAGTGTCAATAGTTACGCATCCCGGAATGTCTGTGCATTTGTGCGACGACGCGGGATACCCCATACCAGGGTTATTCGGGAGGGGAGAGGCCCGAGCCCGCATACTGGCGGGGAAATCCGCTTTGTCGGAGACTGGAGTTTTGTCCAAGCTTTTAAGGAGCGAGGGGTTTACGTTACCAATGGTTAGCCGGCGAAAGGACCTCGAACGCCTCACCTAAGACATCGTCGGGTTGCCGTACACATACATACCTGGTGGCATACACTACGAGAAATTGTTTGATTGATGATGAGGGTTTTTGGATCCGCAGCCTAGTTATGGGTATGGCGAGTTTCGCTTGTGCGTTTGCGCTTGCTACGAGTGTGCATTAAGGCGGTGCGAGTTTCCGGACAGCAGCACCCGCATATCCCCCCCCCGTGTCCGGGGGGAGGCCACTGCGCGACGGTTCAATTTCCGAGACGGCAAGTGACCTGCCCCTTCCTTGCGTGCCCCCCTCAATTTCGGGCCCGGAGGTGGCGGTAACCTCTCCGGCTTTACAGACGTAGACTCCTTACTATTAGAGTGTCAGTATGCAATACGGCTTTGTTCGCTGTCGCTGCCCCCGCATCACGGTTAGCTTCCGTGGAAGGTGAGAGAGGCAGATGATATTACAGTCTAGTCTTCCGGTGGGGTGAGCACCCCGAGCGTCATCTCCGGCGACGAGGCACCTGGGACAAACCAGGACAGAGTAGAGTCTGGGACGGACGGCCCCACAACGCTCTCCAACACTCACAGTCTTGTTCCGAACGTTTCTGGGGCAAATTTTCGCCCGCCTCCCCCCCCCCCCCCCCNCCCCCCCCCACCCCTTCCGCCCGCCGTCGCCGCGCGCGCCAATGGGAAATTCGGGGGCCACACACCACGGTCCTGGCCTCTGCGCCGGCGTGCCTCCTCACCTATAATTTAGCCCTCCCTGGTACCGGGTATCCGTCGTAGCATCCTTCCCGTGTGTGCGATGCCAGCGGCGCCGGCTGGGAAGTAGTAGCAAGTATCCGTAGTGTATGGACATGTAATTAATACCTTCGTATTGTGCCTTGCCGCCGTGCAGCCTGACGTCCAAAAAAATTGTGCGGAGGGGTCCGTCCGGTGATGCTCTCCCGGAACATGCATCAGGTGACGACGGGGCTGAGCAGGAGAGACATATGCTCGTGAGTCGTGAGACGGAGGGCATGATTTAAACCACCCGAGGACGAGAATGTCCACCGGAGAGGTGGAGCAGGGACACGCGACCATCGCCCGAGGGCACCTTCCCCTTCACTTTCGGCTCCCAACATCGAAATGTGCACATACGAGTACGAGTACCTAACTTTAGTACTTACCCGCCGATGCAGTCGCGTTCCGGAGGTGTCGCCCAAGTCTTTTAATGAAATCTCCCGTGCTGCCGTGCATTATATTTACCCCATCCCCTGTGCTGCCAGTCCTCGACTCCTCCTTGTGGCAGCTCCAGAGAGGGCTCCCAGATTGGACAGTCTGCCGTGGAAGGCCGAGGTTGATTCACACTGTGGCGGCCCCAAGGTAGGTAGGTATGTACTCAAGTGTGAGATGTAGGGTGGTGGCCCGCGTATGTTGAGCCGGACCGGACGCGAGGGCGGAGCGGCGGTAGGATGAATACTAGTACTAGTAGTAGTACTTCACGGGCGTCGCAGCTGGCAAGGTCAAGTGCACCATGATATGTGCGATATAAATACCTAACAGTCGAATACCAAGAGATGAAGCCCGGGTGGTATATTTTTGGGCTGTGCCGACCGGTGAGGGAGAGCGGAGGCAGGGGACGGGAGATGCAACATGTCCTGGGCTCCCGAGTATGTACCGGTACCTGTTGTGCCCGGATGCCTGGCCGAGACGCTCTACGTGGGCGTGACTCTCCGGGCTCCTGGTGGAGGGTGGCCGAGGGATTGCCAGGTACGGGTACATTTCACACGTACAGTGTCGGACACTGTAATCGGAGGTGACGGGCCATTGTGGGCAGGAGCGGTGGGGCCACCAAGAGGCTTCCAGCGACGGGGCGGACGGCAAGAGCTGGGCACAGTTGGGCGCCGAGTTGACGGCCTGAGAAAACGGGCATCGAAATGGGTTCCACTGGTCGCGAGAGCCAAGGTGCCCACTGTGCCGCCGTGGCTGCCGCCGACCCAAGGTCCCAAACCCCGTCAAACAGCCCCGTCAACCCATCCACCCGTCCACCCGTCAACCCGTCCACCCGCCTCGCCCGTCCGTCCCACGAGTCCACGACCCTCCGTCCCCTTTCGCCTCCTGCCCTCGCTCACCCATTTTGGTCCCCGTCTCTCGAGGTTGTCCCGTCTTTTGTGCTCCTGCCTCCTGCACCTCCCGTCCTGCCCTCCGCACCGCCTCCTCCCCTCCCACCCTCCGAGTCTTCCTCCCCTCAACCTCCTTTCCACCCCGTCAAGCCCATCTCAAGACATCAACACATTTTTTAACTCCTCGTGGACTCCTTCCGTCGCTGCGTGTTGGGTTTTGTTTGCCCCCCCCCGGCCGATTTCGTCGAGTTTACAGTTTGTTGAGGCAGTCACGGCGGCCGCGCCTGCCGCGACACGTCTACTGCTCTGTTTGCTGGCCTCCGGGACCCACGGTTAGCCACCTCCGGACCGCCTCACCTCACCTCACCTCACCTCACTTCGCCTCTCCCTCCTCCATCATCAACCCCCATCAACCACCACCTCCTCGACGCACATCAACGAACAAAGCAAAAGCCCTCTCTTCATTGACGCGCTGCGCATCTACCGCTATTCTTCACTCACCGCAGGCCTCTACCGGAGCATCCCAAGGCCACCATGTCCTCCGGCGTCGTGCGAGGGACCGCCCTGAGGGCCGGCGGCGCTTGTGTGCGCTGCCGCAAGGGCAAGACAAAGTGCGTCTACGAAACAGGGCGACCGCCCTGCCGCAACTGTGCCAAGGGCATGCACGAGTGCTATCTCCCCTCGGAGAGCATGGCGCATCATCACGGCCAGAGCCCTGCGCGGCACTCCAGCAGCCATCGCCCCCCTCGCGACTCGCTCCCGGCCTCCGGCGCCGCTGCCAGCGAGTCCAGACAGGCTGGCGCGGTCGGCACTGCCGCGGGTCCCAGCACCAGCTCCCGCAACGTCCCGGCCACTGCGGTCGACAAGTGAGTAGGATTCCATTCCTTGTCCAGCAGCTTTTGAGTTCTTTTTTTTTTTATCCCCTTCTCGGCCATGCCATGCCCGCATCATCGGGGTGGTCCGCCTGTCTCGACGGCCGGCTGCGACATGGTTCATCGCTGGTGAGACCTCGTTATGCGCCGTGCTGTGCACCTGCATCCTTGGGCACCGCGCAGTCTATTCCATTCAATTTTTTCCCTTCGGTATTTCTTTTTTTGTCGCTTTGCTGGCGCACATTCATCCCTGCCTGGTCCTGTGGCTGCGGCCCGGACCAACGATTCACTGCCCCGACCAGTCTCATCTCCGCATCGCCTTGGTCCCCCCCCGTCTGGGGGGAGGGCTTGAGTTGCGCTGGCGCGGCTTTCGGGGCACGGAACCACCAACCCTGTCACACCCATTTTCGCGAACCCGGGCCTGGCAACCCGCCCCCCATCCCCAGAACACGGCTTCTGTGTCCGTCACACGCTAACCAACCCACCCTTTCCAGGCTCACGCCCGAACTCATCGCCGAATGCGAGCGCGTGGTGAGCAAGACCTTCCCGGCTTGCATTGCCTTCCATAAGCCATCCTTTTTGCAGCATCTCAAGAATGCTTCCCTGGAGCCGGCGCTCGTTTACGGCCTCCTCACGTGTGCAGCTCGGTGCGTATTTCCACTCATATTGAACCTGTCTGTTGGGGTGCGGGTGCCTCGGTCGCTCCCCCGCCCGCCTCGGAGACGACGAGAGTGCCGCCGCCGGCCCCTCGAGGCGCCACGTTTTTTTCTTTTCTCATGCCACAGCTTCCGGACTTAAGCCGGTTGCACCCGCACCCGCACCCGAACCCGCACCACCAGAGTCCCGTAGACCTCGGATACTAACATTGCTTCAGGAGCTCTCACAGCCTCATCCGCCGACATGGAGGCCCTACCACAGCCGCCGAGACGTTTGCGGCCAAGGCCATTAGCTTCATCAACCAAAACTTGGATCATCCCAACTTGTCCGACATCCAGGCGCTGTGCCTGCTTGTCATCCATGAGTGGGGCTCCAGGAACGCCGTTCGGGCTTACATCTTCCTCGGACAGGCTGCTCGCATGCTTCAGATGTTCCGCATCCTGAACAGCCACCGCACGGAAACCGACCAGTTCCTGCGTGACGAGTCTTTCCGCCGCACTCTCTGGCTCATCTACATCCTGGACTGCCTCTTGACCAGCACCCCCGGACGGTACCCGTCCCTCTCGGCCCAGGACATTGCCGACATCTCTCTCCCCTGCTCCGACATCAACTTTGCCTTTGGCAATGCCGTCTACGTCAAGACGCTTGCCCAGCAGGTGGACCCTGTCCGGAACCCCGTCCCCGCCGCGCAGACCCCCGTCGGAGACGTGGGCGAGTTCGGCCATATCGTCCTGGCCGCGACCATCTGGCGCGATGTCGTGGGGATGCTCACCGTCGCCACCCTCCAGAACTTCCGTGAGGAGACGTGCACCGACCTCATCGCCAAGATTGAAGGCCTGCGCGCATCGTTGCCCATGCAGTTTGTGGACAAGGCCGGCCAGATTAACCTCCATATGACCATGGGCTCCGGCTTCAACTTTGCCATGCTGCACTGCCTACTGCATTGCTCCAGCATCTTTGTGCACCGCCGTCGCCTGCTGCAGGAGGTCACCGCGTCCAACTTCAACCTTGAGGCGTTCCGCATGACGCCCAAGTGCCACGACATCGTCGATCGCCTGTTGACTTCTTGCCACAGCATCATCTCGCTGCTCACGGCTGTCGAGTCGGGCTCCGAGAAGGACCAGATCACCTGCTTCCCCATCTTCATGCTCTTCTCGTCCTTCACCGCCAGCGCCACCGTCGCCTACCTCTCTCTCAAGGGCCTGACCCCGCCCACGGCGGTCGAGACGGCCGGCCACATTGTCGAGGACGGCCTGCGCTTCATGCACGAGGGTACCGAGAGCTGGCCCCTAATGGCGAGCTGGCTGCGTCACCTGACGGTCATGCAGCGCGTTCTCCACAACGACGCTGCGGCCATGTCCGGCGGTGCGTCACGGCATAACTCGAGCTCCCTTGCCGGCGTCAAGGATGAGGTCTCCTCTAATCCCGACACCAGTGGTGCTGGCGACGCTATGGACTACGACCACCATGGCCATGCCGGCAGTGCCCCGCCACACCAGGGTCCTCCTGCGGGGCCGCGCTCCGTGTCGGAGTCTGCACGCGGCGAGAGCGAGCCCCCTGTCTCCATCCCTCGCCGCCCCGGTGTGACTACCATCAATGGCAACTCCGGCAGCGTGTCCACTCCCGGCACGACCTCGCCTCCGCCTGCCGGCCACGCTGGCCATTACACTTCCTATGGTCATGCGGAACCCAAGCCCCAGAGCCCCGAGATGTCTCAGAATGGCGTGCCCGCTCAGCAGGAGGGCTCGACTACCAGCCAGGATATGACGGCACCTGAGCTCTGCGCCGTCTTTGAGAGACAGCTTCTCGAGATGGACGATCTGGCTGCCTTCATGGGCGGCGGTGTCTAACAGGGACAGGCGAAATCACGGGGCTGCGGAGTTGGGGCGTGTTGGCGCAAGGTAGTAATGTCTTACAAGACGGAAGGAGCGGGATGGGCCCAAAAGCAACACCAGAAGGGAACCTGGTGATTTGAGAAACATCTTATTTTCTTCTTTTTTCTTTTCATTCTTTTGGGTTTCTTTGGAGGAAGGAAATTGGTCGTGTAGGACTAGTTCTGCGTGGTTGCAGTTGCGGTGCGATACCCAGGTTTATGGGGCGTTTTATGGCATTCGAGGCCTCCTTGCTCCCCCAGTTCTTTTCATTATTATTTCTTTTGCTCCCCCCCTCGCGTGCTTTTCTAGGTATTCAGTTTGACTTCTTCTTGCGTCGGAGGGCGAATGGTCACGAAATGATGACGGCTCGGGGTTAGGTTGTACTTGGGAGTAGGTAATAGTTATGGCCATATTTCCTCTTTTATTTCGGAGTTGTGATGTTCGGTGACGGGGAGGAGGGTCCTGTCGGTGTGTGTGGGATTTACTTGTAATGCGTGTCCTCAGGTGAGCTGTGGAAGGTAGTCGCATATGGCTAGACTTACTAGTGCACATACGATGGATAGGTTTACTAATGCCTAGCAGCGCGAGCATTACTCGAGAGACCTGGGTACTCGTGGTTCCGTGTCTGTAAACGGGAGATGTTACATGAGGTTTGGTAGTTCCGGTTGGATGTATGGGTCCAGTGATACCAAGATTGAGATCAAGCACAGGTAGGTAGGTACTCATTCATGTTATGCGTAACAGGGCCAGCTATACAAAACATGACGATAGAGCTTATGATTCGTGAAACATTAAGCCGAGATCCATCCAATGCCGGTCATCTCACCTCTTCCACCATACATGAAACACATCAACCTGTTTTACCCTCGCCATCCACTCGCGGCTGTCTAATCCGAGTCACTACTAGAACTGCTGCTGCTACTACTTGAACTGCCTCCACCCCTAGACTTGTACTTCTTCTTATCCTTCTTCTTCCCCTTCTTGTCCTTCTTGCTCTTCTTCATCTTACCGCCGACCTTGTGCTCCAGAAAGTTGGCACCGATGGCACCGGCCACGCCGGCGCCCACCGTGCCTAGCATGCCCGCACCGCCGAACTTGTGCGCGCCCCATGCCCCCGCCGCGCCGCCTGCGAGTGTCGCGCCGAGGCCCTTCTCACCGTCCGGGCCGTAGGGTGGCTGCTGCTGGTGAGGATAGGCGGGTTGGGCGTGGTGTGGTGGTGCTGGCGGGTAGGGGGAGTGGCCGCCGCCGCGGTTGTAGGGATCTTGCTGCTGGTGCTGGTGCTGCCCTGGTGCGCCGCCGGCGTAGGGTTGCTGGTATTGAGGCTGCGGGGAGTGGGGGTAGGCTGGAGGATGCTGCTGATGCTGGGGATGAGCGTAGCCTTGCTGGGGAGGGTAGGGGGAGTGCGGCTGCGGAGGTGGTTGCGCGTATGATTGCTGGTGACGTGTGTGTTGGTTAGCATTCGGGAATGAATGTGCCCGGGGAGGCTCGAATTGATGGATGGGGCCGGCGAACTAACCTGCTGAGGGTAGCCCTGCTGCTGCTGCTGCTGCTGCTGAGGGGAGTGAGGGTATGGCGGCTGATTGTAACCTTGGGGTGCGGGCGGGTGGCCGCCGCCGTAGCCTCCGTCGTATCCGCCGCCGCCGCCGCCGCCGCCGGTGCCGTAGTAACCCTGGTTGGCCATTCTGGGAAGATGGGGGAAGATGACGCGAGGAGAAGAAGATGCGTGGAATGATGATGGAAGGTGTGAGTTTCGAGGGGGAATGCGACTCAAGCGAGGTGATATACTAACGTTAGTACCTACCTAGTGGGAGAGGACCACCCATCCGGCGCGGGTATGACGGCACTGGGTTTGCAGGGGCGGCGTGATGGTCGCGCGTTTCAGGGTCCTGGTGATGTGGGCTGAGGGGGCGGCGGCGGGGTGCGTGGCAGAGGGGCGATTATCCCGAGGGAAGCACAGGACAGATACAGGTTGCGGATGGTCATGAGGATGGTGGCGCAGTCACTGCGGCTGGTCGGTCAGCCTCACGCGGACTGTGAAGGCCCCCCCCCCCCCCCCCCCCCCCCCCACATCGGGTGTCTCGGGGGGGAATTCTATTTCTGCCCTCGGAGGGAGCGGGAGATGGATGCCTGGGAGTAGGTAATGTAAGTATTGGTGACGAATTCGGGTGTCCGTAACGGACTGATCTCTTGGTGGGAGCTCTAGTTGCCAGTATGGCTTCGTACGAGTTTACATAGAGTACCGTGGGGCCCCGGATGGATTGCTTGACACCGGGACAAGCCTGCCAGGATGGATCGAGGAGTAACGGCGATTCGCGAGTTTTGAATCCTAGGGCTATCGCGCCGGTTGGATTTCAATGATGAATTGAAGACTGTGCGTACATACGGCACTTGACACAACGGGCTGGGCCGCCACGCACCAGATCAAAAGTCATGCGTAGGGCGGGATCACTCGGGGATGCATGGATTCTCCCATGTACAGATTCCAGTTCATACGAACCATGGCCCTCGATGAGGGTCTTGGATATTCTTTCCAGGCTCTCCCTATCTATATTAAACGACAGCCCGGACCCGGGTCAGACCCCACTATGGAGGCCCACCTCTCCGAACCGGGGATCCACATGTCCGTCTCCGAACGGGCGACAGGTCAGATGTTACTGCAAGATACATTCACTTACATATGTGCGCGTACAGAATTGTAACCATATATTTAATTAGCTAGTCATGTGTCCATCCGACTGGATAACTCACACCTGCTTGGATCGATACCACCAAGACCATAACCGGCACCCTCAGGACGATGGTTTGATATGGGAAATGTCATTGCCATGCTGTGGCGTAGAACCCGGGGGAATATATGAGTACAGGGAGCTGATACCAAACTTCTGAGCTTGATTTTTGTTATCTCCGATTTTAAGTTAAAACGCCCATAGTACAAACTTTAGCCTGCATGTATGGACGGGTCGAGGTTCGCCGACAAATAACACCATGTGAGGTGTAGAACCTCGTCGCGCTCCTCCTACGACGGGGTCAGGGTCCCGCCGCGCCAGGATCTGTATCCGGCGGGTTACGTCTGAAGACGCTGGCATGGGGAAGGGGCTGCACCTGTGGTGATCGAAGCCGAGTTCGTCCCCAGCACGCCTTCATGGCGGCGGCGGCGGCGGGCGGTTGAGGTTACGAACATGGATTTCGGAGAGAACGTGGTGGGAGGGATCACGTTTCTGAATCTGGAAGGGAATGACGAAGTGCCCAGTGCTATTTTTGGGGGGCAAACAGTTATTTCACGACTGAGGAAATAACGGGGGGTTAACGATGGGATCGATTGCCCAGCTATTTCCTCGTGGAGTGGATAGCTATCTCGGGACAGTTGACGGTGGGTTGCAGAGACTACTTGGGATGCCAACTTCTTCCTCGGTTGGCGTATGGTATCTTTGGATGTTGAAGACGAGCTGAGCGTAGTTCCGCGACGTGGGAGCACTTAGGTACAGGCGGAATGAGTGAAGTGCTTTGACGGGGTTTGGCGTGTATGTCCTTTATTCGTTTGTTGATCGAGTGTAGCCTAATGATGCTTGGGACCTTCCTGTAGGTTGTGATTGTGTTATGTTTTGCTAGCACTTTTTACTTGTGTGTTGCCTCTTCCCCCCAGTACCCGTATAGATAGATATCATGGGACAATCTTTCGGTAAACGAACCCGGTGCCTGGGGTAAAGCAAATCGATCGAGGCAAACCACTCCTATGATTATATGCAGCAAACTGTCGTCGGAGCTACCATTGTTTCGCTTCCCGAAGACCGCCAAACATGACAGCAAACCGGGGGTGCGGGGTCAAGGGGCCAACATCACTCAAGACTGCCCGTCCAGGAAATCAAATCATAGTCATATGGGGTGTTTGCTCACCTGTATATCTTTCCATCGTCTTGAGCGACGCCAGGAGGTTCTTCCTTCCCATCACCATCTAGCTCACATCGGATGATCGATATGTATCCGTGGACGCCACTCTATGGATACGACGCCTTACTAAGGGCGCATGTTCGCGGTTACCCTGCCTACAGAGACAGCAACGACATGGTTATACGGCCCTCGACCTCTGGGCGGTCGCCATCCAGGGGTCCTCTGGAGAGAGAAGAAGCCCCTTCCAGGCGGTTCGTCGTCGACATAAACCCGCAGGCGGAGCCTCGTTCCCGGGGATCTCCGCCCAGGCAGTCCGAGTACGTGACCGTCAAGTTGCCGATCTTGAACCAGCCCCCATACTCTAGAGGCAACGTGACGGTAGCTCTCGAGTACCGCATCAGACGGAGGTACATCGCGCAGTTTCTTCCCAACGCTACCCAGGCCATCCACCACGGCGTCCTCGACCTGGGGTCCTTCCTGCACCAAGTGCTGTGTAACAACCCTGCTGAGCAGATCCGCGACGCGTGCATCTTCGTATGCGACTTCATATCCCACTGGGCGAGGCCAGATCGGGAAGAGACGGAGAACCTCTTCGCCGAGATACACGAAGAACTCTGGAGCGCGAGGGACAGGACACGTGCTGTCGTTGACGCGGCCGTGCGACTACTCTGCCTATGCGTGGTTCTGCACCGCAGGAACGGATTGGGATGCGCCGGTGAGCTGCGCCACAGCGTCGGCCACCTCGCATCTCGGCTCTTCCATCGCTGGGGTCCCCATCTTTCCCCTGATCAATGGGTTGCGCTGTTCCCCGCGCTGCTGGGGATCACTGGGCCGGACAGCCGGGGGCTCCGAGACAGACTGTATCGCATCTGGACGGGGTTTGGGTTCCATATGAGACAGCGTGTTGTCCAGTTACTGTTTGAGAAGAGGAATTCATCGGAGAGTGCGTGGGAGGACTGGGTGTTGCTTATGGATCTGGAGTACAGGTGCAGCGAGGGGACGTCGATATTTTCATATTGATGATTTTATGGAAGTATTAACGATAGAACGTGGGTTTGTTTGGTGGGGTTCTCACGGGTTGCGAGTTGCGACGTCATGGTGGAGAGATGAATGGGACAATGCGAGGTGTTCGTATATGTGCATATGCTCCCATCGGGGCATTCCAATCAATGCCCCGCAATTCGCATGACAGCTGCCCCACAGTTTTAGGCGCCTCGATCATTGCAATGTATGCGCTTTCCCAGCCACCTCATTCTGATTGCCAACGGTGTTCCCATTGAGAGCACCCCACCGCCGCAGCAGACAAGACAACGCTAACACTCTTCTTCCCGATGGTTCCCCTTCTCGACTCCTGAGAGCCTCAGCGTCAAATAAAAAATAAAAAATGTCTAGCTCCGCGCCGCTCCGGACAGTGGAGCCCCGGCCCCTCACTCCGTCCGGCGGCCAAGACAGATACGGCGGGTACGCATCCGAGCCCCAGCTAGGCCTCCGCCTCGGCCCCGAGTCCCAGATCCCAGACCACCCCAGCAGCGTGACCGACATCCCCCGGCCGTCCAACAACTATGGCCAGATGGCGTCGCAGACGCTGCCGGCCCCCACGGACGTCAAGCAGCTCAAGAGCCAGTGCCAGTTCAACCTGCGCGAGTACCAGGCGCTCCTGCGCAGGCGTCAGCAACGGCAACAGCAGCAGCACGGGGCGGCGGCGGCGAGCACCACGTCCGTCGAGGTGGAGTCGCGGCTGAGGACGCAGCAGAATCTTGTGCTGGCCAACCTTAGGATGCTGCAGGATGAGGTCAAGGTCATGGTGAGGGCGGCTGAGAACCACCGCTGGCGGAAGTGGCTCCTCGGTGGTGCCGTGTAAGTTCCTACTAATACTGCCCCCCCCCGGCGCTCCACTCCTTACCTCGAAAACCCGAGACATGTCTGACAGCCTGGTGTAGAGCATCCTTCATCCCACTAGTCCGCAGGATCTTCCGCCGCGGAGAGGACGAGGACTCGGTGGAATCCTCCAACGACACCGAGTACGCCTTCAAGCGGTCCAAGGGCCTCATCTCGCGGATCAAGGACAGCGTCCTCGGCAAGGGCAGCCTCGCCGGCGTCGCCTTCTTCGTCTTTGCGGTGCTGTACGTGTTCCAGAACGAGGTGTCCCTCCGGGTGGCCAAGACGGTGCAGAAGAGGATCAGGAGGCTCGCCGCGCGCATCGAGAGGGGGGATCCTGAGGTTGATGACAAGGACATCAAGATGCTGCAGGGCTGGCGGTGGAGGGTCCTCCTGTGGTGAGGTGAGGACTCGAGGCAAGGACGCATGGAGGACTGGGGCGACCGCAGATTCACTTATGAGTACATGACTGTAACGGGTATACTTATTTAGGGGAGTTATTTCACACCAAGCATCTACCGGTACCTTGGGTACGTTAACGACGGGCTTCAAGCTCACATGGCAAGCAAATACACACCTGACAACATTCCGACATTCAACCAGGCGCAAGTGGGCTTCTTCCTTTCATCACAATGTTGATCTCGAAACGGATCATTTAGTTCTCTCTTACTTGCTATCCCAAACCTGGCCTACAGCTCATCGTCCGCTAACCCTAACACCTCCGGGATACACCGCACACCACGGAAGGATGAGCTCAAAGCGGAAGCACTCAGACGACGCACCTAGGGCAGGTCCGTCAATAGATGGCAATTCTACTACCGCCCTTGAGGACCAGCCGATGGCGGTGACCTGGCCGGTACCGAGCGCAGATAACCAGTTCAAGGATCTCTACCTCAAGCCACCGGACTTCAAGCAACTGGCGCTCCTGGACCCGGACTTTGCCGCATAGTATGTGTATTCTCACCCGCTTTCAACCTCTCTGAAGCTCGCTTTAAAATTGACAGTGGACCAAGTGTCAAAGGCCGTGACCTGGACTTCAATGATCCCACATCGGTCATGCAGCTCACCAAGACGCTGCTAAAGCTGGATTTCGATCTCAAAATTGAGCTGCCTGGCGATAGACTGTGCCCTCCTGTAAGCGAGCGTCCCACCTTGAAACGGTTGTGAGGTGCGGGAGACTGATGGGGAGACTCAAGGTCGCCAACAGACACAACTATATCCTCTGGCTCAAGGGGCTTCTTGACACGTCATCTTACGAGCCGCCCGGGCGCAAGCTCGTTGGTCTAGACATTGGTACTGGCGCGAGCTGTATATACCCCCTCCTCGGCTGCGCGCAGAGACCATGGTCTTTCATCGCAACCGGTAAGGACGGAACCCCCTCTGCCGCAGAAGAATATGGTGCTGTGAGGCAACCACCAGCTCATGATAAAGTCAGATATCGACGAGAAGAACCTAGAGTACGCGAGGAAGAACGTCAAACTCAATGACCTCGAAGCACGCATCAAGGTCGTTTCCCGCAAACCAGATGCCCAGCTCATACCGCTGGACGACCTCGGCATCGAGTCCATTGACTTTTGCATGACCAACCCGCCCTTCTACGAGTCTGCCGACGAGATGCGCCGCAGCGCCAGCAAGAAGTCCCGTCCACCCTCAACGGCATGCACGGGTTCCGAGGTGGAAATGGTGACAGCGGGCGGCGAGGTCGGCTTCGTGGAGCGCATATTGGCAGAGTCCCTCGTGCTGCGTGGGAGGGTGCAGTGGTACACCGCCATGCTGGGCTTTCTGTCCAGCGCCACGAAGCTGCTGGAGGAGCTCAAGGCGCATGGGATCGATAACTGCGCCGTCACCGAGTTTGTGCAGGGGAGCAAGACGCGCAGATGGGCCGTGGCGTGGAGTTTTGGCGGTGCGAGGCCTGCCCAGTCTGTGGCGCGCGGGACGGGGTCGGTACCGACCAGGGCCTTGTTACCTCCGGTGACCGAGGTTGATGTTTTGAGTCTACGGCTACCCGGCGGCGGCGTTGGCGGGTTTGCGAGCAGGTTTAGCGGCGCCATCGGCGGTCTGGAGCTCCTGAGCTGGGACTGGGACGTGGAGAAATTCGAAGGGGTCGGACGGGCGGTCGGGAATGTGTGGAACCGTGCGTGGCGGAGGAGGAAGAAGAAGCGCGAGGTGGAATCTCGGACAGCGGGCAGCGAAAGGGATACCGGGGAGACTCCGGGAGCTGCTGGCTTTGGCTTCTTGGTATGGGTCAAGGTGGTGCGGCAGGACGAGGTCTCCATCGGAAGTCGATGGCTCGAAGGCCATGATGGGACTATATTCGAGAGCTTCCAAGGCTTCCTCAAGACAACAGCACAAGCACTCACAGCGGGAAGAGACGGAGAGACCTCCTGAGGCAAGAGGTTCGTATATGGTCTACTTCTCTCCGGCCGCGCGCGGTTCCATCCTGGGTCAAGACGAAGGAATCATGGAAGATGCTTGTCATGCCCAGCATCAATCAGCCTCCTCCCGGCCTCCCGAACCTCGTCCGGAATATCCTGCTCCATCTGAAATCCCCTCTCCGGGTACTCCCTGATACGCACCAAATCCCCCACCATGACACTAACAATCCACTCCCGCGGATTCTCCTCATCAAAGTACTCCTCAAACCGCATCTGCGGCGACGTAACCTGAAACCTCACCCCTTCCCCCCCGGGCCACTGCCTCTCAAACGTCGCAAACGTCCTCCTCTCCATATACGGCTTCTGCACCAGCAGCAGCGACCTCACTTTGATACCCCGCTGCTGCAGGAGGGCGTGCGTGAAGCGTACATTCTCCCCGTGTTTGTCGACTCTGGCTCCACGATGATGGCGTCCGGGGGTACACCCTCCCCGCGGGCGGTGGCGGCGAAGACTTCAGCTTCCGGGCGGTCGAACAGGCCGGCCGTGAGTTTGCCCGTGTTGCCGGAGAAGATGACGAGGGGCGCCAGGCCGGCGAGGTAGAGCTCGGCGGCGCGGGAGGCGACGCGCATGTCGAGGCTGCAGAGGCAGAAGATTGCGTCGGCGGGGGTGAGGGTTTCAGGCTTGGGGTAGGAGGACATGCGGTGGTAGTTGTATACGAGCTCTGCGTCTTTTGAAATTTGGTCCATGATTGTGTGTGATGAGGAGGTTGTGGTCGGCGTGATGAGTGTGGTAGAGGGAGATCATGAGTGTCTCCGCTTGAAAGGCGATGCAGCAACACCCTTTTGTAGTACCGCTGGGATTATCAGAGCTCGGTAATGAAATGTAAATCGACGTAGTTGTAAGACGGAACAACTAATGGGGTCGATCACCGCCCTGATGGGTATATTCACACCATGTCTTTGAAGTTGACGGCTCCGCTCTCCGCCGCGCCCACCTAGATGCGGAGTTTCCTACCCTGGAATGACTGCCAGTGTAAGCCAACAAACAACCCATTCTTCTACTAGTCTGGTAGGTATGAGCCAGCAGTGTGAGCGTCCACTTGGATTTCTCTGGTATCCCTACCATTTTATTCTCTTGGCCCCCCCTCCTTCTTCAGTGGATATAACGTGCTTCCGTTTGCTTGAAATCTGAAGCTCTCACGACACCGGGCACTTGCGCTCACCCGATCCCAGCGTAAAACGCTAGTGTAAATCGTTCAACATGGCAGGATGCCTCTACAAAGGCATTGCTAAGCGCAATACAACTAATGATGGCCAGGTATGCTCTAGCTCCCAGTTGACAGACTCACGACAGCCCACTTGCCGCTCCATCCCCACTTCCGAGCCCCGCTGTCACCTCCACCGTCCTCGGTCGCCTTTAGCTCCTCGTCCACGCCGGGCTTCAGGCCCACCACCACGTCGGCCTTGCATGTGCGTAGAGCCAGTACATTGACGCCGGATCCAGTGCCAAGCGGACCGATGGCCGTACTGAACGGCGTGGTGGGATCCCACATAGCCTGTCCCGAACAAAGGCAATGTTAGCCCGTTTCTTCCAAAGATGATTAAGAATTCGGGAACAGGGAGATCATACGTCAGCAACCAGCTTCCTGTAATTCAGGTCACCCTTGAAAATGACAAGCTGGGATGTCTTGAGATCCTCGTATAGATCCTTCTCCTCGAAAGGCAGTCGCCAGAAGCTTCCGCCGGCGGTCCAGTACCGGTTTGGACGGATGAGCAGCCGGCCCTCGGCGTGGTGAGCGGACCACTCCTGGAATAAGAAGACGAGGCTCTGGACCTCTACGTCCGTAAGCGGCGTCGGGATTTCATCCCGGAGGCTCTCCTCCTCAGACTGAGTCTCGAAGAAGCGCTTGGGGTCGGATATAGCGTTGAGAAGGGCGGCAAAGTCCTCGGGAATAACGTCAGACACGAACCACGGGATGGACTTGGGGTGGAGAACGATGTGCGTGGCTAAGCCAGTCTCGAGGAGGTAGCCGGCAAGGATGAGGTCCGTAAATAGCTCGAAGCCTGCGTTATCGAGGACAAAGTCGACGCGCCGCTCTGGTTTGCCTGCAGAACGGGCCTGGTGGAGGAGCTCGTATGTAGCCGGGACATCGTTAACGAGGATGTTCTTCTCGGCGGCCTCGCGGGCCTTCTTGCCTTGAAGTCGCTGGATGTCGTCGTGGGTGAGCGTAGTTAGTAAGGAGAGGTCGGTCGCGTTACCCCAGAGACAAATGTCGAACATTTCGGAAACCAGCAGCTTCTCGGCTTCCCCGTCCCGAGGCGTGTCTTTGTCCTTGCTCGTCTCGCGCATCTGCTCCACCAGCTCTTTGTAGCGGGCGGCGAGCTCGAGGACGCCAGCCCGCGAGTCTCGGAGGCCCTTGATTTTCTGGCTGGCAAAGACATCGTAGTTTTTCCAGTGTTTCGTCAGGCGAAAGATGTTGTGCATGCGCCTTGGGTGATCTTGGTCAGAAGCTCTTTCTTTCCATTCTAGAGACAAAACGGGTTGTGGATAGTGTCTATGACCACGCAAAATACCTGACATACCTGTACATGTAGCACTCGCCAAACAGCCAGGGCATGTTCTGCCAGCTGGGGGTACCGAGATGCTCAATCTCCTTGTTGTACGCGGCAATCTCGTCGGAGTATCCATCGTCGACAAGCAGCCTGTTTCACGCAGGTCAGCGGAGGGACCCGGGCAGAGTCGCGACATTTGAGAACTCACGTCAGCTTGCGGTCGTGAAGCATCTCGTATTTTAGACTGCCTAGCTGTGCGATGATGCTCTTGCCCTCGGCTAGCTTCTCGGCCTCGTCATTGCCTAGCCTGGAGACGGCGCGGTGGACGTCATCGATGGCTTGTGTCTGGGGGCCAGTTTACGGTTAGTTGCCTGAATTGTTTGTATTTTTATGTGGCAATTGGCCCAGGATGCGAGAGTCTAGACGCCGCTCACAATGATGACGGGCCATCGCCGGATGACGGTGCCGTGGGCAAAGGACGTCGGGTCGGACGTGTTGTACTGCGCTGTGCTGGGGGGGAGGTCCAGCGTCACGAGCATCAGCAGGTCATGGCACATGGTTGAGGGTACCTTGGGTACCGGTGAAGGGGGGCCGAAGGGGCAGGCACATACGAGTCTTGGTATCGTGCTCCATCGTGGGAAATTGTGAAGTTGGGAAGTTGGGAAGTTGGGAAGTTGGTGTTCGGTTCGAAATATTTGGTGGTGATGGAGGGTAAGTTTGGAGTTTAGGCAGGGGACGATGTGGGGGGACGCGACGTTGGTGGTGGTGCCGCGGGGTTCGGGGGTCAGTTTGCCTTTGAATTTCCTCCAGTCGGAGGAAAGAAGAAGCAGCAGCAGCTGTCCTATTGGGAGCCCAATCGGGAGGAGGGAAATTAATGGGCAGTAACTTTTGGGAAAGAGCGAGAGACACCATGCTTACCTTACCTTTCCCACGCCAGTGACTGCCAACTCTCAGCGATGGCAGGTACGACCTGACAAAAAGATTGAGCAGCCCGATTGTCCGAGAGTATTAACGTGCGCTCCAATGAACCCGGCGCATCAGACCCGCGGGTCATTCGAAAAACCCCTGAACTAGCACGCACTCCCGGGAAGTGTATGGGCTGTACGGAGTAAAGGGAGGAAGAAACTCTCGAGTCTCGATGTCAACTTCCTGGTGAGCTCTCCGAGTCTTGCTACCGCACATTTCGATACAGGTGATATAGGTCCGAAGGTGACTTGAAGTGCTAGGGCAAGAGCATGTTTTCCTGCCCCTAGAAGATTGGGCTATCGTGGAAAGGCTGTGGCTAACCCTCGTATTCGGACTTCCTAAGCCTCTTCCCCCGCCCTCGCAAAAAAAAGGGAGACTCGAGGTACCGGGTGCCGTATCCAAGCGACAAAAGGCTCTATCCGGACAGGCATACGACGAGCTAAGACACTTGCACGACAGGACGCCGAGCTATCAAGAAGGGTCGAGGCAAATAGTTTCTCACCAAGCCCTTATGTTTCGAGAGGCAGAACATTCCCCCGAGCCTCCGCTTTCCTTAACACAAGCACTCAAGACAGAGCTTCTGCCGCCACAGACCGGCCTACCCCGCCGTTCAGCAGACCGAGCGCGTAGCGTCTTACCAATTAGATGTGTTCGCGAGAGCTCGTAAGTTCCTACCGCTCACACCGCTCAATCTCGTGAAAAATACTATGAGGTGGGAAATTCTTTCATCAAGCGTACCCTCCGGCGGCACGAATGGATAACAGCGGCCACCAACTGGACACCGTCCGCCTACCTGCCACAGCGACGGAAGACGGACGCCGCGATCCTAGTGTACCTCCGGGAGAAGACAAAACATCCCGCGCCCGCGCCTGCAGCACACTTTCAAGGCCGATGGGGCTTTTCTACCTCAGTACCGAACTCGTGCCGGGGGTCAGCATAGCCCAGCTCACCGAGGAGCAGAAGCAGGTGGTCACAAACGAGCTGCTCGATCACGATGCTACGCTAAAGTCACTCCGATCCGACACCCCCGGCGTGCCGGGCCAAACGCTGCCATGTGCTCCCAACAGAGTCCACAGCCGGTTCGAGAAACATCACACTTAGTAGCGTCCGAAGCCGGATATTCAGAAGGGGAGCAGTTATAATTTAAGGTAATGGGATGCGACTGAGGACCAATGGAGCACCAGGGTAGAAGAGAGGAAAATCCCTGTTGCTTCTACCAAGTGTCGGCTATTATGAAGGTATGAGAGATAGAGAAGTGGCACACAACGAGTGTATTGAGTGGTGTGTGTGTGTGTGTGTTTGTGTGTAGGGAGGTGGGCTGTGGCCCGAGCCTCTAGGCACAAGATGTGTGTATACATGTAAGGGCGGGTCAGGATGCAGAGGCCTCGGGCATCCACGTGCCAGCTATTTACTATCGTGATGGTCCACGGACCGCAACATGTTCGTCTGACTCTCCTGCTTAGTAGTAGTGTCCATGTCCACCAACTCCTCGACGGAGCCGCAGCCCTCGAAGAACGTCTCGCCGGGCAGGCTAAGCGGGTGTTTGAAGCGTTTTCTCTCGGCGGTGCCGTGCTTCATCTTGTAGAATTTTTTGGCGCCGTCCTGTCTATCGGAGGCTTCGGAGGTGTCACCAGAGGCCCGCCAGGAGGCCGACCAGCCAATAATGCGGTGAAGCTGACGGCGCAAGAGGGGGACGACAACGGGCACGTTAGCCGTTAAGATACCGAGGAAGGTCTCACGGTGAGACCAGCGGCAGGTCATGCCGACGTCCTTAGACCAGCCCCTAAGGATAATGCCACACCGGATGCCGCCGAATATAGCGGTGGTGATGCCGGCGCAGAAGAGGAAGGCGAGGCCAAACTTCTTCTTAATCGAGAAAGTGGAGTTCCAGATCACCTATACGTCTCCGTTATTAGGGACAATCCCGCCTAAGCTTAAAACATAGGGAAGAGGGGTAAGGAACGTACGGGGAGCGGGATAACCATAATGTACACGTCAGTCGAGAGGTTAGTAAACAGCATTACCCACGCCCGAACCCTCGCTACGCCTAGCTGGCAAGCGTCTGTGTTACGGTATTAGCAACCCGAAGCGTGTGTGTGCGGAGTCGAGGACATACTTCCGGGATCGGGGTTAATCTGCCAGTGCCTTGAGATAGGCCAACAGCCGCACAGGGTCGTTAAGAAGGTGGCGATAAAGGTTAGGCCGCAGAAGACAAACCCCCACTTGACCCAAAATGTCATAACGTCGACGCCGCCGGCGAGCCGCTTATAGAAGAAGAGCCAGCATATCTTAATCGTCCATAGGATTGCCGTGTAGATTAGCCAGCCGGCTAGGTGTGTCTGAGAGCCCTTAACGCGGAGGTCCCACTCCTCGCTATTGGGGTCAAGGTTGGCGCGCTCCTCGTCAGTCATCCTACACCATAGCACGGCCCGGTTAGCAAAAGATCCCAAAGCACGAGTTTGTATATATATAGAACATACCCGCTGTTACCCAAACCGTGCCATCTGTCGTTAACAATCTGGCCGATTGAGGTCTCGCCTGAGTAAAGAATCTAGACCACCGGTCGTGTTAATCTCGTCTCCTCGGAGGCTCCTAAGTTAATCGATAAACCGGGGTGGCGGGGACTTACAATCACAAACACCATAAGATAATCATCAATAGCCAGGCCGTGGACGCTCTGGGCCTTCCATCTTACAAACACGCGGGTAAAGACCCAAACGATGCTGATGCCGAGATAGAGCCAAAGCTCAACGAGTGCGAGGTTAACAGCTGCCATGACACCGGGGGCGGGGGGGGGGGCTATTCGTATGCTTTAGAAGTTCTGAAGTTCGGATACAAAAANGGGGGGGGGGGGGGGGGGCTATTCGTATGCTTTAGAAGTTCTGAAGTTCGGATACAAAAAGTGATAGATAATAAATAAGAAGTCGTTAATTGCTGCCACAGCCCGAGACTGGTAGATGACTGTCTCGAGGGGAGGGGGGCACGGCATCTATACACTAGTAGGCTGTAGGGCAGTACTCGAAGGTAGGTACATCTAGGGAGGTATGGACATGGATGCGGCAAGTCTCAGTTCGACACTAACGACCAGGCCTCTAGGCCTGTCCATGCGAGAGAACAACTCCGCGGGATTAGTAAGTGCAATACGGAATATGACTAGAGTGGGTTAGCGACTCAGTCCTCTACGTTTAACTGTCTGTCCCCCTAGTACGTGGCTTTGTGGCTTGCCGGGGCCTTATCCCCAAAATTAAGAGTACGAGCTACGTCCACATCCTTTAGGTTAGGCGCATTCAGGTGCATACTCTCCTTAGTAGCTCCTTGAACAAGTTGACGGATGTGATTAACGGCTGGATTCCTACTAGTAGATAACTGTCGGCACTAAAGTGCCGGATTACCCCGTGCCCCTATCGGACGTGGCGTGTCGATCTGTCGGGGGATTGACTCGTACCTACATGTACGCCGGGGCCCCGGTCCATGCGGGTCTTAGCCACTCGTTGTCAGGTTGTCAGGGTTCGGGGCGGGTTTCGGAACTTCTGGATCCGGGGTCCAGGTAGCTGCAGTGGGCGTCGTGATGTATCGTACTAGTAGGGGTGCCGGAGATGTCTTAAAAGAGGTACAGTTACTCAAGGAAAGTAGTGCTTTACGCTTGTCAAGGGTCGAATCTCGCGCTCGTTAGAAGGGGTAGGTAAACTCCTGCGGTAGGAGTGTGCGTGTGCGCGCGAGGGTGTGTGTGCGAGGGTGTGTGTGCGAGGGTTCTTCGTATAATAGCGACGATAGAGGCGATTATTAACGACACTGGCTACGTGTAACGGTTTGGGTCTGGCTGCAGGGTAGACAGAGGTCGGTTTATGTTTAACAGAAAGAATAGGGTGTCGTCTGGATAAGGTCGGGTCACAGTCTAGTGCGAGACTTGGGAACTGGAGCAAGTTAAGCGTTGACTTCTATATTAATAGCTAAGGAGCTGGAGTAGCTCTTACGAGAGGCGGCTTTAAGCCGCGTTTATATACTAATGAGTGTTTATTGGAACGTCGTGATCCTATAAGCGAGGCTCGTCGTCATCCTCTCTAGGTGTCACAGCCTACACCGACGCCTACATAAACTATCGCGACGTCGAGACGAATAATACGATGCCCGACCCCTAGTGTGGTAACTGTCCCGGCACCGGCATAACCCCCGAAGGTACTAGTTGCACATTATGTAAATGAGAAGCATGCAAATATAGTGGCGAATAGAGTAAGAGGGGTCGATATGTAAATAAGGATAGGATGAGAACATGAATAGAGATTCTATACATTCCGTGCATTCCGTACATTTGGTGCATTTTGTATATTCTATATATTCCGTACATTTTGTATGTTTTGTACATTTCGTATATTGCGTACATTTCGTACATTTCGTACATTCCATACCTTTCGTATATTTCGCCTTTTGTATCTATGCCGGTAAGTCACCGATCCCATTTTGTGGAACCTGGGTGCTTGGTCTGAGGGAGCCTGTGTGGCTAATCTAGCTTTCACGAGTTGCTGCATCTCGACGCCGTAAGGACGAGGTGGGTGGCCGGGCCGTATGTACCCAGGTCACAGTGGAACCCGAAACAATGGAGGCAGCGGTTGGTCAGTACAGGCCTTACGGGACGAAATAATTACTTGATGACCTGTCTATATCGAATACTAAAGCAAACACACGTGCGGATACGTACCCGTAACTTAACTCGACAAATACGAAACAAGCCGGAACGGGAAGGCCACTAAAGCCCACAGGTATTTAGCCACGACCAAGGCAATCCCCATCGCGGGCTCTTTTGGAAGGAGTTGCGACGCCCAAGCTGGATGAGAGATCTTTCCCGTCAGAAAGGACCAATAATCAATCCGCGTTTCTAAATTTGGCACCAGTCGAGGTGGTATCCGCGGAGGGGCCAAGTGCCGTGTCGGGCTTCTCAGCCTGCCGATCACCTCGCAAGGGAGGTTTGGGACTGCTTTTGGACCACATAAAGCTGAAGGGGATCGACGGCAGTCAACGTCAACGGCTGAAGGAGCGTGAAACGAGCAGGGCAGGACGAGTTCGTTTCCTTCGGCTGCTCGCGGTATGGCCAAACCCGCGGAGACGAATCGCCCGGTATGGAATGGTATCGTGGTGATCGGCAGGCGGGGGGCATGCCAAATCTCTCTGCATGATTATCTTGGACCTGTGATAGTCAGCGATGGCCCGGAGAGGGCCGTCTTTGCGACTGTGGAATGGCGTGGATGATCGCCAAGGGCCGATGGGATCCTTCAGTATAAATAGCCCGGAAGATCGCCCGTCGTTTTCTGTCTGTGCTCTCAACAACATTCCCCTCTCAACTCTTCACCTCATCAACAACACCATACTCCCAACACTCGCCATTCAACAACCACCGCTCACGATGCTCAAAGCCCTCGCCCTCGCGGCGGTCCTCCCGCTGGTCACCGCCTACCCCATCACGGCCGACGACGTCAAGTGCCGCGCGGGACCCAGCACCTCGCACGACATCGTCACCGCCTTCGCCGAGGGCCACGAGGTGGAGCTGGAGTGCCAGATCGTCGGGGAGAACATCTTCGGCAACTCCATCTGGGACAAGACCACGGACGGCTGCTACGTGTCCGACTACTACGTGCGCACGGGCTCGGACGGCATGGTGGTGGACAACTGCAACGGCAACGGCGGTGGCGACTCCGAGTACAACGGCGAGATCACGCGGGCCGAAATCATGGCCCGCGCCGAATTCTGGATCGCGCAGGGCATCCCCTACTCGATGGAGAAGACCGAGCCCGACGTCAACGGCCGGCAGTACCGCACCGACTGCTCCGGCTTCGTCTCCATGGCCCTGCACACCAACTCCCCCGGCTACTCGACCGTGAGCCTGCCCGAGGTGGCCACGCCCATCACGTACGACGAGATTGTCGAGGGCGACTTTGTCGGCACCCTCGGCTCCGGCACCGGAGGCGCTGGCGGTCACGTCGTCCTCTTCAAGTCCTGGACCGACGACAGCAAGACCGCGTACAACACGCTCGAGTGCAAGGGTGGCGATGGCTGCGTCGCCTGGACGCGCGAGGTCGACTGGGCTGTCGGCAGCTTTGTCTCCGCTCCCTTCCGTTACACCAGGGTCGTGGACTAAGGAGGGATGGATTTATTTCATGGATATGATGTAGGACATATGTGTTGTTTGGACAATGTAGAGTCGAGATCGATCAAATCAACATACAAGTGCTCTCATTTCCAGCCGCCCTTGGAGTGAAATGTGTCGAGGTTATAACTGTGGGAGGAAGCTTTCATATGCGCGGTGCTTGTGGTGAGAGTAGCATTTGTACATCTTATCATCTAATTAAGTACGTTAATTTTAGCATCGTGCGTAACCGCATCGTTGCTATTATGAACCTCGCAGTGGATGATGATAGCTTACTCGGTTCGGAAGGATGTAGCGACATGCAGGCTCCAGCTCCAATCCTGATGTTGTACGAAGGTCTCTATAAGTAGTTGCGGGATGCAGAAGGTGAGTACGTCCAGGACGGCCAAGTCTAGCCACTGTCTCTTCCGAGGGGAAAAGTCTAGTGTAGTCTTTGGATGCTTCGGTGCTAACAAACTTCCAGAAATCTTCGGAATAGTGACCGACAGAGGTTCTAGGTGTCGGTGTGGATGGCAAGGCCCCAGCATTCCCCGCCACACAAAGTAGACTCTCTATTATGCAGTTTCAAAGTCGTATTCACAGTTTCATGGGATCTCGCGCCTCAGAATCACTGGACGGTCTTCCATTTCACCCTGCCGTGCGTATGCCGGGATCATAAGGCTTGGTTGGCACCAAGTTGTATGAGAGTGTGAAGCCCATGATAGGTTACTCAAACACACAAAAGTTAGAAGGAGTCCGGAGTAGGAATCCGAATACGACTAGAGTGTGCTATATTACTCGTGGGAATTCCCAGTCTCACATGGGGAGTGCGGGCTCACATGCATACACCGTCACCTCCAAGCTAGGGGTTTAACCACCCTTTACTCCAGAACAGGATCGGTCAGATGGACGTTTTCCTGTGTTCAATACCGATCTGGGAATGGAGTTGTCTCTCACCTACTATCGACTCTCATCTTGCTAGGGAAATCTGGGTTGAATGGACGTACAGGACTCTAGGATCATTCCGCATCAACTCCGGAGGGGCAGTTGGTCAGATATTATCATAAGTGGCTTTGAGAAGGACTCCGAGGTCTCTCGGTCGGACCCTTGAGAGTGAAGGGTTAATACCCGGTTCAGAGCTCAGAGCTCGGCCCCGGGCCACCTCCGCTCGTACCGAGATGTGACTCGGGACACTTCGGCGACTGTGCTCCACACACAACAAGCAAGTGGTGGAACGCCATCGCGGACTTTTGGTTGTCGGACGCTGCTGGACCGGGACACGGAGCCCCACCATTAAGTTCATCTAATTGTTAGACCGGGCCACATAGATCAATGGCAAGCGTGAGTAGAGAGGCGTCATGTCCTGAAAACGACGAGTTCATGATATTACAGGTGAAGGAGGACGAAACGCAGCACAAACTTGAATTCATTCATCTCGTGTTATGTACGACGGCCATTACAACAAAAGACCAGCCCAAATCTCTAGGATATCTACACGCGCAGTCCGCATCCCACATATACACAAAACTATTATACGACAAAAAAAAAAAATCAGAGCCAAGTCTACGTGTCTTCCCAGGTTTATCCAACACGCCAAGTCATCCCCAGCCTATACAAGACACCGCATCTTTTCCAACAAGGTATTTGCGCCATGCGCCTTGTTTGCTTATATCCCGGTGGTAGAGAGCGAGCTCACCCTGGTGCCGTAGCTCAGACCACCGTACCCTTGCGCCGCTTGACCATAAAGTTGGCCGTGCTCGAGGGAAAGATGAACTCGAGAACCCACTTGTTCGGGGGTCGGCGGCCCTGGTACTCATCCGGGAACTTGATGTCGTAGTTACGCAGGAGATAGGATAGGAACATCTTGAGCTGGATCTCCATGAGCAAGCGGCCGGGGCACGAGTTCTTGCCACGCCCAAAGACGAGCAGGTCGGCCGAGGAGAGGAAACTGTGGCGGCTCCATTGGGCACCCGTAAACTCCCGCGATGCGCCGTCGTCGTCCTCGTCCATTTGCTCGCGCAGTTTCTCGAAGCGGAAAGGGTCGAATGTGTGCGGATCGGGGAAGCGCTCAGGGTCGTTGTGGTATGGCTGGGAGACAAATCCGATGAGGGTGCCCTTGGGCAGGTGGACACCCGCGTCCGTGACGACGCCGTCCACCATGACCTTGCGGACGACGGATCGGGTAGGTAGGGTATCCCGACGCAGACTCTCTCGCATGACACTGTCGGCTCGAACCATGCGCATCGTGTTGCGGCGCACCCACAGTTCTTTCGGGTCTGGGTGTTCGGCGAAGAAGGCCTCCGCCTCCTCGCGCAGCCGGGCCACGGTGTTGTGCTCGGCATCGGAGGCCATGGTGTTGAGGAGGATGTTGGTGGTGGTGAAGCTTGCGAGGTAAAAGAAGGCCAGGTTGGACATGCAGAGACGGCGGGTCATCTGCTCTACGGCGAGTTCCTCAGGGCGGTGCTTGCGGGCGTAGCGCAGCATCTTCTGCATCATGTCGACAGGCTGATTAGGGTCGTCGTCCTCGAGCATGCGGATGCGCTTCTCGATCTCTGGGGCGAAGTAGGTGGCGAGGTTCTTGATGCGGAGAGTGGTAGGGAAACAGATGACCTTGCCGACGGCTGTGCGAATCCATTCGGGGAAGAAGCCTGTGGCGCCGGCATTGGCGACGATGCTGTCGGTGGTGCTGATGACAGTACGCAGATAGTCCTGATTACGACATAGAGGCATGCCCACGTTGAAGCGGCTACTAGCCTGGCCAACAATCATGCGTACCGTTTCGAGGACATTCAGCGTCTTCCAGTTCTCCGTGTCCATGCCGAGGTTAGTGTCCATGGCGGCCTGCAGCTCCTCGTGTACGGCCATGAGGTGGTCGTCGAGCTCCTGAGTGAGGACACGCCTTGCCAGCAGATGAGGCCATGTGTCTATCATGTACTTCTCATCGCCGAGGCTGTGGCTGAGCTGGAACATCTCGTTGAAAGCATCCCACATGCCGAGGACGCGGGCGGGCTGGGAAATGGCCCAGTTCATGGAGGAGTGTGGGAGGAAGATTTCGTTACGTGTGCCGAGGGTGGGAACCCAGACGGCGATACCACGCTTGGAGAACTGATGGAGGTCAGTTGGTCGCTGGTTAGTGAGGTGAAAGGGGGGGCCGGGGGGGTTGGATAACAACTCACGCGGTGCCAAATATCATGATACAGTGACGAACAGTCAAGGTAGAAAGCAAGGCGAGTCCAGAGGCTGAAGCGCCGAGCTCCCTCCTTCTCACGAGCCAGGGCCACGCCCGGAGACTTGGTAGCGGCGGTAGAAGCAACATGGTGGACGCGCAGGAGGAAAGCTAGGAGAGCAAGGGAAGCGAAGACGGCGAGGAAAGTCCAAGCAGCCGCCTCGTATGTGTGGTGGGCGTCGATGTGAATGCGACGGGTATACGGCAAGAGAGCAGCAGCAATGGTGGCCCGCTGGTGCTCGAGGCCGGCGGCGACGGTGGCCACCACCATCTGGACCATCTCGCGCCCAGAGGCGTCGGGAGCCCAGTCGCCCTACGACATGGGCTCGACGTGATCACGGGGGGGTTGAGAAGGGAAGGACGACGATGGCCCGAGGAGGAAGTGGTTTTTTCTTCTTTCAATGTTATTTCTCTTTTTTCTTTTTCTTTTTCAGTCTGTGACGTCGTTGGCGAGAGAGAGCAAATTGTTCGCGCAAGGAAGGCGTTGATTCCGAGGCGGAAGGAGCGAGTGGCCGGGTGTTCGTGTTCGTGTACAACCTGGTAGGTAGGTAAGGTACTATACCTACTTAGTGAGTGGACCGGACCGAGGGACCAGAGTGAGAGAGCGATGAAAAGGACAGGGAAGAATGCACGACACAGATGCTCAGGGCCGGGGGTCGTGGGTTTGGATAAATGAAGGTGGGTGGAGGAAAAGGGAAAGAGAAATTTGAACCCTCAAGACGGAGCGAAAGAAGGAAGAGGATTTAGATGAGTGGTGCAAGGAGCCTCGGGGGATCGGGTCACGCCGATATTGGGTTTTCTCACCCTTCCCTCTGTTCTCGGACAGCCGCCAACGGCCCGGCGCAGGGCGGGCAGCCAGCCAGTGGGTGGGTTGTGATTCAAAAGTGGATTGTAGGTTAAAGCATGGCATGGGCAAGACGGGGTACCCAGAGGTCCAGAACCAGCAGAAGCACCGTCGGCCGCCCGCGGGTGCCTTTGCCCAGCATGCCAGCTGGATGCAGCTGCCACATGGGACCAAGAGGACTGGTACGGAGTATTCCGTCACTGCTAATCTGTACCTACGTATCGTAGCCCGTATCCAGGCATCTCAGCAGGGGGTCATGACTGGTCGAGAATCCTTCAAGACCCACCGCCGCTCGTTTGAGTCGATTTCAGGGCCCCAGGATGACGGCAGAAACCGATATTAACCAGGGTGGGCTGCTTAATTTAATGGCTGCTATCGTGCTAGTCTCGTGGCTCGTGGCTGGTTGCTCTCGCTTAAAAAGTTAAGCTGCGCTGTCCCTGCCTTTGCGATGCGAGTCGCCCGCCCCGGTGCCAAGGCTCGAGAGGGTCCTCACTGCTCAGGCAAGTCCATGATCCATCGATTTGTTACGCGTGTCTCACATCGCGACGTCCTTGCTCCAGGCCTGCCGATCTCCGGCGAATGACCATGTGGCATTTTGTCCGATATGGTACACGTATCCTGGATTGCTGGGTCGAGTACAGACTACGGACGCACGTTATCTGCCTACCTACTTACATGCAGCTGTACTACGTGCAGACAGCATCGAGTTGTTGGTTGTGTCCTGTTGTGAAACAAAGGGTCCTTCCTGGTTGCCGCCCCCTTCACTCCGGGCTCGGTATGCCGGCCCGGGATAATAATTAATGCTTTTTATGCAAGGCTTGTCGAGACTTGCCAGCCTTATGCATGCACAGGCCTCGGCTATATGTCTGGATATTAGTAACCGAAGCGAAGCGGCGCTCAGCACTAATAAATAGGTACCCGCCCACACACCCCCTCGCACAATTGCTTATAATCCACGTGCATCTAGTAAGTATTAGCGCAGCCATGGAGCGGTTGTCTCCCATAAGCACCAAGCTCTATTCGTGAGAGAACTTTTCTAAAAAGAAACCATAATTGCCACATGCACACTACGCCCTGTGGCGCTAGCCGCGCGGCTTCGTCCCTAATCGGCTGGCATCACCGAGCACTGTATGGCCGCATATCTCACTGTTACACGTTATACTTGCCTACTGGTAGTTGGCCATGCATGGCTTGCAGGATTCGGTCCTCGTCCGGCGGAGGCACCACGCTTGATTAGTAGGGGAACCATGTCCAATACGTCGGAATCGGGTGACACAGCACGTTGCCGGTCTCCGAGGATGCCTAAATGCTTTGTGTACCACGGGTTGGGGGGTACTGTAGCCTGAGGTTATCTCACGGAACCTCACCGGGTGGACAGGTTATGAATAACCCGAGCAGTCTGTGATGACTGGAGCAATCGAAGCCACGCCAGCCTTCTGTATGACCTGGTCATGCTGGCGCCAATTGGACAAATGGACAAAGTCCTTATTCAGTACCCCAAACATCGGCCCCGGATTCCCTGTCACTACCGAAAGGTAATATAAACCCTTCCGAATGACAGCGAAACTCCCTTGCTACTTTATTAACCTCCGGATAGTAGATAGGCCGGCCCGCAAAATTGCAAACCTCGCAATCGCGTCCAGAATCGTTGACGAGCCCCTTCGCTGGTGACCCGTGCAACGTTATAACACTTGTACATATTATACGTTGGCATATCACAGGCGGGGTATACTAACGTTACTTATTATGATACGCGGGATACACCACACCACACCACACACACGGACACACGGACACACACACACACACACACATACACACACACAGACCGACGCCCCTCACACGCTCCGGCCAACGACACCGCACGGAAAAGAATGCCACCTCCGCACGGTCCGATTAACCCACGTGGGGGACCGACGCAAGACATGTCATCCGGGCCGTGACGATCGCAAACGCACGGGATACTCATCACCGTCTTTAGTCCCATCGGGAACCCTCGGTAAAATGTCACCTCCCGCGATCGCGATCGGTCCTCCTCGAATTCTAATTAGGCCTCGACGACTGCCGGTGGCCCGGTGTTTTGATCGGGTGCCCCGCCCCGCCCTCTCGACCCCCCGCCGAACTCCCGCCTTCTCAGTGCCCGGCCAACGGAGCGCGTCAACCGCCCCCATCCTGTCCACCCTCTTCGCAGGTTGCAAGTTGCAACCCCCCAAGTGCCGACGATCCCCTCACTGGTTGGATCGAATCAACAACCCCACGTGCCGACAACTTGCACGTTTCCAATGCCCCTCTTGTACCTTCCCCCTCTCCACCTTACCTCTGTGCTGGCCTATCGACCAAACGTAAAACCACATGCTCCGTCGAATTGCTCTCGAGGAAACTTGAGGGGGCGGGGTTTGGGAAACATTTGCCAGAAGTCTTGCTGCATTGGTTGCTGGCGGGTCCGGCGTGCATAACAATTAGGTGTCGCTGCGCGGGTGGACTGTAACGGTGGTGGGGATGGGGCGATATTTTTTTGTATGTGCTTTGCGGGCCCCATCAAGGTTGTCACGACAGAGTGGGACCCGATGGAATCGACGAGATTCGATTGTAATAGCAGGTATAAATCAACCCCACCGGGCCTTAACACAGTTGGGAAGATGCTTCCGCTCTCTCCCCCATTTATCAGTAGACCAGAATAAAAAAAATTATCAATTATGGACAGAGGCGCTCTCCTAACCGCCTCGCGCGCCAAACCACATCCCTATATACCCTCACCTACCGAACTTGCAAGTCAGCTCGGCCCCACGCTCGGCTACGTCATCCACCACCACCTGCCGGGTGTCCTCGGCGCCGTCTCTGTGTTCCTGTGTCTGCGGGCGTATTACCTGCTCGCCACAGCAACACTTCTTTGCGCCGGCAGGATTCTACTCGGCGGCAGCGGCGGTGGCGGCGGCATCTCTTCCCACAAAAACGGGGCGGTAACCACGTTGGGCGCCGTTTCCGTCGCCATGTCCGGGCAGATCATGTACGGGACGTGGGAGTCCCCCGTGGTCAAGGGGCTGCGGAGACGGTTCTTCCACGAGTTTGCCACGTTCATCCTCGGCGGCGGGAATGCCCTGATTCTGATGCTGTTCTGGCCTGGGTGGTTGGTGCTTGCCGGGACGTCGTGCGCACTCTGGTTTCTTTGGCGGTGAACGGGACCGAGATCACGACAACCGATGTTCTAAAAAGCCGAATTCCTGGCGGATATTCAGAGACACACCCGGCGGACGAAAACTTCGAGATCCGCCCATTGCAGACCCTCAATTCGGGAGATGACGATGAAGCAAAATGGATCGATCCCTTCACCGAGAGAAGAAAAACGCGTTGCCACCGCCATCCCGCCGGATCTCTGCCGCATAATCCTTCTCCGGGTCGAACTCTTGCCACGTACTAGCCGGATAGATGTGCTTGTTCTTCTTGTACCACCTGCGGTCGACGACTTTGGTCAGGGTGGGATCGTCACGGGCGCCCTCGAGGGTATTGATATCGGGAAGGGCTTTGAGAGCGGCGGCCCTGGATGCGGCGGTCTTGGGGCCTTCGTCGGGAACTGTGGTGACGGTGGTGGAATTAGCGGGGGCTTCTGCGGAGTAGCTGAAGACGCGATGGCCTCCGGGACCGAGGGTCTTGTTGACGAGGAAGTAGTAGAATTCGTAGTGCTGTAGAGGTTGGGTTAGCGAGGGTCTCCATTCCATGTATAGTAGAGTTAGGGTAGCAAAAAGACATACGTGAGGGATGATGAGTGTCCCACGAACAAGCATCAGATCATCCACGCCGACGCGCGCCCACATCCGCACCGCATTCGCATTCTCTCCCACACCGAGCTCCGCGCCAACCTTGCGGCTCTTGTCGAGGAATACCCAGACGAAGTCACCCTTCTTGACGCGCACAGTTCCCCCGGGGATGTTGGCGCCGTCGTAGAAGACGAAGGGGATGGCAATCTCGGTGGCCTTGACGGCTGCTTGGATGGCCAGGAACTCGCGTCGCAGAGCCTCTCGTTCGGCGGCCTCCTTCCGCAGTGCGTATGTGGTCATTGCCTTGGGGACAATTCCAGCGGCTGCATTGGCCTTGATTTTGGCCTGCCTCTTCTTTTCCCCTGCACTTGCGTCCTCGGCATGATCCTTGTCCTGACTTCCATCCTCCTCGTCATCCTCTTCATCATCAAACGAGAGCAGCTTCTTCCCGGGCTTCTTCTTTTTCTTCTTCCTGACCTTCTTCGTAACAGGCTGCGCACCGTCGCTGGCAGCAGCGGAGTCGCTGTCGGGCGCGCTGGTGGTTCCCGGGGTCGACGACCCGGTGGCTTGCTGGGCGGCCTCGCGCGACTCGCGCTCCTGCTGCTCGAGGACCTCGGCGCGGCGTTTGCGGAAGTCGGAGAGGGCGACGAGGCCGACTGTGTGTGTCGAGAGGCGCTCCTGGGCTGATTTGTTCTGCGGCGTGAAGCGCGAGGCGCTCTGGTCGGACATGATGGGCGTGGTTGGTGTGCGAGTTGGTGGAGTGTGGTTGGTGCCGTGATCGGTCAAAAATCCAGTAGACGGCGGTGACCAGTGTGGAAGAATATAGCGCACACGGTGTCTTGGTATTGCGGAAGGCTTTTGAAGCACACAGTGCGCCGGCCCGTGCCACTTGGACCGGCGACCAGCCAAGCAAGGTCCTTAAATCTAAGCGCGATTTGCACAATTGAACCAACTCCTTATGTATATCAAGCCGAGAAGGAATACATCTAAGAGTATATATAGGCCAGCGGCGTAAACGGCCTGATGAGAACTATCATGGTGGGCAGACGGGTCGCCGCGAACATCGAATCAAGGACACATACATGCCTTCAGGGTTTCTCAAGATGAGCATCACATAATTCACATTTACCTTCTTCACGAGACACTAAGGCAACTTCTCTCCCTGCCTCGTGGCCTGTCCGACGAGCGAGTTGGTAGTGTCATCGGCATACCGCTTGTACGCAAGGACGTAGCGCTCGTCGTCGCTCCACGTCTCCTTGACACTCGGTCGCTCCACGATGGCATCGAACCACTTCCTCCATCGCGCCCAGACTTCGTCACCTCCCTCCTTGGGTATCCCCGTCCCGCCATTCTTGTAGTGATCAATCAGCCACAGCCTCTTCGCCCACGGCGCAAGCTGAATATCCACCAAGCTGAACCGCTCGCCCAGGAACCAAGGTCCGGAGGGATCCATCTCCTTGACCAGCGCCCTGATGTTCTTGTGAAGGTCCTCCCGGGCCTGCTCAAGGGTATATGGCTTCTCAGGCGTGTGCTGGATAAGCTTGTAGAACCCCGGGATGATCTTCGAGGAGATGTGGTCCATCCACAGCCTCGCCCTCGCGCGCTCATACGGACCGCCAGGCAGCAGCCTCGGCCCATACTTGTCCCCATCGGCGTACGCCTCGTCGAGGTACTCGCACACAATGCTGCTCTCGTACAGCGGCCTCTGGTCCTTTCCGTCTGCTCCCACCGGCACGGCGAGCGTGGGCACCAGGCCGCGCGGGTTCATGGCGAGGAACTCGGGGTCCTTGCGGTAGGGGTTAATCTCGATGTACTGGTGGGGGATGCGTTTCTCGACGAGCGTGATCCAGGTGCGCTGGACGAAGGGACAGAACCATCCGCCGTATAGCTTGAGGGGATGCTCGTTGGCGTGCTTGGCGCCTAGCTGAGCTGCGGCGCCGCTGAGCTCGGCAGGGAGAGAGGTGTCCACCTTGGCCATGTTGGCGGCTGTATGGTTTGCGAAGTACTAGTTGACGGTAAAGTACGTGGGCAGGGGTTCACATATGTCGGGTCTGCAAGAACAGATGCTGTACCTGAGGTGAGGAAATGGTGAGGAGTTGAGGAGATCGAAGACGTGCGTGGCATGCGTGGGAATGACGTGATGTCGACAGTCGGACTCTATTTCCCCTCCACACTCTCTCCAGAACTCCCACACACATCAACTCTCCATCCTCGCCATATTCGCCTGGTCAATTCAGCGCATCCCTGGCGGAAATTTCTTTTCCAAAGTCCGAAGAGGGCAATAGTCTAATGTCCTGGATGTCCAACCAACCTTGGTCATACTGCAGCACAGAGCGGGGCTGGTCGAGTTCTCGGCCCCGACAGTCACGGTTGCGGGTATGGTAGTTCCAATGTCATCTCGGGACGCCCCTTTACCTGTAGAGAACCATACCTCGTCGGGATATAGCCGGTGCTCATCCAACTGGACCAGTCCTTTGTCTATTCTGGAAGTCCACTTCTACCGGACTTATTTCGTACGTCTGTGAGGGAGTTTCGCGTCGGTTATGGGGGCCGCGAACTGCTCCACTGCCCTGGGACATGGTCAACCAAGTATTCGAAACCCCGAGTCCGCCGGGTCCAGGGTTAATACCTGGCCCAACGAGTCATGATTTCGGCCCCGCCCGTCATGGCAGGGGAACCCGGCCACTCACCCGGCCGTGCGGGGCCGCCTTGGCTCCGGAGGATATCCTGCAACGATCCTCTTCGCACCCCGACCAAATATACACGAGAACATGGCCATGATTACGCTGAGAGATTTAAACTGACAGCGAGGGTAGGCTTTCGTCCACCCGCAGACAGCGCAGGGTACGGCTGGACCGTGGCACTTGCCAGCGTTGCCATTGTTTACAGGCATGCATGAGATGGCAGGAAGCACAGCCCAACCCGAGTCTCAAAATCCTTTCCTATCCATATTCTACACCCACCATCTCGCTCCTTAGCGGAAGGCCGGGAAAAATCACGGCTTCGAATGTCAACTTGGGACCATGAAGGCTCTTGTCGTCGCTCTCGCCGCCCTGTCTCCCGTGAGCCTCGCCAAGTCACTATGCGTCGATTACGAGGATATGAAAGTTACAGGCATCTACTTTAACAAAACAAAAACAACAACATGTGGGGTGCCGATTCGTACTCGGGCCGCGGCGAATAGTGCACAAGAGTCGTCTCGGCCGACAATGACAGCGCCTCCCTCCACGTCTACTGGGAGTGGGACGGCGAGAGGCACGACTTCAGTTCCTACCCCTACGTCGGCAAGGAACTGGAGGAGAAGAAGACGGTGGCTAGCATTGGCAATATCTGGACTTCTGCTTCCTGGAGCTACTACGATGGCGATGCGAGGGCCAATGTCACGTATGATATGCTTACGGCGGCGGATCAGGGGCACGACACGAGCTCTGGAGACTTTGGGCTGATCATATGGTAGGCTATTTAGACTACCAGCCAGAGGCAGAACGTTGATACCTACCGCTTCTGCCGGTCAACTTATATGGGGTGCTGATCCTCGGACGATACAGGCTTGCTAGGGCCGGCGAGGTCTACCCCATCGGCGACTCTGTCAGTTTGGCCTACCTCGACGGCATCGAGTGTGAGATATTCGACGGCTTCAACGGCGACATGCATGTCTTTAGTTACGTTGCGCCACTGGAGCAGCCGATTAGGGACTCTCAGGGAGACCTCAGGGTCTTCTTTGACCACATCACGGATAACAATAGCTTTCCCGCCGACGAGCAACACCTCCTCATTCAGTGGATTGACGTGTGGGAAGAAAACAGTACTAACGATGAACACGCAGTATTGCAGTTTGGCACGGAGCCTTTCCTCGGAAATCCAGCGATATTTACTGTCAGCGACTAGTCCTGATGGGTCAAGTAACCGAGTGATTCCAACCAACACACTTCATTGACTTACATCCCTTGGTTTCTGTTTGTATATATTCCACGATGCATAGACGATGCTTTTTATGCCGGAAGGAAGATAGAAAGCCAGACAAGGAAAGCCAGACAACCAACATCTATACGCTTCCCCGACGTTGGTAAGTTTGTACAGAAGCCAAATATTTGCGGGCCGCATGTGCTTGACTTCTAGAGACTTCCTCCGACACATCTTGAAGGGGGCCTTCAAATTCAGATTCCAGTCGTGGCATTCACCTGTCACCTCTTGTTCAGAACAGACTCACCCTTCCGGTTGAATTTTCTCCGCAACTCTCTCCCACGGATCTCAATTTCGGGTACCACCCGGACTCAAGTTCTTGCCATTCTCTTCCTACACAAGTGCAGTAACTCCCAGGACAGCTGCTTTTAAGAAGTTAACACCCGTCATGTCGCCCTCCACCGTTCACACGGAAGGGGTTAAAGACGATCCTAAGCCCGTAAAGCAGCGTCCACCGGGAGAAGACTCCGGTGAGGGCTCCAATGATTCCGATGAAAGCTCTGGAGCACCTGGTGGAGGTTCCGAAGATACACTCACGGAGGGGTTGCGTGGCCTCAACCTCGACCCGCAGAAAGCGAAGCACTTCGAACTCCTCTGCGGCCAGGCGCACGATGCCGATGTGATCAACGAGATTCTCACGGCGCCCGTCTTCACGGAGAAGGTTAGGCAACGCCTTGCTGAGCTGGACACGGACACAGACTCTGAGTCTAGCGAGACTGGCGATAGTCAATCTCAGTCTTGCGACACCGGTGACGGTGAATCTCAGTCCAGCGAAACCGGCGACAGCGATTCCCAGCCTGATGTGTCGTTCAAGCAGTACGGACTTATGGCGGGGGACATCAACGGTCCGCCTTCCGAGACGCGCGATCCGCGGATCTTCTACAACGTTGCTGCGCCGTCCAGCACATTCATATGTGGCAGTCAAGGCTCAGGAAAGAGCCACACCCTAAGCTGCCTCTTGGAGAACGCACTTATTTCTTCCGAGGCCAATGTCCTCCCGAACCCCCTCACGGGACTTGTCTTTCACTACGACACGTTCGTGTCTGATGCGGGCGGCTCGCCTTGTGAGGCGGCGTATTTGTCGTCGCACGAGGACATGTGCGTTCGTGTGCTGTGTGCGCCCACGAACATCAAGCAGATCAGAGTGAGTGCTGTCTGGCCTCTCGCAAAGAATCATGCTTACAGTCACGCGCAGAGAATATACAAAGACCTTCCGAACGTCACGGTCGAGGAACTCCGAATCAACGAACAAGACCTGAACACGAAGCGCATGGACGACCTCATGGCCGTGAGCTCCATCGAGGGAAGCATGCCGTTATACCTCCACGTTGTGAAGCGAATCCTGCGCGAGATGCGCCTCGAGCAACAGGATAAGGGCGGTTCCTTCAATTATGCCAAATTCAAGAACTTGGTCGACTGCTCGGATTTGAAGGAGGGACAGCTTGTGCCCCTGCAGCAGCGACTGGATACTCTGGAGTCTTTCATGAATCAGGAACAGGTGGGCGGTTATGTCTTGGACACGGCTGTGGACCGCAGTGGGAGGAAGAAAAACGTCAAGAAGAAGAGTAAAAGGGGGAACAACTGGGAGCCCAAGGTAAGATTGCATCCCTCTTCCAATATAAGACAGATAATATCGAGCCTGACACTTACCGTTAGGTCGGGCAACTGACAATCGTCGACCTCTCCTGTCCATGTATCACCGCGGAAATGGCGTGCTCCCTCTTCGGGATATGCCTCAGCCTCTTCCTCGAGCAGGCCTCTGATATTGGCAAGATCGTAGCCCTCGACGAAGCTCACAAGTACATGAAGGACACGGCAGAATCGATGGCCTTGACGGAGTCCCTCCTCTCCACAATCCGCCTCCAACGTCACCTCGGCGCCAGAGTCATCATATCGACACAGGAGCCCACGGTGTCAACTGACCTGCTCGACCTATGCACGGTAACCATTGTTCACCGCTTCAGCTCGCCCGCCTGGATGGAGACGCTGAGGCATCACCTCGCCGGTGCGTCGAAGTGGACGAAAGACAAGGAGACCGCTGAGAGTGGCAGCGATGCGGATAGTTCATCCCCTTCCGTTCAGGAAATTAACGGCGTACGTCCGCTGGATCTCGACATGTCAGACCTCACGACTGAATTGTTCTCGGCGATTGTATCCCTCCGTCCTGGTGAGGCTTTGCTGTTTTCGCCTAGCGCTGTCATCGATGTCAAGAAGGAGGACGATCGTACTAGCTTGTCGGGAAATCGTACTGAAACGCATGATGGATCGATGGAGAGGGTCAAGGCGGTGCGTCTTGGGAACAGGGTCCTCAAGGTCCGGATCCGCCAGCGCATCACGAAGGATGGTGGTCGGAGCATCATGGCGAACTGAAAAGACGCTGACGGCTTGCTGTCTAGAGGGCGTTCTCAATTGTGGAGCATTGTACTGGACTTGAGCTCCTGCAGTGTTGGAGTGAAGATGATTTGCAATTACATGTCCGTATCTTGATTCTTGACCAGACTTCGTATGTATCTAATGAGGAGAGTGATCCTGATCCCGAGTCCATACCCATCCGGGTACTCCATAAACTCCGGGCCTATTAATCTTGAATGTCCCGTCCGGCCCTCGAAATGCCACCCTCAGATACCAGTATTAGTAGATGTATCCCCCTCCGGTTCCTTCTTGACCCTGAGGTCCGTCCACCCCATCCCAAGCGCCACAACAGAGCCACAGACACAAGTTGCCACAACAAGATACATGACATCGCCAAAACTATCCGAGTACGCCCTCAGAAGGCCATCTCGAATCGGTCCCGGCGGCGCCAGCGCGCGCACGGCAGCCGCACTCCCACCGGCCGCCACGGCGTCCTCCGGGCTGATGATGCCGCCGGGGATGTAGGCGTTGACGCCCTTGGCCAGGCTCTCCTGCAAGATGGTGTTGCCGACGGTGATGAAGATGGCGTTGAGGAAGTTTTGGCAGAATACAACGAAGCTGTTGCCGATTGCTGCTTCTTTAGCGGGGAGGTGGTGTTGGATAGCGATTATGGCCTGTGGGGAGGGCAGTGTGTTAGTCGGTGGGTGGACGCATTATCAGGGAGGTAACTGGGTACATGTATCGCCGAAGTGGGTGTTGGGGCAGTGAAGAGGTCCATACCATTTGCATTCCTGCACCGCGAGCACCAAAGAGAACTTGGTATCCGAGGAGCTTGCCGAGACCCGTCGACGGGCCCCAAGTAGAAATGATGCCGGCGCCGATGGCAGTGATGACCGAGGCCCCGACGGCCCACGGAAGATAATACCCAAGTCTTTGGACTATATGGCAAATGAAATAGTAGTCAGCAATGTTATGCGCGTTTCCCCCCTGCCGACACCTTTTGTCCCCGGTCCAAGTCTTACCCAGAGCTCCGGAGATGACAATAAAGATGAGCTGCGGGATGATAGACCCCAGCATATAAACACCACTCATCGTCGGCGTCAACCCCTTGACCGACTGTAGATATATAGGCATGAAATTGCCTCCAACAACCACAGATGTCATCAAGAGTGCAAAGTGGAGCGCGCTCGTCCACACGACTGTCTGGCTCACCATGTGCCCCGGGATCATGGCGCCGGCGCCCACACGACGCTCCCACAGGGCGAAGAGCACAGCGGTGACGACGGCGCCGCAGAGAAGTCCGATGACGGTGGGTGAATTCCAGCGGTAGTCGCCGCTGGAGCCGAATTGCAGGGCCAGGAGGAACATTACGGATGCGACGGCGAAGAGGGCGAAGCCTGAGAGGTCAAAGTGTGGGAGCAGGGAGCGGATGTAGGGGAGTGTGGGGGCCTGTTTGGGCGTCTGTTCGGGAATGTTTATGAGGATGAGGAAGAGGCCTGCGACGGCACCGAGGGGGAGGTTGATGTAGAAGCCTGGGATGGTGGTCAGATGTTGGCTGGAGAAGCCATCACAGTATGGGGTAAAGGGGGGGGATAGTGGAGTTGAGACTTACACCAGCGCCAGGAGGCGTGTTCAGTGAGGATTCCTCCCAGAAGAGGACCAAGGATGACCCCAATCTGTCCCACTGTCGTCTCCGTCGTCAGCACATACGAGTGAGCCCCATGGGGTTAACCAGGACACTCACTTCCCATGGCGATGCCGGTGTACACTTATTTCAGCACCCACATTAGCATACAATGAGGACGTATAACTCTCCCCTATCAGCAAGACTCACTCACTTGGACGAATCTCGGGCTTGCAAATCGCCAAGACGATGATGATGGACCCGTTCAAGAGGCCGGATTGTCCCGCCCCGGCGATGGACCGGCCGCCAATGAGCATGCCCGATGAGGTCGCGGCGCCGCACACGGCGGACCCGATCTCGAAGAGGAGGAAGAAGAATAAGAATATCCACTAATGACGATGATTATGAGGATGACAATGTTGAAAACACTCAGCCTGTGTCGGCCCACCCCCCCTCCCCTAGAAGAAGACGCGTGCGCGTAAGAGGCCGTACCTTTATGCTGAAGTAGGTGTACAGTTTGCCTGTGAGCGGCTGGATCGTCGCGCTGTGAATAGTCCGTCAGTATCGTGAATCTAGTAAAAGTACCCAAACTTTTGTCTTGAACCACCCATTGGATTGTCTCCGGGGTATGGCACGCACCTTGCCAGTTGGTAGGATCCAATGTACCAACCCACATCCTCGAGTCTGTGGAAGTCACTAGTGATCTGAGGAATTGCCTTGATACATGATAAACGCGCGACAACGTCAGCTACATCACCCATAAGATTCGCAAACATGGGGACGACTCCGTCAACAGTCGGCGCCCTTCTCACTCACCGTCCCGACAATGGAAATGTCCAGCATCGTCAGCACTAGGACGACGGTCAAAGACGCCATGACGAGGAGCAGCTTGATACCGGAGAGATAGCCCGTGTCCCCTTCTCCATGGGCCAAACGGAGGTGCTGCTTCTCCTTATCCACGGTGAGGTCGCGTTGGTCCATGTTGACCTCTTGGCCATCTGCGAGGGCCGTCTGGTCGACCAAGACAGAGGACGTGTTGGCGCTCTTGTCGTCCGGTTCGCGATCTGGAGGCATATGGGGCGTCGTGAGTTTGTGGGATCGAACAACGTGCGAACTGATCGGATGGTTTTGGCTGGGCTCGCTCGTCACTATCTCGACTCCTGGCCGCAATTCTAGTGAGGAGACGAGGACGGGGTTGAACGTCGGACGGGGGGTTGGTGTATTTCAGCACGAATACCAAAGAGAAGCTGCCATTGACGTTTCAATGTGGACGGAAACGCGCCTCATCCTTAGCTCGCTACGGGACGGGACCACGAGGTATCCAGATTCGATCAATCCATTGTTGCTCCGAAGTCCCGACCATGCACCACGCTTCGGGCTCGGCCCTATCAACATTCAACAACAGGCAGGGCCCGCACGAAGTCCGAATCCCGCCGTAGCAAGCAGACAGGAATATGCATCCCACCAGCAAAATCCACCACAGAATATTCATACTGCTACTCGTACACGGATCGATGGTTACGTCCGTGATTACGGGGGGGGGGGATCTTGTGAACATTTCTGCTCTTGCGGGTTACCCGGTCAGCTTATTCTTTGAACTGGAACCAACCTGGAAGGCCGAACGGAAAGGTGTAGTGGTAGAGGCAGGTTTCGCATGAGCTCCGGACTTATTGGTTTAGGTGTCATATATTATGCGGTCATGCGGTCATGCGGCGTAGACGATTGTGTTAGTCGACGCGTTGGGGCTGCACATTTGACGCCCCCGTGTAAAGTACGTACTCAACTTCATACCTTACCCATCGACAGACATTCCACCGGCAGGTCGGTTCCCGGCGCTACCACCAGCCGTCCCGCAAACTCCTCCGCCGGCTCGGCGCGGCGCGATGCGGGGCCCAGTTATCTACCATATACCGCAGGCCCCCGCGGGGTATTCGGTGCGACTTGCCAGCCTGCTTGAGTGCGCAAGTTTACGCCGCAAGTGAGCCGAAGTCCCAGCGTACTCGTAGAAGGTTCTGGGTACATGTGTACAAGTACATGTACATGGATAGGTGATGCGTCGGTGATGCGCGCGGTCGAGTTCAGTGGACCGGAGGCACGGGAGAACACGGAAACCGTTTGAGCCCCGCGGAATAAGACCGGAGCTCCGGCGCTTACCTGTAAGGCTTAAGGGTCAAGTGCTCCATTGAGCAGACCCCCACAACTTGGGGTAAATCATGTGTGATCAGATGGATCCTACAATAGGCGCATAACGCGCCCTCTCTTTTTGTAGGAAAATCAAGGCTATTTTACAACCATTGTTCATGTGCTCAAAATAGCATCAAATCCCTTGCGCGGTTGCACAACAGAAACTGTCGCGCGAGTTGGCGGATTTCTCTGCTGTCAGGCAGCCGATGTATCGATCGAGGATTGGAGGAGATCCGAGAGTGTCTACTACTCGTATACGCATGTGTCCGTGCAGCTTATTTCCGCATAACGGGTAGGGGGGCGTTGATCCCGTTGAGAAGCGGGATTGGGGCATGGAATCTTCAGAATCCCGCCGGCACAACCCCTGCTTGTAGGGCTGAAAGCGGGTTTGAGCTTCCTCGTATGAGTCGTATCCTCATGCTGAGTCGTTAGGCTCGTTACCCCGTGTTGTTGCTAATGCCTATACGATCCCCCTGTGTAAGTCTGGGCTGGTGAATTCGGTGAGTCATTGTCTGAATGTGTGTGCGTGTAATATCTCCTCTTGGAGAGTCCTGGGAGAGTAGTGCTGTTGGCGTGATACATCCATCGTTGGTCAGTCTCGGGAGTTCGTTACTTCGAATCACGATGCAGGTGTGGGATCTCTTTTAACCGTATGTGAATTTCTTATTTGATTTTTTTTTTTTNTTTTTTTTTTTTAAATCATGTCGCCCATCGCTATAGGTATCATCTCATCATCCTGCCTCGGCCACATATTCGTTCGCTTAAATCCCACACCAGACCGTATGTCCGTCTGCTTCTAAATTAGGTACTATTAGTAGTCATGTAAAGTATTAACCCCATTCATCGGAAAGCACAAATCGGATTGCAGCCAATCGCTTATGCCACGCCCGTGATCTCCTCGACGGGAGCCTGAGCATCGACAAGATTGCAGGTGACGGTGCGCGTCGAGTAGATCTGTCCCATCTCCCAGTCCGGATTCTTCCACTTCTCGTCCCGACAGTTGAGGTCGAGCTTGACGCCGCCGCGGGCCTCGAAGCGGGCACCCTCCTCGACGCAGGGCCACGTCTGATTGATGCGCAGCTGCCCCGACGGCCGGCTGTAGTCAAAGGTGGCGGCGGCGCCCTCGGGAGCGCCCTCGGGCATCTGACAGTCGTAGACGACGGTGCCGTAGAAGAAGTCCTGCAGCTGGCCGGAGCGGGCGGAGCAGACGGGCTTGTAGTCGACGGCCGGGTTGTTGAGGGTGAAGTTGACGAAGCCATGCGAGTTCTGGTGGGCCGGGGTGGTGAAGATGTAGGATGAGTGGAAGTCGAACTGCTCGACCGTCCATGTCTTCATTGCCTGTGACTGCTCGACGCACGTGTCGGCGCTTGCCCGGGGCTCGAGGACGGACTTGGCGGTGGGCGCAGCCAGGGCTGAGGCGGCCAGGAGGAGGATGCTCGTGAGGGAATACATTATGGTGCGACGTTGATGGTGATGATGATGATGATGATGATGATGATGGTTGGGAGATTAGATTGGCCAGTCCGGCGGCTGTCTAGAAGAATCCTGGAATGAGGGACCAAATTTTGAAAGCCAATCGATTCCTTCTTATAGTTCGCGACGTCGCCGCCCGCCCAATGAACCCGAGCGAATAAAAAGCATTCCATGACATGACGTACTGCAGACCTCGTATTCCCTTTTGTCGATCACTCATAAACGGTGTTTTTAACAGCGCACATAAACAGGGACCAGCCATGTACCTACGTTAGACAATGACAGCTGGACAGGGTAGCATTGCATTCCGGGGCGTTATTTTGGTTACCCCCGGCTGCCTCGGTCTGGCAGATGCACGGCGGTGGGTGGGTCGGTGGGGTGTTGGCGGTCAGAGCTTTCGTTTTCCGAGAATAGGGCATCGTATCGGTTGGCGTCTGATGGCGAATTCACAATGACCGTGCCTGGTACTACCTAGTAATTAGTCGTAAGATTCGACGGGGCAGGGAGAACGTCACGGTGTTAATGCGAGTACTGCGGTACCTACCGTGATTGCGGTGGAAGGCGCGACTCGGGGAAATGCGCGTCAGTGACTGCATCTTGACCTGTTGCGGGTATCGGGTTGAAACCTGAACACAACAACCGGAAATGCTGAACATCATCACCATAATCAATCGAATATCCATGCACCTGACCTTCTTGGTCCCAGCTCTGATTACCTATTCATCTCCTTTGTTACATGTACGGTCCGTACTCGCTGAGGACCCCTGCCACCGATCCGCGGAGGCGCAGCCACTACTGCAGCCGCTGCCGGCACTAACAATCAATCCCCTCTGCCTCTGGGATGTCATGTCGCCTGTTAGCTGTGGCAGGCTATTCACCGCAGACATGCTAACAGCGGGGTTACCTCATCTTGGCTTCCGTCATTCAATGCTCAACCTCCCATCATCCGCTCTCTCGTGATCCACAGCCTACGGGGCTGGTTAGCTGACGGTCATCACACATGTCGAGCAACGTCACGTTGAGTTGGGCCATCAATGGTTCCACAAGTTTGAGCAATTGCCGAGATCACCGTGGTGTGCCCCTTGTGGAACATCACTCTAAACCAAGCGGTCAAGAAGGCTCGTGAAACATGAGGTACGCGGACTGCTAAACACAGCCCGGCATACCAGTCATACTTGTCGCCCTCTCGGAATGCCACGGTCAACCCGCAATGAGCAGAGACTGACTTCACATCTCTTAACTCGTTTATTGTTCTATCCTAGCCATCCTGCACAGTCGACTTTTACATCATCTGGACATGACTCATTAGGGCGTATCATCAAATTGACGCCAAAGATCAAGAACGCTGCCGAACATACCTCAATCCGTCAAACCAAAACACAAATCTCCAAAACAAACGCCATGCATCGCTTCAGAAAGAAGTACCCCCTTTCAACGGACGGGCTCAAAGGCGGATTCCGCCCACTGCGTGGATTCTCGTCATCAATCCAGGTCACCCACACCCTCCCCATCAATCGGCACGGGTGTATTTGGAGCACTGGCGCCACTCCTCACCATAACGCAGGACAATAACGGGAATCGGCGCCAGCGCCAAGCTGAGGAAAGCTAGGACGGTGAATCCCCACCCGTATCCAAAATTGTCGACCAGCGGCGTCGTGAGGAGCGGCAGAAACGTCCCCATCAGGCACCTCGCGACAATCAGCCCCGTCATGGCACTCGCGGCGTACAGACCGAACGCATCGACAACGTACGCCGACAGCGGCAGGAAGGCCAGCATCAGCGTCGCTCCGACCATCGAAACGGAGAGGAGCATCACGGGGAGGGGCAGACGGAGCTGTGCGGCCCAGCCGTACAGGGCGACGGCGGGTGGCAGTGTGAAGGCGCCGACGATGATGATCGGGAGGCGGAACTCGGGCTGGCCAATACCCCCTCGTGAGGCCTGCATCCGTGCATATACGCGGTCCAGGGCGACGTTGCAGAGGGCGACACTGGCGGACGAGCCCACGCCCATGCATATGAGGGCGGTGCCAGTGAGGGTCGGTGAGAGGCCGTACCTCTCCTGAAGGATATCGGGGAGCGTGGTCGACACGTTGTAGAAGTGGGCAAAGACGACGGACCCAAAGAGGGAGAGGGCCATGAGGACGCCCGAGGAGCCAAAGACGATGAAGGGGCGCACGATGGATGTCACCAGCTCGCCCTTCCCACCATTCTTCTCCGAGGGTACGGGCGCGCGGTGGGACATGTCACGCTGCAGTCGCCTCGTGCGGCGGCGCAGAATGGGGACTTTGTAAGTCTCGCGGAAGCATACGAGAAAGATCAGCTCGCCCGTTCCCGCGAGGATGGCCGCCATCCATAGAACCCATCGCCAACTAAGAGTCTCGGCAATGGCACCCCCGATGGCCGGTCCCACGGCGCCACCAACCAGCGGCGCCAGCATGATGAGGCTCATGGGCGAGCCTCGGCGCTCCGGGTCGAAGATGTCGCCCACGACGGCCGGGTTGAGCACGTTGGAGGTGACGACGAGGCCGGACAGCGCGCGGGCGAGGATGAGCGTGGGCACCGTCTGAGACACGGCGGCGAGGACGGTCGTGAGGACGAAGAGCGTGTTGGCGACGTTCATGACGGGCCATCGGCCGAGGGTCTCGGAGAGCGGGGCGATGATGAGGGGGCCGGCAGCCTCGCCGAGCTCCCATATCGTTACGAGGAGGACGCTGGCATACTTGCTTGCCTGCCCGCCTGAGAGGTCCGAGACGATGAGGTTGGCGATGGGCACAACGGATATGCAGTTGAATGTCCTGGTCAGAAACGGTCAGTGAAACCTGCCCATTCTCGCTGCTGTTCTTGTCGGGAACGTGGTAGACCACGACATACTCACACTGTGAAAGCCAGAAAGGTGAGCAGCAGTGTGATGCCCCATTTGAAGGCAACTGTCCACTCGCGCGGGTTCTCCGGGTCGCCCTCGGGATCGAAGTCGACAATGTCGTCAAGGCGGTGCGAGTGCGCTCCGGGTCCGGGACCCTCGCGACAAAATTCGGCGGTGGCACCGAGGCCGAGGAGGGGCTCCGTCTCGTCGACGCTGGCGGGGGCCATGTCCTTCCCGGGTGAATGAGTTGGCGTGTTTTCGTCGTCGGGTCTTTCTTTGTCGTTTGGTCTCGAACTTTTTCTTTCCCGACCTTTTTGTTTTTTTTTTTCTTTCGTCCGCGACCCTGACGGAATTTGATGGTGGAGTGATGGGGAGGTGAAGTCCGGCTTTCGGCTTTGAACGGAGGGGTAGAAGCGGGATTGAAGGGGGGATAAAAAAAAGTTGGAACGACAAAATCAAAAAAGGGACAGGAAACACAGATGATGAACCGCTCGTCAAATAATGCGACGAAAAAAAAAAAAAAAACAACCAAAGTCAGCTAATTTCTAGCAACTGTCAGGAGACAGACGATTTGCCCAATCTTATCATTTTCGTCTGGTTGCCCCTCCCCTGTCGTGAAAGGGCGCGGTTGACCTTGCACAACGAGGCCGCCGGGGGAAAAATTTTGTTTGTGGTGGTGGGGGGACAGAGTGTGCTGGGGGTGGTGGTTGCAGCCGGTGCTAACCTGCGGGGTGCAGATGCGGCGCGCATCTGGCCGCGCCGTGCGGTGGTCGGTGAGCCAAGATGTTTTTTTCACCACACCGGCTGCAGTCTTGCAGGTTTGTATGGAATCTTCGAGATTTTCTTTTAGAGCAGCCTTTGTTTTTGTTCCTTTTTCTTCTCTGTTTTTTGGTGAGAATTCGCGATTGTGCAAAAGCGTTGGTCGGCATATTAATTCAGACACTCACGCTCCTCCGTTACAAGATGGGGGGACATGAATATGTGGTAAGTGAGCAAGTGAGCGCACGGCGCAGTAGTGAATCCTCATTATAGTTAATTCAGTGTAAGTAGTTTCGAAGGGGAAAAATGGCAGAGATGACAACCTCGTATAGAAATGAGAAGTGGGCTTTTACAGCTAATAACACCTCGTACATGACTTGGATTCAAAACGTATATATACTTGTATGACATCAACTTTCTAAGTCAGCACAAGAAATATACATCGCCGTGTATCCGAACCCTTGTTCATGCCCGTTTAGCGAGATTCCACGAGGTTTCATAAGTGGTGGTCGCCAAGCTAGCCTAGGAGCTGGAGTTGGACGCCCTCCTAGTCTCTCTCTCACGACAAAATAGTATATATGCGAGGGTATACGGGATGTAGCTCTGAATTCAGAATAGAGAGGATTCTGTGACGGGTTGGTACGGGTAGTAGACACCTGGGCAGGTTATTTGAACTTGGGCAGTGGTCATGGTTGTCATTCTCATTACCTTGAAATAACCGACTGATACTAGTCGCATGCAATTTGATCGCATCAGAGTATGCCATTGCCAAATTTCCTTCGTGACGGACATTGCAACTCTGAGCATCGCGCTCAATGGTAGTTGGTCGTCCTTTCTTAAGTAATATCACGGTCATCATATCATCTCGTCCCCCTTTGTTTTAGGGTGGACTGGGCTTGAGTGGGCGGCAATCTGCAAGCACGGTACCACAGAACATTGGAGGTCGTTTAACCTCGCAAAGGTCACTGAGAAGGAGTATAATTCGAGACAAGCGGAAGGAGAGCAGATCTTGCATAACCACAACTGCCCTTGTAAAGTTGTAGCTGGGGGTTCGAGCCAAGGTGAATTCGGTTCTGCGGCCCAGCCGCCCTGATCCGAATATGCCTCCCTGCCGCGGATTTGCGAAAATCACGAACGACAAGCCGTTTATTGCGAATATCATGGGAAAAAAAAAAGAAAAAAGTTCTTTGGAGTGCTGGGAGCCTGGGATGACGAATGATGGGACCCCCCTCTCTATCTCCTTGGCAGGCCTTGATTATGGAGTTTCCCGTTGCAGCAGCCATGTCCGCCAACGGGCCGTCTTGGCGATGCTTGTCCATGTCGTGCAGCCAATATTGACAGGTTTCTGGGAGATCCATAAGCTGGGAGCTGTCCAAAGCTTTGAGCTGCGAGAAGCTATCATTTCCTAACCACAGCTGTGTTCGTTTACCATGACTGGAGGCGATGCTGCTTGTACAAGACAGCCCGCCCTGAAGCTGCGGCAACTCGAACGTGAAGGCATCCCATGACAATAGGAACAATACGGATATGTATAAAAAAAGCAGAAGGGCGCGATGTGAAAATATCAAATGGGGAATATTCTTCACCTCCTTCCCCTCCTCCCCCCCCCCCCCCCCCGAGACCCCCGACGCTGATTGGGCGCCGGCCTTCCCGGGGGCCGAATCACGCAATCGGGGGCTAGCCGGCGGCAAAATCCACCGGAGGCCCGGAGCGGGCCAATGTGGCCAAGGCACTAGGCTAAATTCTTGGAGCTTGTCACGTCACCGAAGGAAAGACTTTTGGAAGTCCTCAAACTATGTCGGACGGGCTCTTTGGTGCAGACCAACATGATTTCTTTTTTGCAGGTCATCGCTTACAAGTATGTACTCTCGGTTGCCTGGTGATGCCGTCTAGATCCGTGAAGCACTCGGTCATCAAAATATACCAAAATTCCGTCCCGATCGGGCAACAACCAGCCGGCCGGCCGGCCGCCACCGAATGCCGTGCTTCTTCTAAGCTATGGCGAACGACGACCGCCGGCGTTAGACCCGTTTTGGGGATGCTGTAATATGTAATTACTTCCAGAGTGTTTCTAGCCTCCGCCACGAACCACGAACCCCCATGCGCGGCCGCGACCCACTCCGCGAGTCGGCCGGAGGGTCACACTAGGACTTGCTGGATAAAAAGTCTGTGCTGTCGCCCCATAGCGGAGAAAGAAGAAAGGAGATCAAGTGTGGTCTTTTCATTCTTTTGTGTCTTCTTCTCAAAGGCGTACGCTCGTTTCTATTTCTCATATACGCCTAGTTTGTCACCCCTTCCCGCCGCTATGAGTCTTGTCGAGCGGGTGTTCACCTCCACGGGGGATCGGAAGGATGACGTGAAGGCCCAGGTGGGGACTGACTCGGATACGGAGAATGGTGAGTTTACCCCATGTCTCATGATGATATCCTTTCACAAAGGAAGGGCATCATCATGGCTTTGAAGAAAAGGGACAGAAGCCAACATGTAGAAACAGGCCGCCTCGAGCAGGCCCGCGAGGCCAAGCGCACCATCGGCATCACAACGGCCAGCTTCCTCATCTTCAACCGCGTCATCGGCACGGGCATCTTCGCCACACCCGGCGCCATCCTCGCGCTGAGCGGCAGCGTCGGCCTCTCCCTCATCATGTGGCTCGCAGGCATGCTCATCGCCGCCGCCGGCACCGCCGTCTACGTCGAGTTCGGCACGGGCATCCCCCGCAACGGCGGCGAGAAGAACATCCTCGAGTACGTCTTCCGCACGCCCAAGTTCCTGACCACGTGCCTGTACGCCGGCTACGTCGTCCTCCTCGGCTGGGCGGCGGGCAACTCTGTCGTGTTCGGAGAGTACATCCTCCTGGCGGCGCGCGTCCAGCCCACGCAGTGGAACCAGCGCGGCCTGGGTCTGGCGTGCATCACCGTCGCCTTCCTCATCCACGGCACCGCGCTCAAGTGGGGGATCCGTCTGCAGAACCTGCTCGGCGTCATCAAGCTGTGCATCGTGCTCATCATCATCATCGCGCCCCTCGTCAACCTGCCCAAGACGACCGACAACCTCTCCAACGCCTTCGAGGGTACCACGGGGAGCGCCTACGGCGTCGTCACCTCGCTCAACAATGTCATCTGGAGCTACGTCGGCTACAGCAACGCCAACTACGCCCTCAGCGAGACCAAGAACCCGGTCCGCACCCTCAAGATCTCCGCCCCGCTCGCCATCGGCACCGTCTCCGTCCTCTACATGCTGGCAAACGTGTCCTACTTTGCCGGCGTGCCCAAGGAGGAGATCCTCACCAGTGGCCGCCTTGTCGCCGCCTCGCTCTTCCGAAACATGTTTGGCGAGCGTGCCGAGCGCGCCTTGTCCGTCTTCGTGGCCCTATCCGCCTTTGGAAACGTCCTCAGCGTCATCTTCTCCCAGGGAAGGTTGGTGCAGGAGCTGGGTCGCGAGGGCATCCTGCCCTTCTCTCGCTTCTGGGCTAGCAACCGGCCGTTCAACGCGCCTCTGCCCGGCCTCTTTGCGCACTGGCTAGTCACCTCCATCACCATTGTTGCGCCCCCGGCCGGTGACGCCTACAACTTTGTCCTCAAGTAAGCTTTCCCTCTTTCCTCCCTCCATACCACCTGTTTCTAACCACTTGTCAGCCTCATCTCCTACCCGCTGGCCATCGTCAACACCTTTGTCGCCATTGGCCTCATCCACCTGTACCTGAACCGCCAGAAATGGGGCTGGAACCCGCCCGTCAAGGCCACCCTACCCGTCGTCGTCTTCTTCCTCCTCAGCAACCTCTTCCTTGTCTTCGCGCCCTACGCACCTCCCGAGGACGGCCAGAACATCTACGAGAGCATGCCGTACTGGACGCACAACGTGGTCGCCTGGGGCGTGCTCGCCTTTGGCGGTGTCTACTGGGCCATCTGGGTGAAGCTGCTGCCGCGGATCGGCGGGTACAGGCTCGAGAGGAGGATTGTTGTGGATGACATTGATGGCTGGGAGAGGAATATGTTTGTCAAGGTGCCGAGGGATGCGCCGCCTGTTGAGGAGGATTCGGAGGGTACTTTTGCTAATTAGACAGAAATCTTTAAAAGCACAATAATTTGATATGAAAGACTACAAGATTGGATCCATTTTCTCGCTGCTCCCCTAAGTGCTCCAAAGCCTAAACTCGAAAGTTGAACTTGTGGAATATTGCCTAGTTATACGTCGAAGAAATTCAATTGTGGATCTACTACCGACCTACATGTAGATATATATACCGATTAATACTACCCAAACGGGGTACATACTGTATAGGTCTATCTCTAGTAAATCAAAAGCCAGTCTATTGTCTACCCACCAAGCGATCCAACTCCCTTCCATCCCGGAACTTGACGCGCCCCTTCCCGGCCTCAGCCACCAAACCCGCCTGCCTCTGCTGGCGGTCCAGCCGCGCCAATTTTTCAGCCCACAAGCTTACTGGTTGTTGAGGGCACCGTGAAAGTCCCGCAAGTTCTTGTTCTTCTTGAGGTTGCACCTGAGATTGTCAATCTTGGTCTGCAGCTCCCCGCAGGGACTGTTGGCGACGCGGATGACCCAGGTGTCGCTCACCGACATGAGCGACCTGATCAGCTGCTTCGAGATCCTCAGCACGCCGGCAATGGCATCGACGCGGTGGCCCAGCGATCGGTGGCTCTCCTACGACCCGTCGTTGAACGTCCACGGCATGCAGCCCGCCCGACCCTGCTGCGACTCGATGGCCATCTCGACGAGCTTCCAGGCGTGGGACTCGGCGGCCAGGTCGTTGAGGACCCGGTTGAGCACTTTATGCTGCGCGTAGGCAATGTCCTGCATGTAGGCCTCGCGGATGTGTCGCGGTGGGAGGAGGTCCTCGATGCACAGGGCATTCTCGCTGGGGCCGGCGCGCTTGGAGCCCTTCTTCATCGCCTCGTGCTGGTTGATCTTGTCGACCAGCTCGTTGGATCGGGCTAGTCGGACGTTGTCGGGGGCAACCTGCATCCACTCGATGTAGTTGCTCCAGTCCGTCATGGCCTGCTTCACCTTGAGCACCAGTGCTCGCATCTCCTCATCCGTCCGGGGGAACGATGGGTCGGTGGCCGGCGTCGTGCAGTCGCCCACCGGCTTGTTGAGTAGGTGGCTCGCCCTGCCCAGGGCCTCCTTGAACTGATTGAGCGAATCGAAATGGAGTCCGCTGTCGGAAGGGGCCGGGTCCTCAGCCAGGGCGAACTCCATCAGGTTCTGGTCCTGCTCCGTCACGATGGCGTTGTAAATCTTGTTCTTCTTGCAACGGCGGCCGGCCTCCGGGATCGACACCGGGAGGATCCCGTCGTCCGGGCCCAGCTCTGGCGGAGAAGAGTGCGACACCTTCCTGTTGATGGGGGTAAACGAAGAAACGGGACTCATCAGTCCCTCCGTGCCTTGGCCCATGGCGCGTTGGTTTCCGTTATGGCTCGCGCGGGAGTTGGCCAAGCTCATGCCGTCACTAGGCGTGTTCTGATCCATCCAGTTTTGGAGGTCCAGAATCCCCGCTACTTCGGGTTCAAGGCAAGTTTCGTTCTCGGTGTAAGGTTCTGGGTCGAGGAAGGCCGCCTCAAAGAAGCTCTCGGCGTTGTTGAAGACGTCTGGCGTAGTCAGGTCTTGACCTTGTTGATGTTGAGAGAGGTCGTGTGGGCCAGGTGTGCAGTGGGTTGTGTGAGAATGAAAGTGAGAGTTTTGTGATCCCGATTGCGAGGTCTTTATGTCCCCTATAGAGACGTTGTTGTTCGCGACGAACAGGCTGTTGGTGTTATTCTGGAAGTTGGCTCCGTTGATGAGACCCCCGTTCGAACTACCGTTCCTGGTCTGGGTTTCCTTCACCTGTTTGAAGTACTCGAACATTTTGGTGTACTTGTTCTTTGTCGTATAGATGACTTGGGGCGGAGAACGGGCAGATAAGTGTCTTTGCGGGACAGGTCCTGTCAAGTCGTGCTAGTGCGACCACCCGTTAGGATAGGGCGACAAACTGATAAGATGACAACTTGAAAAACAGATGTTTGGAAAAGAGAGACCGTGACGAGAGTTATTCAGGCTGGAAGGCTGGCTCGATCGACTTGTTCTGGCAACTTTGCTGAAAGGGACAGTTTCGAGTTAGCCGTAGTGCTAGTGAGCTGTTGTGTTGTCGTCTTCTGTTATAGCAGGAACAGAAGAAGTTCGGACAAAAGTCCAGAAAGAGAAATAGGTTGAATCCCAGCCTTCCATCTACTGTCGTGCTTAGAAGTTCCATCTTTCGACTATTGGAATATACTCTTTCGACGACCAGCGGTTACTCGACCGTCCCTGAGCTCCAATTCCGAGGCGAAGCAGGCAGAAAGAAGAATAGCCCTGAAAGGAATCGTACCGGAGTGCAAGGAACAAGGAATCTATCAATTGATCACAGCAAATCAAAGCAAAAAAAAAAAGAGTAGGCCATGGTTCCTTCTGGCTCTTTGTCGTCGGTGCTTAGACACATGTAGACTCGGCTTCATGGGACATGCAGGTAGCCGCATTTTAACAGTGATGCACGCCCATGTGTCGACCGGACTCTGTGTGTTTTTCTTTTATGGAAGAAGAAAGAGAAAAAGTATGTCCAGGACAGATGGGAAAGCAGAATTAAAGGAAACCTGGGTGGAATATTCGGCTATATTCCGATGCCTGTTTCGTATGTCGCAGACATGCCATCAGTTGAGAATAAGGGTGGTATTTCCGTGCCTAACGTACTATAGATGGAGTTGGTATTATTATTTCCATGACTACTTCCTAAGGCGGTAAAGGACAATATCCGATAATTATGTACACCTATTCGACAGCATATGTAGTTAACAGTTCAAACAAAATCGATAGTTCGTATTCTCGTACCACATATTTCGTACCACTAATAGTCCGTACATAGTTCGATTAGCTGGTAGGACAGTAAAGCTGCGGACCGACAGGTTGGGCCGTGGGTTCGGATGCGACACTGGTCATCCGTGTGGGTGACATAAGGTCGGATCCAGATAACGTGTTTCACCTACGAGCGGGCCACACCCACGAGCGGGCCGCCTTCCACCTACAATACG